>CATIWC010000454.1:0-308020 GCA_948472305.1 Vicia faba
CTATTGTTATTATTGTTAAATAAAATTATTAATAAGAATTAGAGTAAGGGTGTTATAGTAAGGGTAGGTGGGATAAGTAGGGGCATAAGGGGAAGTCCTAATGTGGTCCAGTGATAAAACAAAGAAGAGAAGAGAATTTGGATCATTCTATCAATCGTGAAATTTTGGAGAAACATGGGAGGGAAGAATCAAGGAAAGGCTATGCCAAAGAGAGATTCTACCATTGTTAGAGGCAAGCTTTGGAAAATCAAGGCAAGGAGGGAGAATGAGTTCTCTAATTTGGTGATTATAGCATGAGAGGGTAGTGAGGGTTCCTTTCCCTCTTTTGTTTGATTGTGAAGATGAATGTTGTGATTTCATTTGCATTGAATTGTGTTGGCATAACTGTTATAATTATGATATGAGATTCTTGATCATTGTGGATTGCTATGGGGGAAAACGTAAAAAGAATATAGGTTTCCCTTAGGTATTGGGTTGCAATCCTTAGAATTGATAATGAAATTGGTAAAAGAATTTATTATTAGTAGCAATAGTAAAGTCATATGTTAGAGTGCTTAAAATTAGGATTTTGAGGCTATATTGTATTGGATTCGAGTGGAATAGAGTCGATGTTAGTGTAGAAATTCGCAGCCATGAGAAATACAATGTAGCAGAAAAATTCAGCACAAAACAGCATGAGTCAACTTGAGCACATGGGGATCGACCTGAGCACACCCGAGGCAGACATAATTTCTCAAATTTTACCGATGCGTCGACCTAAGCACAAGGGGGGTCGATCTGAGCAGTCTCGATTGACATCCAATTTTTGACAGATTTTCTAAAGGTCGTAACTTGAGTCTCCAGACTCCCATTTGACGCGCCATTTAAAGTGTTAGAAAGCTAATTAAATTAATTATACCTTGGAATAATAAAATGATTCATTGGATTTAGTTTTATAATGATTGAATTAGGATTAAGTGATGAACTATGTAGTGTTAACATAGAAAGTATGCTCTTTGCTATGAATTGATGTAACCATGTCTTGATACAACTTGATGGGTGTTTTCTTTATGATGATATGGTGTCATTGTGATAAAGATGTATACTTCCAATTATATTTTGATGATAATGGTGAACTATTCTTTGTTGTGAATTCTTTTGATGCCTTTGTAAAGACTTGTGATTGTATGGACATTCATGAGGAATGCCGGTGATTCGGAAGGAATCATGGTGAGTATGTGACTCACGGGTGATCATATATATATATATATATATATATATATATATATATATATATATATATATATAATATATATATATATATATATATATATATATATGTCATACATTCATTGTATCATGTTGTGATGAGAGGAGCCTAGGTGGGAATCCTTGTTCGGTGCCTAGTCTCGTCCGGACTCTTGAAGAGAGTCGAGTGGATATAAGTCAAGTTCAAGGGGAACATGATTGGCTTATCCGAATTCCGATGGGAATCGAGTTTATATGAATGAATCGTATTGGTTGTGTTGGTACCGCATGCATGGTATAGAGTCCAGGGAGTCATATTTCCTACTGTGATGAGCTATGTGTAATGATATTACTGGTTTGTATCTGTGATAATTGGGTGTGCATTATAACCATGTGATTGTATGTGTATTTGTTTACTACTCTTTAGCATGCAATTTCTCACCGTTTAAATTATTGAATGTAATTCTCATCCCTTTTCGTTGTTGCGTTTGTACTCTTTGAGGAGTACAGATAATCAGGTACCTGAGTAGTTCCTGGATGCTTGTGTTGCTTTTGGATCGAGTCGTAGGAGTCGCTCTGATAAGTAGCACTGGGATGGGCATTTAGTTCTATGTTGTTTCTTTTGAATTGTTGCTATGTATCTTTATTTTCAAAATTAAGTTGGACCACCAAGGAGTGGGAGTTTTATTTGATTTGGAGCCTTAAGGGCGTAATGTGACTTATTTGAAAATATTTTCTGTTGTTTTAATCCAATCGATTGAGGTACTATGCTATAAAGTGAAATAATACTTATATGATTTTGTTTATTTGAGGATATGACATCTCACTAATGAGTATTCTGATTTGTCTAGAAAACTATCTTATTTGAAAATCTAGTCATTTATCGATTTAATTGAAAAAGAGAAAGTGGGGTGTTACACTAGCCTTGGATAATTTTTTTGATGTGGTTGATGGACTGCAAAATAAAATAAGAAAAACCTTCAGGGAGGCATTTGTAACACGTGGAGTCAAGTGTGGTTGAAAAATCATACTTGTAAGCTAGTTAAATTACTTAGGCAGAAAAGGATAATTGAAAACAAGTTGATGCAAGTTGCGAGATCAAGATTCAATGGTTGCTTGAATTTGATCAAGGTTATTGATTAGAGTTTCAACTTGGTAGAGAGCAACAATGTTGTTAATTGTTAAATTGGTATCCACACAGTTTAAAGTCAAGGTGAAGATTGTTGTGTGCCTTAAAACCTTTATTGATAAAGAGAAAGAAAATATACTTTGGAGATTGTATTTACCGTGAAAATAAGAAGTTTTAGAAAGTTGGACGAAAAATCAAAAAATAGAAATCGAGAAAAATATCGGGTGATGAATAGTATCGTCCGTACGGATGAATAGTGATGGTTATATGGTGAATAGTATTGTCCGTATGGTGAATAGTGATTTTGGGTTTTTGGTTCGGCCTTTGGATCCATTTATAATTGAATTGTGATTTTAGGTTTTGTTTGTTGGGTATTTGTTATTATAAATATGCATCTCTTATATGCTTACAGGTGTGACAATATTAGAGCTTATAGCAACAAGAGAGAGGA
This sequence comes from Vicia faba, assembly GCA_948472305.1. Classification (NCBI taxonomy): domain Eukaryota; kingdom Viridiplantae; phylum Streptophyta; class Magnoliopsida; order Fabales; family Fabaceae; genus Vicia; species Vicia faba. Next base: position 2,808 of record CATIWC010000454.1, read on the forward strand.
AGGATTTAAAGGCATAGTATAGGGTTTTGGCTAGTCTTAAGGGAAACCATAGAAAGACAAGGGTTTTGGACTTGAGTTTGGGTTATTCAAGTTGAAGAGGTTGGGAAACACTTGCGTAGAAAATAGGGTAATTCTTAGGCGCATCCAGGGTTGTTCTTCGGAACCTGAAGGCGAAGACTATTTTCTTGTAACTCATTTGTAGTCTCTTGTAACAACTTTCTGAGTATAGTGAATTAGAGAGCTGCTTTCTCCCTCATTGTAGATTGTTTGATCGAACTGGGTAAACAAACCTTTGTATTTTTCTCGCCCTATTCTGTTATATTATCTGTGTACGAATTATTATTGTTGTAGACTATTTATTTTGGTTGCTACTTTTCTTTTCCTCACAAATTAATATTGAATTTTTTCGTAATTCACAACTAGATTCACACCATACTTAAATTCATTTTTTGTTTTCTTAATTGTGTCATAAAAACACCGATAAAACAGGTGTTAGAATCATGGCAATATCCTGATTATCAAAATATTAAACTTAAACAAATTGTCATATTTTTTAGAGATCTCTACAATTGTATTATTAGTTTTGTTATGTTTGCTTTGAGGTGTCTATAATGTTACTCTAGTGTAGACATTAAAAAAAATTAAATTATTTTGGATAATTCATTTAAAAACTTGGGCTAAAGGAAAATAAATTGATTGAGCCTAAAAAGTATTATTTTTTTGGGTTGATTTAAAAGAATATTTAATTACACTAGATGTCTACCCGTGCAATGCGCGAATCAATTTTATAAATTATTATCAATAAATATTGATTTATATAAATATAAAATATATTTTTATTAGTATTTTTTTAATTTTATATGCATTACAATAAAGTTAAAAAGTAAATAAAAAGTATTTAACTATAATATGGAATAATATAAAAATTTCCGTACTATGAATTTATTACCGTAACAATTGACATTATAAAAATATATCATTCTTCTTATACCACTTATCTTTCATGACATTTAAATCTCCAACAATATCTATATTGAATAAAAAACAAAAAACAAAAAAGTTTTATTCATAAAATTGATTTACACCATATCAATATTTTAATGACTCGTTGTTTCTTCTCAATTAGATTTGAATTAATGATAAACTCAATCATATCTTATCAATAAAACATATAATTAACGAAAAAAATTAAAATAATGGGAGTGTAAAACCAAATCCACTAAATTAAAAAATGAAGAAATAAACAAAATAAATGATATACTCACGGTGACATACTCACGTCGCACGGAGACACCTTTATTCCTCTCATGGTGACACAGTAGTGAAGCAAAGAAGACTCAAATGGAAAATTGGCCGTTTCTCACTCCACCGTCACCCGGCGACGCAGACGCGATGGCCCTTGTTTGGCATTGCCCGACGTCACACACCAGTTCAACAACTTTTATTGCTTTCTCTGCACAACTTCAAATGGCTCTCTCTTCTTGGTCTTATTTCTTTATTGATCCAACAATGCGTGTTGGAGCTTTTATTCCTCTTGCTCTAACAATGCTCAAATACCTATAAAAGGAATACAAAACTATCAAATGATACATTTTATACATGAAAACATATTATACACAAACTAAACGTCTTTATACACAAAGTTGGATTATTCAACTGATATTAACAATAAAGAGTCTATAAGTGCAACAAAAGTATATATAAAAATAGCTACAATTTTCACTTATCATTAAGTTTCTAAAATGAGAGGTTTCATGAAACGGGGGCAACTTAATGAATATTTAAGAAAAAAAATTAAAAAATGATAGTCAATTTAGAAACAAACGAGATGTTTTTATTTCACTTAATATTTTTTAAACCTTTAGTCCCTCTATAAAATTTTCAATCCATACTATTAATCCCTAATGTTAACCACCAAACCACGATGCTTCTTGTTAAATGTAGCGCAACCAAAAGTTTATATATTTAAGATTTTTTGTTAGCCATATAGTAGTTTCTATGGATGAAATTGTGTCTTCTCCACCATGTCACCCCATAACTCTAACGCCATCTCCACCTTTTCATGGCTCTATGATATATAAAATTCAAAATGAAATTTCCCTTAATGTAAACATTCTAGTAGTCATTGATAAAACAAAGAGGGTGTTGAAAAAATATGACCAACAAGACAATGAAGTCGTGGTACCTGCAACATAGAAAAGAAAATTGGAAACAAGCATGTTAAACTACATAAACCAGATGTTGAGAGGACATGGGTGTTGGAAATAATTTATATTTTAGAAATGTCTTGTTGACTAAGTCTGCTAGAGAGTATTTTAGTATTTTATTATACCCTAATATTTGTGTATAAATAACCTAGTAGTAGGCAGGTCAATGTATTCATTACTTCTTATTTTGTAGCCGCCATTTAATATATTCCTTTTGTCTTTCATCTCTCGTTGTGCACCAATAATTAGTATCTAGAGCTCCGGTTTGAAATCCACAAGGAAACACGGGAAACAAGAGTGAACGATGAGGTGTTGTATGATTGACAATCACATTTTTCTGATTCTGTGGGATTTGGGAAACATGTGTGTTAGTGAGTTTTGAGTGAACTGCACAAGGTTGAAGATGAACGGAAACGGTGATATTAGTTCCAAGCTTCCAGTGTTTGATGGCAAAAACTGGAATCGTTGGAAGATCCATATGCTTTTGTTGTTTAGTTCTCAAGATATGTTAGATATTGCCACCAATGGATATGCTTCATTAGCAGCAGACGCGACGGAGACCCAAAAGACAACATAGAAGGCGATAAGGAAGAAAGATTAGAAACCATTGTTCTACATCAATTAGTGTGTGGATGCGAAGTGTTTGGGAATATTGTTGACTCTGAAATAACAAAGGTTGTGTGGGACACACTGGTGATATGTTATGGTGTTGACGCATCAGTGAAGAAGGTAAAGCTTCAGTCCCTAAGAAAGAAATATGAGAATCTCAACATGAAGGACAACGAGAAGGTTTCTAAGTACATATCTAGAGTGATTATGATCACTAATGAGATGAAAGCTTGTGGAGAAACCCTTTCTGAACAAGTAATCATGGAGAAGGTATTGAGATCTTTAACTTCTCAATTTGATTATATTATGGTAGAAATTGAACATTTCAAAGATCTGAGCACCATGAGAGTTAAAGAGCTACAAATTAGTCTAGAGGTGCATGAGTTGCGTATGATTGAGAGAACTTCTAAGAGGGAAGTAGAGCAGTAGGCTCTGAAAGAAACTTCTGGTAAGAAGTATCAGAAGTAGACTTGGTCAGAAGCCTGAAAGAAAACTAATGGTGGTCAGAGGTCAGAAGCTTCAACCTATGATAGGCAGAAGAATGTACAGCAGGGAAAGTAGAAGTTTGACAAGAAGAATGTTCAGTGTTATTGTTGTAAGAAATTTGGTCGCTATGCCAAAGATTGCTGGTCAAAAAAAGAAAGGAAGTCAGAAGCAGCAAATATAGCCAGAGGAGAGTCTGATGATGAACCAGTGCTATTAATGGCTTCTAAATATGATGATATGAATTCATCATAATGGTGGTATATGGACACAAGGTGTTCAAACCATCTTATTGAAAACAAGAAATGGTTGATTGACTTTTGTGATACGGTGGCAGAACCGACTGTTTATACTGGTTTTGTGTTTGTGTTTGCAAATGTCGCAGTAAGCAAGAGTTGCCACCGACTTTTCTTTTATCCAATAAAGGAAAGGGTGAAAAGAACATAAAAATACCTTTTCGTGAGTTTCCGAGTAAGGGGGGTAGATTATGGAAAGGGAAGGTGTTAGCACCCTTTCCATCTGTGGTTCTCCACGGGCTCTTAGGTACTTGCTCATTTTTGAAAATTGCTTTCGTGTTTGTGTGTTTTGAAAAATTTTGTTTTCTTTATGATAACTCTTGTATCAGTCCTCAAGAGTGTTATAAAGCGTTTTTTTTTAAAGTAGTTTTGAAAGTGTGGTGTAAAAATGAATTAAATTTGAGCAAGTACTTAAGAACTATCTACCTACTTGAAAAGGGGCGTTCTTTTCCTCATTTCCTTTATACATCGCTATCCTACTATTAATGAGTAGGTAGCCCTATCGTTGGATGTTGAGGGACTATCGTAAGGGACGTTTATGGTCATTGAAGGCAACATGTAAGGATACCTTAACAATTCGGAGGGACTGTCATCATATATTCGTAGGCAACATCGAGGGACAACATCATTTCTCGTAGGAAACTCGAGGGAAATTTAGGGACTATGATCTTTATGATGACTGTAAACCGAAGGTCTTTGCTAAGAGTATCCCTATGTTCGAGGGACACGACCATTTCCGAAGGCAACTAAAGTGGGAAATACCCTAGGGGTGAGAGTGTGCAATAGTGTGCTTTTTTCAGATATTTTTATCTTGATGTTAGTGATAAAAGATTAATTGATTAGTTCTTGCCATACACGCCTAATTTACTAGCATTTTACATACATGCTTATAATATAGTGCGAAAAGTAAAACCTACGACTATTACAAAGCTTCGGTGCAATTACAATTATATCTTACTGAAAAGGTAAAATGCAGAAATTAAAACCCTAATTAGGCTATTACAAATCGGGCACAGTTACATAATAAAAAGAATAATAGTACGGAAATAATAACGCGTAAAAATTGAGACGATAATAAGTTCAAAACCCTAAAAATCTAATTGCTTAATGAAAATATTTTTTGGTATTTTATAAAAAAAACTTGAAATTTAAACTAATTTCTAATTGATTTTAATTAAAGAAAACAAGTTAAAATTTAATTTAATTAATTTGCAAGAATTAATTTTAATAAAAAAAAACCTAAGTAACAAAAAATGGGTTTTAAAAAAATGGATTTTAAAAAATGGATTTTCATTTGCTTAATGAAAATGGGTTTTTAATTTCTAGGAGTAAAAAAATGGATTTTAAAAAAATATAAACTAAAAAAAAAAGAAAATAAAGTAACAAAAAAATGAATGGGCTTGGGGTGAGAAACCCAAATTGGGGGGTGCTGGCTGGAATGTTTGTTAGGGCCCAAGTCTGTTGGCCAATACAACGTTGGATCTGGTGTTGTTACGTCTGAACGGTTTACCATGGGGCTGCGCCCAGGAGTACTGGATCTGAGATGATGAAGATCTGATGATGATGGTGCGAGGATACATGGTGTGCACTCTAGAGCTTGAAGCACTGGATCCATATGAAACCTGTCAGAAAAACAAAACTCCAGACCTGGGAATCGAACCCAGGTCTTCCACTTCATGTGCGTTCTTCCTTACCACCAAGCCATTTTGTCATTCGTGAACATAAATGAGATAATAATATAATATGTAAAAATTAATTCAAATATATTAACAAACAAAATGCGCGCGTGGAGTGGGACCTTGGATTTTAAATGAGCCAATCAGAGAAAGCTATCCAACCACGCCAGCACAAGGAGGGTCAAACCACCCCTCACGGTGGTTGACCGTTGTCTTCTTCGACGAGACTAAAATTGGAACCTGCGGAATACAACGTTTCCAATCCAGAAACTTGACCTACCCCCTCTGAAGTAAAATTGCGATCAAAAGTGTAGCGGAATTTAAAATTTTCCTTTAGCGATCCTTACGAATGAACATGGTCAGTCATAGAAATATTTACCTCTTGTGGCAATTCAGACCTTTGATGTTGTGATCACGAGCGTTGATGAAGAACAACACCTCTACTCAGTCCACACGAACAAATCGCTTCCGGTCACAGTGCTAGCTGATCACGAACGAAAACCTTGAGTGAGAGAGAGAATCAAAAACGAAATTGCATCAAGTGAAATTGCTTCATCACAAGGGATCTATTTATAGAATCACTCGTGTGGGCTACAAGCTAAAAGCCCAATTAAGGCTATAAGCTAAAAGCTCAATTAAGCTTATGGACATTATACCTTATGATGTACCATATATCACTTATCCACGTGGTACCTTACCACTTTCCGTATTACACTTAAGTGCACCGTACCTTACGGTGTTCCTTATTTATTCTATCTCTCATCAACCTGTCCTTATGTGTGTGACCTTATAGGTTTTCGCGACGTTGACAATTATATTAAATCATACATTTAATATAATAAAGAGTGAGCGGTATCTAGCAACACATCACTGTTACCCAAGTCACGAAAATGTCATGTGATCTGACCAAACCTTTTTCGTGATAATATTTGTGTTGTACAATTACCCTTTTGCCCTCATGTTTATATTGAACACAAGGCATACACTGTGTCACCCTTGTCCAGTTCAATATTGGGCCCTTAGACATTTATCCTGTTATGCAGGATGAGCAAATTCCATCTAGGTCACTCATGTCCCTTAGCATGCTTTGTGAAGTACCCATCAACCGTCTTTATAGTCATCCAGTTACGGATGACGTTTGATCAACAATAAAGTACTTGACTCTATATCTAGGGTCCATAGTGGTTTCAGGTCGAAGGGTGGTATACACCATTATCATCATGAGAATAACTTATGACACTTTGCATAACATTCTATGTAGTATTCTCATAGCGGGTCAATCCAGTATAAATATTACTCCTAATATTCATACCTATGTCAAGACTTGATAACTCCTTATCTATGATCCATGAGATGTGATCATCAATCTATCTTCATAATAATCTTAATGCTTTAATGTTATCCCACTTCACATTAAAGCTTGACTACGGATACTTTAAGAATAGTGTCTTATGTTTAATGGGATCTCATGATTAAGTCACACTTAACATTTCATTAAACAAATAAACTATTCTAGGGACTTTATTATTTTGGAAAGCAAACATAATAAAGAAATGCCTTTTATTATTATTAAATAATTCGATACAAGTACTAAAAGTATTGGCCTCTAGGGCTTACACCAACACCCTCCCCCACCTCCCCAAATTATAGGTTGCAAATCCAATGGTGGCGGTCGTTTGGTCTGAAAGTCCATGTACAGGGAGATACGAAGCTTGCCTGAAACGTTGCCCTAACAATGGAAAAACTGCATCCCTGCGTCAAACTAACCATGCGATGGCTCTAAACATTCATGATCATCAGTGTAAACATTAATATGAACATAAAAACGATTTATATTAGAGTATGCAATACTTTAGAATTCAAGAAAATACCCAATTCGGTGACCCTTGATCTGAGCGTTTGAGAGTTTTACAAGCCTGGAGATTGACAAGGATGGACTCCTGGGACCTTCAGGAGTATGATGGAGTGTTTAGATTTGATGGAGAATGGTTGGATCTTATGCTATAAGTCTCACCTTCTCTTTGAATTTTTTTGAAAATTTTAGGGTTCTTTTTAGAGGCAACTGCGCGTGTCTTTGGCTTGGCATATTGTCATGTATATATAGTGAACCCTATTAGGTTAAAACAAAACCAAAAGAATCAACTATAATCATGTTTTTTTCAAAGCATAAGGATTTGATTCAAAACTTTCTAAAACAAGAAGATCTCCTTCTCCTTTTGTCCCTTGCATTTTTTCTTTGATATACCAGCTTATTTTGTCCCTTATTTGATGAGAAAAAGATTCCCAAATCATATCTTCCATTATTTCTTTTATTTCTTTGTTTAATTTTGTATTTTAATGGATAAAATATCAAAATAAATAGTATAATTAATAAAATAATGTATGAATGAGCTCAAAGGTTGTGGCCATGTTAGAAACAAGTCTCAAGCATGAGAAGATGGGCCAATTTGGAAAAATTCAAGTTTGGTCAATATTGGCTTCATGCATTTTTCCAAAAATTAGTCAACTTTAGCAATACATATCTCTCTCGATTTTAACCCTATGAGGGGGTTCTTGGAATTTTTTAGAGAGTTTAAGATGTCCTTTAAACAACCCTTTTGGTTTCCTTTCCATTGGATCTTCCATGTTCATGTAAGGAGCTTTGACCCAAAAAGTGTTTTTGTTAACTTTTTGAAAGGACCTATAATGTCTAAGCTTATATCTTTTGACTGAGGCATTTCTTGATCTTGAGGGCCGAAAATAAGCTGTAGGGATTTGGATTCTCTTCAAAATGAGCTTTGGTGGAAAATTTCTGATAAATTATGAGAAAGTTATGCCTGGTCAAAGTTTGGTTGACTTTTCCTATAGAAAACCTAATTTGCCATTTTTGACTTTTGATGAGTGAAGAGATTTTCTTGAGTAATCATGATCAACCCTTGATAAAATGATGGATATAACCTCAAATAGTTAATGTTGGCCAAAAATCTTGAAGTTTGATTGTATTTAGGCCACAATTGACTTTTGACCTAGTACAACTGATTTTCAGACATTTATGCAGTTGACTGAGCAAACTTGTTGTGTAGGGCATGAAATTTGGCATGGATAACCTTGAGGACATATTAGGGCCATGGAAAACATTTCAAACCCTTGTAACTCACACGTCTTGATGAAAATTGAAACCCTAGTTAAAGTTTTATTGCCTTAGGAGGAGAATTTGTCTGGTCACGTCTTAGTCATCCTAGGGCAAGTTGGGGATTTCAATGGACATGTCTTGCATAAAATGAGAGGGAAAATTTTGGGGTACAACAATTTTGACTCTTGGAAGAGTATAAAGATCAAATGTGCTGATGATAAATACCTCAATGCAGAAGGTATGGGAAATTCAGAGTCATTCTAAACAATGGGAAAGCAGCAGTGATCCAGAATGTGTGGTATGTACCTGGAATGAGAAGAAATATGATGAGTGTGGGACAACTGATTGAGATGGTTTTTTCAGTTACCATGAAGGAGAATCTTCTGAAGCTGTATGACTGTAATCAGAAGCTGATTATGGAGTCAGAACTGGGAAGGAACAAAACACTCAAGGTGAATGTTAGAACTGCAGACTTTAAATGTCTTAGTGCAACAAGTGTTCTCAAGGAGAGTGAGTTGTGGCACAAAAGATTTGGTCATCTGAATTTCAGAAGCTTAGGACATCTGAAATCGAAAAAGCTGGTACATGTAATTCCTATAATCAAGTAGCCTTAGAAGTCACGCAGGGTGTGCATGAAAGGAAGCAACCAAGATTTCCATTTGCGTCAGAAGTAGCTCCAAGAGTAAAGTATGCCTTGAGAGTAGTGCATTCTGATGTGTGTGGTCCATTTCTAGTAGCATTGATTGTATGGAATAAATACTTTATTTCATTTGTTGATGATTTCACCAGAATGACATGGGTATCTCTCATCAAGTTCAAACACAAGGTGTTTGCTGAATTCATGAAGTTCAGACTGAAGGTAGAGAATCAGAGTGGCCAGACTCTGACGATTCTTAGAACTGGTGGTGGTGGTGGTGAGTATAACTCCACAGAGTTCAGAAGGTTCTGTGAGGAGAATGGAATTAAGCATGAGGTTACTACTTCCTATACTCCTTAACACAATGGTCTTGCTGAAAGAAGAAATTGTACTTTTCTTGATATGTTGAGAAGCATGTTGAAAGAGAAGAAGCTTCCTCATAATTTGTAGGGAGAAGTTGTTGCCACTGCATGTTATGTGCTCAACAGATGTCGAACGAAGAAGCTGAAGGAAATAGTATCTATTCACAATTAGACTGGAGAAAAGCAAAGTGATAGTCATCTGAAGGTGTTTGGTTATGTATGTTACAAACATGTCCTAGAAGCCAGAAGACAGAAGCTGGATGATAGAAGTAAAGTAATGTTACTGGTGGGGTACCACAATACAGGTTCGTACAAACTTTATTGTCCAGAAAATAAAAAATTTGATTTCAGCAGAGACATCATTATAAAACAATCAAAAGTATGGTATTGGGAAAAGTCTCGTTCTGACTCTGATGAGAGAACTTCTGAAGAAAACTTAGAAACACATGTTTTTGAAGCTGGTAAAGATTTTGACTCTGAAGACGAGTCTGATGGTGATTCTGACTCTGAAGTAGATTTAGAAGGTGAAGATGATTCTGACTCTAACTTCAATGGTGATTCAGACTCTTGGAATTTTCCATACTCTGAAGACAGTCACAGTTCTAGAGAAAGTCCAATTTCTGAAGCAAGAGCTTCTGAAGGGGAAAGTTCTGGTGTTCGAAGTTCTGAAGTTCAAGTTCAGATTCAACAAAGAGTCAGAAGTATCCCAAGAAGATTTTGAGAGTTTTACAAGCTGCAGACACTGAAGTAGACTCCGAAGGAGAAGTTATTCAGTGTGAAATGTTAGTAGACTCTAAACCCGTGAGTACGGAAGAAGATCTTAAGGAACAAGTCTGGTTGCAGGCTGTGAAAGAAGAACTTGATGCTATGGAGAAAAAAAAGACTTGGAAGCTGACAGAACTTCCAAAAGGCAAGAAAGCCATCAGCGTCAGATGGGTTTTCAAGAAGAAGCTAAAGCCAGATGGATCAATTGGCAAACACAGCAAGATTAGTGTTGTTGCGGTAGGGCAGCAAGCAAAAAAGTAAAATATTATATTAATTTATCGGGTGATATTTAGGTTATATCGTATTGTGCCCATAGAGATTGATTATTGATTCACCATTTGGCAAATCATTTGTTGGTGATTTTGGGGATAAATGGGTTGAAAATGTATTAACAGAAAATAAATGTATAAAAAGGAAAAAAGGAATAACTTATCAAGCATGCATATATACTACTTCTCAAGAACTTAAACCTATCGACCTGTTATACTCAACCTACAATATTCATCAATGTCACTACATATCACTCACAACTTAAGTGATTTCTAACCCAAATTGAGAGGCCGACTACATCACCTCGGTAGCAATCTCTCAACCACCTTAATGACACAGAAGTCAACCGTGCTCGCCTGCATCGATGATCTCTAAGAGAGACACAAACAACATAGTCGCATTAAGCTCCGATACCCAAGTAGATGCCAGCTCTAAATCTATCTCTAGAGTTCACAAACTAACAGATAATCATCCTAGATAAGAATCTAAGTAGTATATGTTTATAACAACTCAAATCCCTAACACAGAGTAAAAATCCAGGAGAACAATCCACAAATATTTGTAAAGCAAGTTTAATATAACGCCAAGGACGTCAAATATACATCAGTTCAATACATACAAACCCAACCAATAAAGAATACACAAAGAAAAAGAGAAATGAACCGCAAATCTACGGGTTTGTCAGCACCGATCAAAGAGCAATCAACCCTGGATCACCCATATGCAAGATTCATAGTTGTTATCTAAGTTAATCCTAACAAAACTTACAGGATGATGGAGTTGGAAGCAAAATCTTCCCCAAAAACCATCCCTAAAAATGAGCTGAAATGAAAGTTCTAAAACAAATCTTAGTAGACCGCGCTAAGCGGGCCTGGCGTGCTAACCGCGACTTGCTTATTTTACACATTAAACCGACCTAAACCGCGCTAAGCGGGCTTTAAAACATTGGTTATACCAAATTGTCAAATGCACGAAACGCACTACAAAATGCTCTGAGCGGTACTCGCGCTTAGCCGCCTTTGCGCGCTAAGTGGGCTCTCCTGGACAGAAAGTCCCATAACTGGTCTTTTATTCCAAAAACACGCATCTGGGGCCGTGCCTTCGACACTTTATTCCTCAATGCTCCAAAATGCAACAAGTACCTACAAAATGAATGGAAAACATCAAACGATACACTATGTACATAAAAACACAAATAAACACAAACTAAACGTATTTATACAAAAATCGGGTTTATTCAACGATATTAACAACAAAAAGTCGATAAGTGCAACAAAAAGTATATACAAAAATAGCTACAATTTGCACTTATCAAACTCTCCCCAACTTGAACTTGATTGTCCACAAACAAGGCCAAACAACTCAAAAAACCAAAAGTAATAAACCAAAGAATCATGAATCAACAAGTTTTGAAAACAGAAAACAAATGCAATAACTCAAATGAAAAATGGGACACACGAAGAAACATGCTTGCCACTAAACTACGATGATAACATAAACATGAAACAAATTTTAAATACAAAAATTATGCCAAACATTTTAAAACAATACTAGTTTGCAAATGAATCACACCTAGCAAACACAATCATTGGTAGATGAAAAACACACAAAATGGAATATTTTCACTCATCCAACTATCTTGCAAACAATAGACTAAGTTATGCATTCAACAAAAAATTAACATTGAAAATATAAAAGTAAGAATCTCAAGGGCTTTTCAAGGTTGTAGTGTGGTCGAGTGAACAAACAAGGGATAATTCCTAAGGCTAATTGAAACAAAAACTTACCTAAACCTAAGGGAGTGACCAATTAACCAAAATTTCAAACAATAGAATTTCAATCAAACTTCTTATTCATCCCAAGTGTTACACCAAACACACGTCACTTATTAACACAACATTATTTCAAACTCTATTTGTTTTTCTTTTTCAAAACTTTTCTTTTTTTTTTATTTCTTTTTCTTTTCTTTCTTTTCCACTTTTTTCTTTTCTTTCTTTTACTCTTTTTTTCAACCTCATAGAACTCAACCAATAAATACACAATCATTTTTCTCCCCAACTTGAATTCAACCATACATTAAAGTGAATACTCCCTACCTTCTAAGGCAAGTTAAAAATTCAAAACAAAACAATAGTTGAGGGTTCAAGAAAACAACAAATCAACATCCATGTAAAAAGGGAAACTAAACACTCATAGACAAGAATTTAGCAAATACAACATGGATATCGACAAAAAGCTCAAAAGGGTTACTAATGATCACACACTCACAAGGTGAATTGACTATTTGGGCAAGGTAGTTGTGCTCAAAATGGAATAAAAACCATCTTGTTCATTTTCATGCTTTCATACAACCAACACAAACAAAAGATTAAGCATAATAAAATCCAGTTAAAACAAGAGTTGTGGTCTCCACCATATGTGAACAATGGAAAGCTACCTCACAAAAAGGGTAGGAACTAAAGTGATTCACAAATGAACAAGTGTACAAAAGAATGGATGGCATAAAAATTGTAAAAAGTATAAGTATCTTGAATACGTTAGAGTATATAAAGCGATAAAAACATACCTCGAACGTGTACAAAACTTTAAAAAAATCATTACCATGCATTTTCAAGTTGAAACACTCAAACTTGGAAAATCACCAAAAGCGACATCAAGCTATTGAACCAAAATTGAGTCCAAACAACAACAAAAAAATTAATTATACTAATATTATTTACTATATAAATCCTAGGTGGAAGTGGGATAAAGGAAAACCAAGCGAAAAATTAAAAAGAGTTCAGTGGCTCTGCACAACAGAGCGCGCTAAGCAGCACAGAGCGTGTTTAGCGCGCTACACTAGTTGCAGAAAAACAGGACAACAACTGGTGCAGCTGCTATGCAAGCTCCACAATCACCCTACACACTCAATGCACAAAATATTTACAACATACAAACTTCCTCAAGCTAAACACAACACGCTTGAAGAAAAACACAAATTTATATAACGAAACAAACAGTTGAAAGTGAATTAACAAGTTGAAAAGTGAAAATTTGAAAATTTAAAACAAGTCAATTTCAACTTGTTAAAACACAAGTCACATATAACAAAAATGAATAAAAACAAAACATGCTTGTTTTACGTTGTAAGCTCTACACCTTTATTGTGCGAGCTAGTAACCTCCTCTCGTCATGACATGGTATTGTCACACCATGCAAACCTAAAGAAAGTGTCCTAACATTCACACAACAAACGTTACGAAAACGAGACAATTTACAACAATACGTGAAAACAAAGAAAAACACATATATGCGCAAGTATCATATACAAATTAATGTACAATTTCTATACAACATATATATTAATTACAAAACTAAAAAACAAAAGAATTATCGCAATGCGAAAACCATAGAACCAATTCTCGACAGCGGTACCATTTTGTTGTTGCAGTAGGGAGGCAAGTAAAAAGTAAGTTATTAATTTACCGGGTGATATTTAGGTTATATTGTATTGAGCCATAGAGATTGGTTATTGATTCTCTGTTTGACAAATCATTTGTTGATGAGTTCGGGGATAAATGGGTTGAAAGAAAATGTATTAACAAAAAAATAAATGTATAAAAAGGAAAATTGAATAACTTATCAAGCATGCATATATACTACTTCTAACAGACTTAAACTTATCGACATGTTATACTCAACCTACAATATTCATCAATGTCACTACGTATCACTCACAACCTAAGTAATTTCTAACCCAAATTGAGAGGACGACTGCATCACCTTGGTAGCAATCTCTCAACCACCTTAATGACACAAAAGTTAATTGCGCTCGCCTACATTGATGATCTCTCAGAGCGACACAAATAACACAGAGGCACTAAGCTCTGATACCCAAGTAGATGTTAGTTCTAAATCTATCTCTGGAGTTCAAAAACTAACAGATAATTATCCTAGATAAGAATCTAAGTAGTATATGTATATAACAACTTAAATCCCTAATACAAAGTAAAAATCCAGGATAAAAATCCATAAAGATTCGTAAAGAAAGTTTAATATAACGCCAAGGGCGATAAATATACATCACTTCAAAGAAAATATACATACAAACCTAGCTAATAGAGAATACACAAAGAAAAAGAGAAATGAATGGCAAATCTACCGTTTGTCAGCACCGATCAAAGAGCAATCCACTCCGGATCATCCGCATGCAAGCTCCATAGTTGTTATCTAAGCTAATCCTAACAAAATTTCCAAGATGATGGAGTTGGGAGCAAAAACTTCCCCAAAACCATCCCTAAAAATGAGCTGAAATGAAAGTTATAAAATAAATCTCAGCAGACCGCGCTAAGCGGGCCTGGCGCGCTAAGTGAGACTTGCTTATTTTACACATCAAACCGACCTAAACCGCGCTATCTGCGCTAAGCGGGATTCAAAACATTGGTTCTGCCAAATTGTTAAACGCAAGCAGTGCGCTACAATATGCGCTGAGCGGTACTCGCCCTTAGCGGCCTATACGCACTAAGCGGGATCTCTTGGACAGAAAGTCCTAAAACTAGTCTTTGATTCCGAAAACGTGCATCCAGAGTTGTGCCTTCGACACTTTATTCCTAAATGCTCCAAAATGCAAAAAATACCTACAAAATGAATGGAAAAACATCAAACGATACACTATGTATATAAAAACACAAATAAACACAAACTAAACGTATTTACATAAAAGTCGGGTTTATTCAACAATATTAACAACAAAAAGTCGATAAGTGAAACAAAAACTATATAGAAAAATAGATACAATTTGCACTTATTAATTAGTAGCAAGAGGTTTTCTACAGAAGCCTGGGCTGGATTACTCTGAAGTGTTTGTACGTGTAGCGAGACATGAAACAATCAGACTAGTGATTGCAATAGCTGCTAACAGGAACTGGCCTTTGATGCATTTAGATGTAAAATCTGCATTTCTCAATGGTCCATTACAAGAAGAGGTATACGTGTCACAACTCCTGGGTTTAAGAAAAAGAATCAGGAATGGATGGTGTTCAGATTACACAAAGACTTATATGGATTGAAGCAAGCGCCCAGAGCTTAGAATCTGAAGATTGATTCATTTTTCAAGGAACGGGGGTTTCAGAAGTGTGAGATGGAGTATGGTATTTATGTTCAGCACACTTCAAAAAGCAATATGATTCTGGTATGTTTGTATGTTGATGACATATTGCTAACAGGAAGTTCTGAACAAGAGATATCTAAGTTCAAGAAGGTTTTGATGAATGAGTTTGAGATGACAGATCTTGAGAAAATAAGTTACTTTCTAGGGATGGAGTTTATGTACTCTGAGAAAGGAATCATTTTGCATCAGATGAAGTATAAACTTGAGCTTCTGAAGAGATTTAAGCTGGAGAGTTGCAAAACTGCTATCACACCTGCTGATACGAATCAGAAGTTGGACTTTGATTCTGATGGAGAGGATGTGGATGCTACAACCTTCAAATAGTTAGTTGGTTCTCAGAGGTATTTGTGTAATACCATATCTGATATTTGTTATGCAGTTGGAATGGTTAGAAGATTTATGAGTAAACCAAAGTGGTCTCATTATCAAGTTCTTGTCAGGATTTTGAGGTAAGCGAAGGGAACTTTGAAGTATGGAGTGTTATTTCCTTTTGGAAGAAAGACTGAATCAGAACTTCTGAGTTATTCATACTCTGACTGGTGTGGAGACAGGGTTGACAGAAGAAGTACTTCTGGGTACTTATTCAAATTTATGGGAGGTCTTATTTCTTGGTGTTTCAAGAAGCAACTTGTTGTTGCGCTGTCAACCTGTGAAGCTGAATATATTGCAAGCGCTCTAATTGTGTTGTACCCCAAAATTTTCCCTCCCTTTTCTTCAAGACATTCCTCATAAAAATTCTTAAATACTCAAGGATTCTCAAGAGTTGATCAGATAAACTCACCTCCTAAGCATTGGGCCTCCAACTAGGGTTTTGGTTTTTTCAAGGAAAATTTGACTTCTAATGCCTCAAGTGAATTTCATGGTTCATCATAAGTCTCCAAGAATACCCATACCAAGTTTCAAGTCTTGCATCACAAATATTCTCAGTCAATTGCTCAGATGACTGAAAATCATTTGTATTGGGTAAAAAGTCAATTATGGTCAACATACAGTCAAACTTCAACATTTTTTGCCAACATCAACATTTTGATGTGATATTCATCATTTGATCAAGGTTTTATCATGATTCCTCAAGGAAATCACCCAAATCAACAAAGGGGCAAATTTGTCAAAATTAGGGTTTTGATTGAGAATGACTGATCATTGACTTTTGACCTCATACATGACCTAGTGACTTGAAGAATTATATTAAGGACTCAAACACAACATATTGACCTAATTACATGGTTTAAGACATTTCCAAAGGTGCAATAGATTGATAGTTGAAGAATTGAGCTCAACCGATGAAAATTCAACTGTCACACAAAAGTCAAACTTTGACTTTTTGGTCAATTTTGAACTTCAAAGGTCAAGAGTCATCAAAACATTCAAAATTGTCAAGCTTGACCAACAAGATTCACAAATTCAACAAAACGTCAAAATTTTCAATACTTAGAAAAATTCTTAAGTGTTTTGTCCTTAATAAATTCACTACTTCATGACTATTTTTCACTAAGGTACAAGATGATTCAAGGAAAACTTTCTACATGAAAGTTATAGAGCATGATGAATTCTACAAATTTTTCATTGAGGAATGATGTCCAAAAAATTCTTGGATTAGGAGATATAGGCGCATGAAGTGATGACATTTTTATCTAACACTTAGAGAAATTTTCAACAAGTTTGGTCAGTTTTTCATCACAACTTCTTGGTCCATTTTCACCAACTTTCTTGTTGATTTAGCCAAAATAATCAACATAAAAGTTGTAGACATTGTTTCAAGATTTCCAAAGCATCCAAGAGCATAAATATATCATGCTTGAGATAGAAGTTTCGAAGAGATGAAGATGGCATGACAAACTTGAATTATAGGTCAATCTTTTGAAAACCTTATGATCTAATCTTCAAGCATGCTTCATAATCTTGCATTGCATGCCTCTTAACTTGTGAATATACCTCTAATAAGAAGATTACATAAGATTTTGAGCTATTATCCAAGCATCCAAACCATTGTCTAAATGATTTATTTATTTTTTGGCACAAAGTTAACATTGCCATTCTTGCAAAGTTGCGTTAATCACAAAGTCAACTTCTTGATCCTCTAACTTGATCCCTATGCACACACTCAACACAAAAGCTAGAAGCAACATGTTTAAAGTGCATAACCACTTTATGTTTCCCAGTACTTCACATTGAAACCACGTGTTTCAAAGATTGCTTCATTTACAATCCAACCAAACCACAACATGTGATCTTGAAAATCTGATAAGCTTTTTCCCACCAACCTTTATCTATAAATAGAGAGGTCCATTTGCAAGATAGACACGAGTTCAATAGCCCTTAAACACCCTCAATCACTCCCAAAGTCAGAATTGCCTTAAAACTCCATTTTATTGCAAGTTTCTGACCTTGAACTCCCAACTTCAAATCTACTCGTGCATTTTCCATTTCAATCATTCAAACATCATCTATACACCATATAGAAGTGATCCAAACACTTGAACCACTTCTGTAATTCCTCCATCACCATCTACCCTTTTCAAAATCCACCATTGCAGCTTGACTTGGTCAGAACAGTTGGGCAAGCTACAAGACGTTCTATTAATTATAATAGGTTCAGGAATGTCCAAGCAAGCTCACCAAATCATCCTTTAACTTCTGTAAGTTGTGTAGAGAGCATTCAGATTTCGTGTCAAAACGTACGTTTTTTATAACTTTGAAATCCTTATTCAAGCATCACTTGAACTTGCTTTTTAAAGAAAAAATGTAGATATCAATGCCCTGAAACTAACCATTCCTTTAGTTTTCAGTTATGTTAACTGTATGATGAGAATTTTGAAGTTGAAGTTTCTGAAAAAACTAGGTTTCAGTTTGGTACTAAACAAAATTTATCTTAATCTTTGATCTTTTTCTTTTAAAAGTTATATGGTTGAATTCGTGGTGAAAAATTAAGCAACTTTCATGTTTACATTTTTAAAAATGGTTGAGAACTGAAGGAGTTACATAATCAAAAATGGAGTTATTTTTCTTGGCGCGCGCGAGGAAGAAGAAGATGACTAGTTCAAATATTCAGAAATGAGTTTATAATATATTGATTTATTTATGCATAAACTAACGGATGTATCACCATCCCAATAGTTAAAGCGTGCGCCAATGACTATAGGGACCTGGGTTCGAGTCTTAGTGGTACCCTTTTATTTGCTTCACATTTATTTCTTGCAGATTCAATGCAAACAAGCCCAGCGCGCATGCTATACACCCTCACTCCCTCACCACATGATCATCACAAAGTCATATCAAATGCTCCCGAAGGCAAGCGCATGATACACTCCTTGGGGATAGCCACACTGAATCCAATATAGTGTTTGGGCTCCTTATTTTTGGGCCCAACGTTCTTGCTTATCCTCACCCTCCTAATTTCTTTTTACAACATCAGGCCCATTACCCTTTTTTATTATTTTTTCTGTTTCACAAAAATATTAATTTTTTGGGCCTAATGTTTTCTATTTCTCACACCCCTCTTTTATTTTCTAACTCAAGCCCAATCTTTTTATTTCTTCATATTTTATTTACTCTTATTTATTTATCTCATTTAATTAAAATACAAAAATATAATTTTTATTTAAAAAATTTGGATTTATGTTTTTTTATTAATTAGTTGATTTAATTTTTTTGACAAAATTTATTTATTTTAATCACTTTGATTTTATTAAAAAAATTAGGTTATACTTCAAATATCTCTTCAAATAAAACTCCAAAATTATTTTCTAAATATTTAGAATTCTTTAGACTTTAATTTAATTTTGATAATAAAAGACTATTTTAATTTTCTTATAGAATTAAGTCTAATTTTTACCTCACATTGCAAATATTTTCTAAACAAAGAAACGGCGAATTATTTTCTCAAATAATTATTAGTAATTAGGGTTTGTATGGCATGATTAAAATCAATCATAGAAAAATCCTAATTCAAGATAAAAATATTGAATCAAACAAACTTTGCACACATACACCTCTAAGGTTAACCTCACTTGTTGCCTCGGATATAAACAGTCATGTCCCTCGAACGTAAGATGTTTTAGAAAGAACCTCGGTTAAAAGATCATAGTCCCTCGATGACTCTTTGATTTTGCCTTCGGTAAACGATCTTAGTCCCTTACGGTAATTGCTAAAGCGTCTTACAAGTTGCCTTTTATGATTGTACGATGACATACGCCTGTCTCTCACATCCAATGATATGGCTTCCTACTAACTAATGGTAGGATTGCACTATCTAAAGAAGGAGGAAAAGAACAAAGCTTTTTTGAGTAGGTAGATCGCTCTTAATTACTTTCTCACAAACTAAAACAATCTTTACACCTCATATTCTCAAAACAAACATTTTGTATACATTCTCAACGATACGAGAATCATTACAAAATTTCCTTACACTGGCATTTTTAAAACATCTTTCCAAACACTCCCTTTCCATAAATATTTTCAAAACAAACATTTTTGTTTATATTCTCAACGATACGAGAATCATTACAAAATTGCTACACTTAGGAATTTTTAAAATATTTGCAAACATACACAAACACGAAGCATTTTTCAAAGTGAGCTAGCAATTAAGAGCCCGTAGATAACTACAGATGAAAAGGGTGTTAATACCTTCCCTTTTCATAACCTACCCCCAAACTCAAGAAAATTCTCAAAAGGTCTTTCCCGTTCTTTTCATCCTTTCCTTTTTTAGATAAAAGAAAAGTTGGTGGAGACTCTTGCTATCCGTAACATTTGTGATATAACACAAAACCAAGTCAGTTCTCCCACCGTATTACAGAACGGGCGACTTTGCTGGGGAGGTTAAACTAAAAGGGGGGTTACCTTAGAGCTAGATTACATTTAAAAAAAATCTTTACTTACTTGATTTGTATGCTTTAAATTTCAGGGTTATGCTTGGGTTTATTTCTTGTATAGCTCCTATACCCAGATCTGGGACATTTTAGGTAAGTAGCAATAGATCATGAAAATTATACGGCATAGACTGATATGGTTGAAACGATGGTTGTGTTAGTGTAACACATTTGTTGGTACCAGTGTCCCTTGAGTTGAACCAAAGAGAATACGGGGCCGCTGCATGGTGTCATAAAGCACTAATTGACCGTAGAACCTTAGTTGAACAACTTAACCATTAGAAAGTAGTGAGATAGTTGGATTTGGTGCAGACTGAAGTTGGTTAATACTCGATACTACACTCATTGAGATCAGACTATTGGGATATTTCGGTCGCAATTCAGATGCTTGTGCTGAAACAATGTCCAAGAAGAAAGATTAGTGATATTGAGGCTCCTAGAATCCAGTTACTTCTTTTAGGATAGGTTGAGCCAACTAAAACTTCAAGAGGGTACTTACCTATAAACTTCATGCAAGCTTAAACCTAAGACCTGGTGTGCTTTGTTTGTGTATGATTAATTGTTCAAATATGACATCGTAACATCATGAAATTATGTTATATCATTTTCACTAACCATTTCAAGGACCTAGGGATTTATCTTTGTTCTGTTTTATAGGTTATGGCTTTCACTCGCAGAAACACTACCCAAATCAATTTTGTGAAGATACCTTCTCAACTTAAGGAGTTAGTATCAAGGGTTCCCAAAAGTTCTCCATTCATCAAAAGGCATGGTCAACTACTCAGTTTGGTTACCTTGGATTTTGAAGAAGATATGATGAGTGTTCTATTCCTGTTCTTTGACCCTGTACATCACTGCTTCACCTTTCCCGATTATCAATTGGTACCCACATTGGAGGAGTTTTCTCAATTAATGGAAATACTTGTTCTCAATCAAATACCTTTCACTGGTTTAGAGAAAGATCCACAACCTGAAGAAATCGCAACAATCTTGCATCTAAAGCGGTCCAACATTGTAGCTAATTAGGAAACAAGGAGTGGAGTCAAGGGTTTTCTAGCCAAATTTCTGTTAGAGAAGGCTCGACTATTTTTGGAGGCTATGAATTTTCAAGCTTTCAAAGAAATCTTGGCTTTATTGATCTATGGTTTGGTTCTATTCCCGAATCCAGACCAACTCATAGATGTGAATGCTGTCAAAATTTTCCTTTCTCGTGACCATGTGCCTACTTTGCTTGGAGATATTATGCATTCTCTTCACACTCGTACTATGAGGAAGAGGGGGGCTCTTATTTTTTGCATACCATTTCTATCTAGGTGGTTTATTTTTCACCTTTCCCGATCAGTATTGAAGAATGAAAAAGGTTTGATATGGTCTCAAAGGATGACGTCACTCTCTCATTCGAATATCTATTGGTGTTCCCAATCTCTGGAAGATGTTACTATCATTAACTGTTGTAGGGAATTCCCTAATGTTCCGCTCCTTGGCATTAGGGGTGATATTACATACAACCCTTCTCTGGCTCTACGACAAATTGGTTATGCTCAAAGAGATAGTCCTCATGACGCATTTATCTAGGGTATTATGTTCGACTACGAGAATGATGTTCAAGGTTATCGTCAAAGGTTTGTACGAGCTTGGGGCCTGATAAGCAAGACTTTGGGACATAATAATTCCATTCCTCTGGAGCCTTATCTCAAATGGGTGTGAGATCGCGCTCAAAACCTCATGATGCCATATCCAACTATCCTACCAGTGACCATGGAGCCTGTTGTTAAAGGGGATATTCCTTATACCATTCTCCATCCAGACATGGCCACTGACTTTGAAGAATTGCAGAAGTCCTGGATTCAACTCAAGGGAGAACGAGACACCTTTGAAGCTTAATTCTATGTAAGTGAGAAGAAAGTGTTGGAGCTCACAAAGCGACTTCACGAGGAGCAAAGCCTAATGCATACATTGACACGAAGAGGAAGCATCTGTGGGAGACTTGAGTCTTAGGTTTAGGAGTTCATTTTATTGTCTCTTTGAGACCCCTTTTCTTTTTTCAATGTAAGCCCAAGGGGCAATTGTAATTTTTGAACTTATTAATGCAATATTTGTTTCTGTTTCCTTTTTTGGCTAGAAAATTTAGATCTCCTAAGGTCCTTGAAAACATTGCATCCATATATCATGCATTATTTCATAAGCAGGTTTTCCGATACAGGTTTCCTCATCTATTTACTGTTTATTTCAGTATAAGATGGCTCTCGAGCAAACCCTCAAAGATTTGCAAACTCAACATGCACAGTTTCAAGAGACTCTCCTGATCCTAGCCAAAGGTCAACAAGAGATGATGGCACTCCTTGTCAAGAAAAAGAAGACTAAGAAGAGGGTTGTTATCCTCAACACGGGGAGAAAGTTCAAAGGTCATGTCCGACTGGCTCAAGTAGAAGATGTTTCCTCTGAAGAAGAAGACAATCAATAAGAGGATGTTAGAAGCACCAGGGCTAGGGGTGGAAATAACAAGATTTTTGAGGATGAAGACTACTCTAATGAGAAGTACCCTCCTGCGGATGACAAATAAAAGCAGTTGGAAGACCGACTCAAAGCCATGGAAATTCAAAAAGTTCCTGGATTGGACTTTGGGGACTTAGGTTTAATCCCAGGGGTAGTCACCCCCCATAAGTTCAAGGTCCCTGTCTTTGCTAAATATGATGGGGTCTCTTGTCCCAAACTCCATTTGAGGTCATACGCCCAAAAGATTCAACCACACACTGCCAACAGGAAGTTATGGGTTCATTTATTTCAAGAGAGCCTATTTGGAACACAGCTAGAATGGTTCTATCAACTAGAAGGGACTAATATTCTCACTTGGGAGGAGTTGGCTGCTGCCTTCTATAAACAATACCAATATAATGCGGACCTTGCACCAACTCGTGTGCAAATATGGAGTGTGATTATGGGTTTAAACGAAGGCTTTAAGGAGTATGCCCAGAAGTGGAGAGATTTGGCTGGAAGGGTGCAACCTCCTTTGACTGATCGAGAATTGGTGGACATGTTCAGGGGCACTCTGACGGGTCCATTCTTTAACTTGCTGATTGGGAGTTCTTCATCGGGGTTTACTGAGTTTATTTTGACTGGCGAACAGGTTGAAAGTGGTATCAAGAGTGGGAAGATTAAGATGGTTGCATCCTCTAGTACTGTAAAGAAACCATTCGTTGGAAAGAAAGAAACTAGTGATGTATATGGCCAGAGGAGCCGTAGTAAGAATGATAGTCATCAGTCTGTAGGGGTAGTGTTAATCTCTAATCCAACACATGTTCGACCACAACAACTAGAAATCAACGTAGGTCAGATGCTCCGAGGATGCAGTTCACCATGATTAATATGCCATTGGCTCAAGGATTACAACATCTGTTGAAAGCATAATTGATAACATTGCGGGATCCTCCTCAGAATCCCAACACATCATCTCCGAAGTATAATCCCAATACAAGGTGTTCATACCATTCCAATAGTCATGGGAACGACACCAATGATTGATGGGCCCTAAAAAGCAAAATTCAAGACATGATTGATCCAAAAGAAATTGAATTTGACCCTCCCGAGATCCTAATGTGATTACTGCGCCTATGCCCAGTCATGGTAAAGGTGTTAATGCCATTGACGATGTTTCCTATGTCTCCACCATAAATGACCTAACCACTCCCTTGATGATCGTTAAGAAGAATCTATTAAGAGCCGATTTATTTTCGGGTTGCCATAAAAATTGTTACCATTGTGCTTCCCAAACTAATTGTTGTATGTGGCTGAAGAAGTGTATTCAACGCTTGATTAATAGCCATGAGATTTTGTTTGAGAAAACTCTGTCCACGAAGTGTTTGCATGAAAGTATATCTCAAGAACTGAGACTTGAAGATGTTTCTATAATCATAATTTCCAATACTCCTATAAGGATCACCTCTAAAGGCCCTATAAGGATTCTTGCTGAGCCAAGAGTGTTTCCTCTGATCATTACTGCACCGGGGCCAATCCCCTATTCCTCTAACAAGGATGTTCCCTGGAACTATGGGGCAGAAGTTTATTATCATGATGTCAAGCAAGAGTCGTGGATTACTGATGATGAAGATTATGAAGTTATCAATCTCAAGGTTGAAAATATTGTCGGAACTAGTAAAGTTACCCAAACAGGAAGGATCTTCTACCCGGAGATCTCTCCTTCAAAAACTAACATAACACTTGTTCATATTCCTGCTACTGGGTCAATTGCTGAAGCCCGGGGCAAAGAGAAAGTGATTGAGCCTACCCAGATGGAGGCACCCTTAAAATATGTTACAATTGAAGACCCCTCTAAACAAGAAATGGAAGAAATACTGAAGATCTTTCATAAAAGTGACTACAAAATAGTGGAACAAATGGGGAAGACACCCTCCAAGATATCCACATTGTCCTTGTTATTATTCTCTGAAGCCCATGCTTAGGCTTTGTTGAAATTTATGAAGAAAGCTCATGTACCACAAGAGACCTCTGTTTATCAGTTTGAGAATTGTGTTACAAGCCTAACAGTTAACAATGGTTTAGGCTTTTCTGATGCCGACTTAACTCCAGCCAGAAAGAATCATAACAAGGCTCTACACGTCTCTATTGAGTGTAAGGGAACTACTTTGGCACATATGTTAGTTGATACCGGTTCCTCCCTGAATGTATTACTAAAACGTGCTCTGGATAGATTGGACTATGAAGGGCTGGTGCTGAAACCCCGTGATATTGTGGTAAGAGCCTTTGATGGATAAAAAATAATGGTGCACAGAGAAGTTGATCTTCTGATCAAGGTGGGATCTCAAGTTTTCAACTCCACTTTTTATGTAATGGATATTTGGTTGGCCTATTCTTGTTTGCTCGGAAGCCCCTCGATTTATTGGGCAGGTGCTGTCACCTCTACCTTACATAAAAAATTGAAGTATCCGGTGAAAGGGAAGATCATTACAGTCTGTGGAGAAGAATAATATATGGTCAACCATTTGAAATCTTTCATATTTGTTGAAATGGATGGCGAATTCATTGAAACTCCCTGCCATACATTTGAAGTAATCCCTCCAACGATTGTCGTTGCTAAAACTACTCTTTCTGCTCCCAAGATTACCAAATACACACCAAGAGTGTCTTCTCTGAAGGATGCTAGGACTGTGATGGAAGAAGGAGGTTATATTGTTTAGGGTAAGCTTCCTGATATCCCCTACAAATCTAACAAGTTCGGTTTGGGCTTTACTACAGAGGGTCAAAAAGCTATTTGTCACGCTGGAGCTGGAAGACCTCCATTCCGTATCAGCAATGAAGTCAATGCAATCGAAGACACTGATAGTGA
Organism: Vicia faba; assembly: GCA_948472305.1. Taxonomy (NCBI): domain Eukaryota; kingdom Viridiplantae; phylum Streptophyta; class Magnoliopsida; order Fabales; family Fabaceae; genus Vicia; species Vicia faba. The sequence goes on from CATIWC010000454.1 coordinate 28,589, forward strand.
CGATGACCTAGACAACTGGATATTCCCTACCATTGGCAGTGGACTCCACAACTGGAAGGTTAAAGACTTTGTATCAATCTCCTTTAATCAGGAGTAATTACTATTTCCTATTTTTATTGTTTAAGTTTGGTTGTGTAATTTCCTTTAAAATAATGACTTTAAACCTTATGTCTTGCCTGGGGCATAATGGTCCATGTTTTAAGGGTTGTCATTTCATATGTCATATCTTCATTTAATGAAAACAATGGACATATTGCATTCAAATTTTGCACTCTCTGCCTTTCTTTTACTTTATTACACTTTCAAATAGCTATGTGTTCTTACACACACCCACACACTACATTGCAGATCCCCATCGACTCCGGATCTGGTTGATAACGATTTTGCTATTGCCGTTTATAACTTTGAAAATCCAATCTACCAAGCCGAAGATGAAGAGGATGAAGATTATGAGATACCTGGAGAACTTGAGATACTCTTAATACAATAAGAAAAGGCTATCCAACCACATGAAGAGCCGGTCTAGGTGGTAAACTTGGGTTCTGAGACAGATAGGAAGGAAGTCAAGATTGGTGCCAATCTGGAAGATAATTTCAATAGCATATTGATTAATATGTTGCATGAATATGTTGAGGTCTTTTCTTGGTCATACAATGACATGATAGGGCTCGACACAGATATTGTCGTTCATCGGCTGCCAATGAAAGAAGGTTGTTCTCCGATTAAGCAGAAAGTGCATCGCATTCGTCCCGAGATGTCAGAGAAGATCAAGGCTGAGGTTATGAAACAATTCAATGCAGGTTTCTTAGCAGTGACTTCATATCCCCAATGGGTTGCTAATGTTATTTCGGTTTCGAAGAAAGATGGCAAGGTACGTATGTGTGTATATTACAGGGATCTAAATAGGGCAAGACCCAAAGATGATTTCCCACTTCCACATATTGACGTCTTGATCGATAACACGACTCAGCACAAGGTATTCTCCTTCATGGATGGTTTCTCGGGCTATAATCAGATCAAGATGGTGCCTCAGGACATGGAGAAAACCACCTTAGTCACATAGTGGAGCACATTATGTTACAAGGTCATGCCTTTTGGGTTGAAGAACGCAGGGGCAACTTATCAACGAGCCATGGTAGTATTATTCCATGACATAATTCATCATGAGATAGAAGTTTATGTCGATGACATGATAGCCAGGTCACAAACCGAGGAAGAACATATTGACCATCTACACAAGCTATTTGAGAGGCTGAAGAAGTACAAACTAAGGTTGAATCCAAACAAATGCACCTTTGGGGTGAGGTCTGGAAAACTCCTAGGTTTCGTCATCAATGGTAAAGGTATTGAATTCGATCCTGCCAAAGTTAAAGCTATTAAAGAAATGTCGGCTCCCCGTACTGAGAAGGAGGACAGAGATTTCTTAGGATGACTAAACTACATTTCCCGATTCATCTCTCATTTGACTGCTACTTGTGAGCCAATCTTCAAGCTACTGAAGAAAGATCAAGTAGTCAGATGGAACAACGACTATCAAATAACCTTTGATAAGATCAAGGATTACTTACAAGAACCTCGGATTCTAATGCCACCAGTTGAAGAGAGACCTCTAATCATATACCTAACAATGCTAGAGAACTCAATGGGGGTGTGTATTAGGGCAACATGACGAGTCTGGTCGAAAAGAGCATGCAATATACTACCTTAGAAAAAAGTTTTCCGACTGTGAAATAATATATTCACTGCTCAAGAAAACTTGTTTCACTTTGGCATGTGATACTCGCCGACTAAGATAGTATATGTTGACCCATACTACTTGTTGCACCCCAAAATTTGCCCTCTTTGTTTTAACGTTGATTGGCTTATACTTTGTTTGCATATACACATGCATGCATCTCATTGGTTCCGTATTCATAGAATCAAGGTATTTGATTAACACAACAAAGATCTCATAATTTTTCAACGCATGTTTTATTTGTGGAAGATTTGGGTGTTTTCGGTGAATTTAAAATATTGTGAATTGGAAACAGTGTTTTGACTGATCAGTGTTTGAAAATTTGCATCTCCATCTTGGATTGGTGTTTTGGGTTGATTCATGAGGTTTTGAAACCGTCTCGATGTTCTCTTCAATTTTTATGTTCGGACCAAAAGATAATTCTCAATGTAAAGTCACCGAATACGCGGTTCTTTTGGAAGTTATATGGTGAAAAATACAAAGAAAAATGTGCTGAAAGTGCAGTTTTCGTACACTAAAAAATTCATAACTTGAAGACCGTGTATCTATTTGAACCCGTTTCAGTGGCTAAAATTCCATCTTGATGTCATCTACATTTTGTATCTCACAGCCGGAAGCCAGTTCTACCCAGAGAGTCTTCGAATATATGAATTTATCAAATATGTTTGCACGAGAAAATTGTGACAAATGTTCACCTGTTTCATCTTTAAAAAATCATAACTCGGTCGATTCTTATCGTATCGAGTCGGTTCTAGTGGAATTGGTTCACAAATTGAGTTGGTTAAATATTTCTTTCAGCTTTCCAATTCGAGAGGTACCCTGAAGGCCTTCGTTTTTTATCTGAAGCACGCGCAACGTGTTTGAAAATCTTGAACCGAGAGACATTTTCATCTGAGACGAAACTTCAAAAAATCAAAACTAAATCACCATTTATCCGATCGAGCTCATATTTGGAAACGATATTGTTCTCGATGTTGGGTGCATTTTAGTTTCACATTTCAACTTCCAAGGCCGCACCGTGATTCCTGCGAATTTGCCCGGAACGTGTCGCACTCAAGTGAATTAAAATTCTGCATTAATATTTATGAATATTTGAGGCCCATTAACCAAATTCATTCACATAAGCCCATGCTATATATTCTTTTTACTCCAATTTCTCTCATAACTCACAAATCTCCAAAAAACAATTAAAATTTTTTCTCTCAGTTCTCTCAAATATCAAATCAAGGTTCTACACCCTTTTCATCAAGAACACAACAACAACTTCATCAAGATCCAAAAGTCAAGATCAAAAGCAATTATTCTCCGATTGTTGATCTGTCCATTGCGATTTCTATACCTAAGCCTGCTCTTCATTTCTATTGGTGATTTTCTTGAATTAAGCACTTTTTGAAATAAGTGATTTTTTGGAATAAGTGTTTTTTCTTAGTTTTGTGTTGATTGAAGTTTTAATTGTATAATTGAGGCTTAATTGTTGAGAATTGATTTGAATTGAGAATTTAATACCATTTTATTGAATTGCTTATTGAAATAAGTGATTAATTGAAATTGAGAAATTGATTTTGGTTGTAACTTGAAGTTGACATAGTGTTGTTGTGTTGATTTTTAGCCCTAGGTATAGTTACACTAGTGTTTAAGTTGAATTAGCTATAAAAAACTAGTTAGCACTAACACTAGTTTGAGATTTTGAACTCTTAATTAAATTACCACTAGTTCCTAATTCTTGATGTATAATTTGTTAATAGTTTATGTTGGTAGATTCTAACACTAACTTTGATTTAGGTGTTGTAACATAAACTAACAATTAGTGTAGCTTAGGCCTAATCTTTGATTTTCAAGTTTTACTACATGTTCCTAATTATTTTTGGTTGATGATCGTTGATATTTTTGTGCATTTGAAATGCATTTTTGTATATGATCTCAAGTTACTAATTCTTGACATAAACTAATCTTTTACCAATTTTTGGTTGATTACTTGTTGCTTGCCATTTCAATAAATTGAGGTAATTTCTAATAGACTCAAATGCCATTGCTAAACATTTTTGAAGTAAATTTGATAGAAAATATCTTAATACTTGGTAAATAGCAAAATTTGACATAATTGGTGTTTTTGCTCTAACTTTTGATTTGTATTGAGTTTTTCCGACTTTCTTTAATGAAAACCGATTTTCTTGAGCTATCCGGAATCTCTCACTCAAGTATTTTTTTATTCGGACAAATTTCATTCCGTTTTTCTGCTACTGTAGCAGTTTCAAAAATCACATTTCAGAAAGGAATTTTGCCGAACCGAGTTAATTTTTGGAACCATTGACATGTTTCTAGCCCGCCTTAATTTTTGCGGTTGATTTCAGATGCTTTTTGATTAATTTTCTAACTTTTCGATTCAAGTTTTTTGCACATTATCTTGTGTTTCATTGTTAAGTTGTGATACTTTTTGTGTGTTAACTCATACTTTGATGTCTAGTAATATCATTTGGTTTTAATTAATTGTTTGAGAACTTTGTGAATTTAGCGTATCAGAATATATTTTGATTCACAACTTTTGTATTTGGCATATTGTGAGTTGACTCCTATTCATCACACTTTTGGCATAAATACATAAACTCATGAATTGAAGTAAATTTGCAATTTATTGATTAAATTTCGATAAATTAAATTCATGTGGTTTTAAGACTTTAATTCTTGATTTTTAGATCAATCTTGAGGTTACATATTTATGTGCAAGTTCCAGATAACCATCTCATGCTAATATTCAAGATTAATGCACTAAAACTTTGATTCCAAATCGATTCATGATGAATTTCAAAATATGTGTAATGCTGTTCGGAACTTGTATTTCGCACGTGCATTGAGTTTTAGTTTATGAATAATGCATTGTTATACTTATTTAAGCATTCCTTCAATATCGGTAGCAAGTTTGGATGTTTCTAAATCGGCTTTTGCACCTATTTTCATGAGTACGAGGTTGCTCTCCAGAATGTTATGTTATGCTCCTTTGACTTGTTTGCTTTGTCTTGTACATATTTATACTTCATTTTTGTGCATATTGTTAATTTCCATTATCACATTTGATTTTGTTATTATCTACTAAAAATTTTTGTGAGATGTGCATACTTTGAGAAGCAATTTGGATACCATTCACTTTGGTGACGAATACGCTTTGCTTACATATGTTGTTCATGCTTCTGACGCTATTTGTTGTTGATGCTAGTTTGCGGCACCCTCCGAGCTTTCGCCATGCTTTGACTTGGTTTTTACGGATTTTTATTATCTGTTTAGTATGGTTTCAGGCCATTTGTTGTAATATTAAATTTACCACTTTCCAGAGATCATGTATAGTAGGGGCATTTATCACTTTCCAGAAATCATGTGAAGTAGGAAGTACGAAATAAAGAGTGTGTGCTCGAAGTCTATATTTAAAGACCTGTAGCAGGCATTCCGCACTTTATTTGCTATATGTGTTATGCTTGTATTTTTTTCCTTGGTTGTTAATTGATGAGTCACTCAGTTTAGAAATTGAGATCACGACTTCGCTCTCAATGCATGCTCCCTATAGGATTTTATCGCTTTCCTTGATTTCTTGTTGATCTATGAGTTACTCAATTTAGAAATTTAGATCACGACTTCGCTCTAAATGCATGCTCCCTATAGGATTTTATCGCTTTCCTTGATTTCTTATTGATCGATGAGTCACTTAATTTAAAAATTGAGATCACGACTTCACTCTCATTGCATGTTCCCCATAGGATAGTTTTTGTTAGACTTTCTTTGGCATGCTAGCCTAGATAGGATCTCCCTAGGTGTTCACTCTTGAGCGTTTTAATTGTTGATTTTTTTTCCTACCTTGATCCTTAATATCTTGGTTAGGAATTTGACTTGAGTTAGTATGTACTTTTCTCGACATATTGTTTATGCTCTCTTGAGCTTGTTGGGTTGCTTGCTTGATTTCGTCTTTGTCTGCATGTTTTGAGATGACATACCCTTGATATGTTCCCTTAGGAGCTCTCAATTTAACTATAGATGATGATTCGAGATAGACATAGTTTTAGGTGATAGACCCTTGCTACGCTCCTTTAGGACTTCTCAATTCATCTATAGATGATGATTTGAGATAGACATTAGGTTTGTTATCCAAGCCTGTCAACTTAGGGTATAGATTTGCCTTCAAACTCAACTTTATGACCACCATTGTATCATAACATTAGGGATATATTTATGTTAGTCTCCCCTTAGAATTTTCTTTCCCCTTTTGCATTTTCGTTTAAAACAAAAACTTCTTTTTCTTGCAAACTTCAAAACACTTAAAAATTACTGATGACAATCGTATCTTTGTTGAGCATGGGAAATGATAAGCGGGTTTCTTCTCGATCTTATCGTTCTTCCATTCTAAGCCTTGGTGTGGTTCAAGTCTCAAATACTTATTTCATGAATAAGTAGGGAAGTGGCTAATATCTCTCTCTTGAGGTCAATTAGCTGTTATCCACAGCAAAAACACCAACAAATATAAACTTTTTTCCTTTGGGCTTTTCTTTCAAGAACTTTTCAAAAGAACATGTTAATTCACTTCTGTGCTGACGCGTAAGTCTCCAAAGGTCGAGTTTCAGCAGAAGGCAAAATTAATACTGTTCATTAAAAAATACAAACCAACAAAAACATTTGAAGCCGAACTACGGCTGCTCTGATTCCTTAAAAGAAATATGTAGGCATTGGGGTAGGGCCCGAACGAGCACAACTTTTTATTTCCCTACATTCTTTTCTATTTTCTTTTGCATGCATTCCCTGTACAACTTAGATATAAATTTGAAACACACCCATTAGATAGACAACGAGAGTGGATACCGTAGAGTACTACGGGCGTGTGAGGTGCTAATACCTTCCCCTCGCGTAACAAACTCCCTTACCTGTATCTCTTGGTCGTTCGACCTTGATTTCTCCCTTCTCAGGTTTACTCGATGTTTACCTTTCCCCTCTTATGGGATAAAAAACGTTTAATGGCGACTTTATTGATTTCATTATCAGTTGATTGTTCAGCCGATTATTTCAGCTGGCGGCTTCACTTGGGACAGATTGACATATTGCTGGTCCATCCGAGAGTCGACCCTAGCTCTTGTTTCTTTTCCTAGGGTGTTTATTTTTATGCTTTATAGCTTGTTCATTTTGTACATGTTTATTTGAGCGTATGTTTGCATTACATTTTACCGCTTTCGATATATTGGTGATACTGCTGTGTTGGATCTGTTTTCATGATTGGGTGGGTGTTACAAGAGGTAAAAGGCCCAATACCCAGGTCAAGTGATAACCATAAGGATCCTAAGAATAGAGTGGAACGTGAACGGCTAGTTGACTTAGTTTTTACTACTGCCTCCATGTTATCCATGCTCAGATGAAGTACAAATGAGGGGCTGTCGTTTTCACGTAGGTGATATGGCGATGGTTTTTCAGGAGTACCCTCGATTCTGGGTTACCGGATCTTACCCTGACCTAGATTTCACCAGTGAGTGGGGAGGGACTTGATTATTACAGGTACAGGTGATGACTATGTTCTGATAGGTGACCGTTTTATTCTGTTGGTGGCTATGTGGGTCTCAGATTTTTTTCTGAGTTTTTGGATCCGGTTTTCAGGATGGTTCTTTGGTTATGTTCTGGACCTTTGATCCTGATATATTCAACTTGTTTAGAGATTATACGATGGTTGTTCATGGTACTTGGTTCCATTGTGTTCTGAAAGTGGTGTCGAACCTTTGATCCTATGATATCCAAATTATTCAGCAGATTCAAGCAGCAGTTATCCAGAGGATTGTACAATTGTTATGCTGAACTTTTGAACCTATGGTATTGCACTTGCATCATAGCATATTTACCTTTTACAAGAGAAATGTGAAAGATTGTAGACATAAAAAATATGTTTGAACATAGCATTGCATCCTCTCATTCACCTCATGCATCTTCATGCATCCATAGCAGGTAATCAAAAGGTACTCAGAATGGGGAATCCTTATTCAGACTCGGTATTTTCTTTTCAGAACTGCCAATCTTGACTTCTCGCCGCTCTGTGATCAGATTCAAGTTATGAAACAACTTTGTGGGGAATTGGATGAGATGATGAGATGGAAAAAATCAGATGGGGCTATTTATTGGGGATATGCAAGCAATGGCATGTAGTCAGAAAGCCTCAAGGGGAAAGATAACTAGTTAGAGACTCAGTTGAGTCGGATATGGAAGTTCCAAAGACAGTGTCAACAAAGGGAATGGTCTTTTATATGTTGTTGCAATAGGATCTGTGATTCATCCCCAGACTAGGGGATATTTTTCAAATTGAGAGATACTTTGTGGGTCTCACCCAGAACTTTGTGTTCCCTAATTCTCTCGTCAACAACTAGTTTCTGGTCTTCAAGTGAACCAATGGGGAAAAGCTTATCAACAAAAATGGAGAAAAGCTTGAGAAGAAGGTTCATACAATCTCCATACCTTGTATCCAGTTACTTCCTCGTATGTTGGAAGCTCAGTTGATTAAGCTTCGTGCTTTGGGTCATCTTCCCACAAATTTCTCCCCTAATTTCAATGCAAATGCTAGATGTGTCTCCCATTCTGGGGCACTTGGTTATGATATTGAAGACTGCAAGAGATTGAAGTATGAAGTTTTTCACTTGTCTGACTTCTTTTCCAAGGTTTAGTCCATGTCTGGCAAACCGTTTCAGGCTCTTTCTCCTCAGCTGAGTGCTTCTTCTGTGTAGTAGAAGATATGGATGCTTCTTAGATGAAGAAGCATAAGCTGCCAAGTTCTTGGACATCTGTTGTTGTGTAGAAGAAAAACACCTCAAAGGTCGAATGCTACATTCAGAGTTTAGTTTCTTATGTGGAGTAGAAGATTCTCGGTTACAATATCTGAATTTTGCTTTTGTGTAGTAGAAGACAGAGATTCTTTTGTGAAGTAGGAGACTCTCTGTAATTCGGTTGCTAAAACTTCTCTCTTGTGAAGTAGGAGATGAAGTTTACTTTCTTCTGTGTAGTAGAAGACCCTTTGGTATGGTTGCTACATGTTGCTTCTATGTAATAAAAGACGATGCTTCTTTTGTGTAGTAAGAGACGCTCCGGAATTCAGCGGTTGGATTTCTCTTCTGTACAGTAGAAGATGGTTGGCATTTCTTCTATGTAGTGGAAGATACTTTGTGATGCAGTTTATGCAAATTGGCTTGATAAAGCATTCATCACATCTGGTGAAGGAATTCGATGTGATTACCATGTTGGGGCACTAGGCCATTCCATTGAAGATTGCATGGCCTTCAAAGAAAATGTGCAAGACTTGCTTGATGAAAAAGCCATCATTCTCACACCAGTTAATCAGATTTAAAGTCTCCTTTGACTCATTGAACGTCAAGACTGTCAGAGCATCGACTGAAGCAATAAGTTCATACGGAGACTAGTCTCCTCAACATGGCAAATTCTAATTTCATTTGCATTCTCATTTGTAATCTTTCTTATTTGGTTCAGTACTTTCTTGTATGCAAAACTTGCTTATTTTTTAATATTAATCATAATGCATTGAATTTGTTTGTCTTGAATTAATCCATTCGCATTCACTCATTAATTTGTTTTCTTTTCTTATTGATACCTAACTATTGTCACAAAAAAAAGCAAAAAACCCTCTGGAGGGAGGATGATGAGTGATATACCAAAATTTCAAACGGTGTGCTTTTGAATAAAAACCCTGCTGATGATGTACAGACCTTGTTTCAATTCCTAAACACCGGAGATATAAGGGAGATAGACCATCGTTAACCCCTTTTAGGCTTGAAGTATGAGTTTCTTTTCTTTTTAGAAAAACCCTCACATTTAACCCGGGGCAGGGTAGATTTTAGTTAATCCGATCGAGCGTTCATAACTCATTAGGAGTATGCACCTAAGGATACAATAATGGTTATCCATCAAAAGGCTAAGGAAAGTAAAAATATCAATGGTTAAATCTCATCTATCAGCAACGTGCATCAATGAGAATGATATCCCAATGGGTATCTCTCGCACATCAAGAGGTCAAAAGACGACGATACCATAACGGTTATTCCTCGTCAACCAAACAGCAAGGCAGTTACACCTTTTTAGCAAGTCAAAGAACGACTTGAAGTCACATGACTGGTTCAAACAAAATGAAATGATGAAAGAAAGAGACAAAAGGCTCCACTAAGTCGAAACTTGAAAAAAAAGTCGCTTAGGAAAAAGTCAGGGTATCCCGCTGGACTTCCGAGTAAAAATCAAAAAGAATTTGTCCAGGCAAAAGTTAGGGAAAACAAAAAGAAAGAAAAAAGCGCGAAAAATGAAAGGGGATTACCAAATAAAGATCCTCCACAAAGAATAAAGTTATGTGATCAAACACCAAGAATGAAAGAGGTGAGTGACTGCCATGTCCAAGAAACCTCGTTTGATTCCTCAAACATTGTAACCTCCTTTTGAGAGATGAGTGCTCGCATCAAGTTAACTAAATTTAGGACTAAAGAACATCATGGAGAATAGGTGGGCACCAAATATTTTAAGCCTTAAATCCTTTTTTCTAAAATCGTGAACCAGACCACGTTACAACCCTTAAAAGTCCTAACTGAAGCAAGGGTTAATTCGAAAGCAATATTGTAACGAGATTATGGTAACATGACTCCTAGGAGGTTTGCTAATTTTTTGAGTTGGTATCACTCCATCCTTTTAATATCTTTTGTACAAAAAATTTCGATGTTTCAACATCTTTTCAATATAAGTTTTTAAACTTCAAGACAAACACGAGCTTTGCATTACAATTACCATTCTTAGAATAAACATTCTTTGAATATGAACAATTGCTTAAACATAAAGTAAGCTCACATAATGAGCATCAGATGAAAATTTGATTACCTCAAGGAACAAATGACTTCAGGGTACCGTTGAAAGGTAAATCATTTGTCAGAATGCTCTTAATCTGGGGCAGACCTTCTATTGACTCTGTTGAGTAAGAGAATACCAGCTTGAGAAATGATCTGAAGTAGATTGCAAAAGTTGATTGCCCAGAGTCTCTATCAAGAAATGGTGTATTACTTTCAGTTGATCTTGAGGGGTCGATTTCTTCAAGTATCTGATTATAGATTGAAGCAGTTCAAGTTGAAAAGTATGATTGTGAAGTAGCCTACTTTCGGGACGTAAGCCAACCACCCTAAGGTTCTGTTGTCTTCAAAACTATGTGAGCTTATCATTTCTCCCCGAGCATGAGACGATGAAAAGGTTTGTCAAGACTCTGTTGAGCAGGGGCAAGCGTGTCGAATACTCTGTCGAGTAGGTATTAAGCTAATCTAAGGCATTCAAGTCGGGATTTTATCCCTCAAAGTGCAGTCAAACTGGGACAATTATTTCGAGATTTGTCAAATCTCTCTGAGAATTTGTTGATCAGAGGAGAATCTTTTCAGAATTTACAGATGCATGGGCATTCACTCAAGCATGGTTGAAACCACTTCCAACACTAGTCAGTCAGGGGTAGTGTTCTGAAGTTCATAACACTGGGGCAACTTATTTTTCTGGTGCAGATATTAGAAAGTCCTCTCAGGGCAGTTTTCTTCAAAGTCCCTATATATTGGGGCAAGAAATAATGCATGGGAATTTTCTCCTCTTCAAGGGTTGATCAGATCAAGTCCATATGCAGGCTAAATGACTCGTGAGTTTGAAAATCATGTCGGGAAGTCGGGATTGCTATCCTCAGCTCATTAGAGACTTAGGTCCATTTCTTGATGTTTCTTTATCAAAAGTCAGGATCATTATCTCCAGTCGAAGTTGGATTGTTATCCTCAATAGGATACGAGCAGTAACGCAAAGATCATTTGAGGTTGTTTACCTGTACAAGACGTGATGGAAGTGTCATTTCATAGGAGGACGCCTCTCCCTAGTAAAAGATATGCTGCTACTTGACAAAGGTCTATCTGCCAAGGGGTTTCTCTTCAGAGATCTTTATTCCCCAGCAAAGCATCCTTAGTTCTCTGTAGAAGGATAATGGATCTCCCCCCCAGAAATTTAGAAGTTGTTTGAAGTCAAGATGATTTCTTTTCAATAGAATCCAATTTATTTTTGCAGCATCTTCTCCAAGTCCACTCTTTAGTGGCATTTCTCATTGGAGTTAACATGTTGAAGTTGTAATCTTGCATCGCAGTTTTTACCCAGTGGTTGGTAGTTCAAATTATTTATTCTTCAGTGAAGTTCGCCATACCAAACAGGGGCATATTGCCACAATTTATATTTTTGCGGGTGCTATTGGTCTTTTATGACAATAAGCATACCAACAAATGAATCAAGAAAGGTCTGTATGTGGCCAACATGAGGATTTCTACATAATAGGATCTAATTTCCCTAGTGAATTCTCACTTCTGCTCAAGAAAGAAATCATGTATCCCCAGTGAAGGTGTGCTCTCGCCCAGACAAAATGCTTTATCTCTTATGAAAGTATATCCATGTGTAATCCCCACTGAAGTCAGCACTCTTGATAAGAGCTTATTTAAATGTTTGTCTCTTCCAGAAGGTTGATCTCTTAAGAAGTGCGTTTCAGCGCGATCCTGTACAATCTTCTTCTTCAGTGTCGTTTACTCTTTTCAAAGAATCTGGGAAGAATTGCTTCTATGGACTGGATACCTTTGTTATATCCTCTTGAAGATGATACCCTGCATCTCCGTGGTTGGTATTTATCTCCCTAGTGAGGTTTTCGTCCATCATCTCCATGAAGCTTATATCTTCTCTCCTCGGGGAAGTTTTACCCAAGTCAGGTTTTTTTGAAGAGATGCTTGATCGACATGCTTATTATGCCTCAGTGGAGCAAGTCTCCTGTTTTCTAGAGCGATGTGCATAGATGAACGACATTTAGAGTTGTTTGACCCCCAGTGATGGAATATTACTGAAATATTTCCTCAGTAGGGTTGTGAACCTCAAGCTTATGGTTCAAAGGCGCCCTTCTCTTCCTCGAGTGAAGAATGTTACCCTGAACGGCAGCATCCCCCATGTGGCCTACGTAGAATTCTTTTATTCCAAAATTTCTACGATTCCCCAGCCGAAGTCACTTCTATCGAGGACTTACATTAGAAGTTCCTGATTCCCAGCAAGGTTCTCTTTATCATTGGAAAGATATGTTGTATCTTTTCCCCAAGAAGTTAGGAGTTGGAATAGAGTTTAAAATTCCCCATGAACTGCAATTTATTTTTGCAGTATTTTCCCCAGTAAAGGCGTACTCTCGTCCGAGTATAATTTCTCCTTCTTAGTGCAGTCTATTTCTTTCCAGGTTTTCTCGGAAGAATCATTTTATTCACCAATCAGAGATTCTTGATATACTCCCTTTGAAGTCGAATTTCTACGGCTTCTCCAGTGAGGTTTACGCTCAGTATCCCTATGAATTATACATTCTCCTACTCAGTAAGGGATGCACACTCTCTCTCTAATGTGGCGTGCCTATATCAGAGTCTCTCGAAGAGATTCAAGTTTACCTATGGGAAATTCTGGTTTGATATCCTAATGAGGACGACCATCATCTGCAATGAAGTAATTTCTGTTCCCCAGTACAAAATTTCTTGTCGGCTTGAATCTTGCAGAGATGGATACACCCAGTGTACTGAATATTGTTGATGTTACCATCTAAAGTTTTTTGGTTCCCCAGTGTATGAGGTAGTATTTATCCCTAATCGAAGCCGAATTTAAATGACCTTCCAGAGTAACTTATCTATCATTCCCCAGTGGAGCGAATTCTTCTTTCCCTAGTGGAGCAAGTGTCCTGTATCCCCAGTATGGTGTGCATAGGAGTGCCAGTCATAACTCTTTCATCCCCGGCGATAAAAAAAAGTTTATTGAGATACCATCCGTGGTGTTTTTGTGCCAATATGTTTGTTTCTTCCCCAAATGAAGACTTTTTGCCTAGGAGGTGTTATCCCCAGTGTAGTCTGAGTAGAATTCTTTTTATTTAAGAATCTCCATACTCCCCAATAGAAGTTATCTTTGTCAAGAAATTTTATGCCAGAAGTTTCCATTCCCAGCGAAGCTCTCCTCTTTCTAACAGAAGATAAAGAATTTGTTCCCCCCAGGAAGTTGGGAGCCTGAGCAGAATTCAAGGTTTTCTATGAAACTGTAATTTATTTTTACAGTATTACTCTCCAGGAAGTTACTTCCCCAGCGATATCGATCTTTAGAGTTTGGTTGTTCCGAGTCCCAGTTCCCCATCGAATTTCAGATTTCCTTTTCTCTACAGAAGATCAGATGTGCGAGAATAATCGTTTGGAAGTTCATTGTCTTCTCAATAGCTGATTATTGATGTGATTTCCCCAGTGCATTACTAAACATGCATCATTACATTGCATCTACCAAAACGCGTAGCATTTCCATTGTACTGAGTGTTACGCTAAAAAATTGAAACATGCATGAGTATAAGCCAATTATGTTCACATGTGGTAACCAGTTTGTTATACGCTCAGATTTGAATTATCTCCACAACAAGCCTAGGGTGACTCTATTTTGTTTCCCAATGGAGTTTGTTTTGATTCACCACCAGTCGGGTCTTTGGTATTTCTCCATTTCCCTAATAAGTCGTGGTTTTCTCTTGCCCTTGCAAGCCCTTAGTTATTTTACCCGTGTTTGCTTTGCTGTTAGAGTGCGGGTGAGAGTCAGTGTATAGCCTTTCTTTCTTCTCAAGTGTTTGAGTATCTATACTTGGTGTGTGGTAATTCAGATAATTGCCACTCTTGAAGAATTACACCCTTCCTTTTGTCCTAAGGGATTTTGTAGTTCTTGTGTATTTACAAACTTTTAATGCCCAACGCGTGTTGGCAATCCTTGTTTAGAGTCCCTACAGTTGGTCTCTTTTTCTAATCACAAGTCCGCCTTCGACCGACATTCTGTTTGGGTTCAATACATATGGGAATCCCCATTTAGTTTGTGTTTTGCGCTTGCCCTTGCAAGCCTTTGGTTATTTTACCCGTGTGTGCTTTGCCATTAGAGTGCGAGTAAGAGTTGGTGTATAAACTTTCTTATTTCTCAAGTATTTGAGTATCCATACTTGGTGTGTGGTAATTTAGATAATTACCACTCTTGAAGAATTACACCCCTCCTTTGGCTTGAGGGATTTTGTAGTTCTTGCATATTTGCAACCTATCGAAAGCCCGACGTGTTTTGGGAATCCTTGTTAGAGTCCGCTTTGATCGGTCTCTCTCTCTCTTGTAGAGTTCACCTTCGATCGGTGCTCTTTGAATATCATGCTTAGTCGGTTCCTTGTTTTGGTTTATCCGTGTTAGCCAGGTCCTCCTTTCGTTAGCTTAGCAAACCTTTTCTGTAAAGAGTCCTTCAGTGTCTCTTCAAAGTCTAGTTGTCTGGCGTCCTTGTTTGGGCGAATGTGTCCTTTTTTGTTGGGGCTTTCTTTGGTTAGTCTCGTTCTTGTGTTTGTTATCAACTCCTAATATTTGTTTCTTGATGCTTGTTGTACCCCAAAATTTTCCCTCCCATATTTCTCAAAACATTTCAAGAAAGATCCTCAAGGTGCTCATGGAAGTCCAAGGGTTGACAGACAAACTCTCTCATAAGGCAGTCTACCTCAAATTAGGGTTTCAGTTTGCATCAAGGTGCTTGAATCAAAAGGACCCCAAATGCTCACCATGGTCCTAATATATTATTAATATCATCCATGTCAAGTTTCAAACCTTGCAGAGGAAGTTTGCACAGTCAATTGCTCAAAAGGCCTGAAAATAGACTGTGCTAGGGCAAAAGTCAACTGTGGCCTACATACAGTCAAACTTCAAGATTTTTGGTAAACATCCTCATTTTAAAGTATTATTCATCATTTTATCAAGGGTTGATCATGATTCATCAAGGATTTCTCACAATTCATCAAAACCCAAAAGTTGCTAAATTAGGGTTTTACAGGAAAAGTCAACCCAAATTTGACCAAGCATAACTTTATCATACTTTACTATAAATGACCCATCCAAAGCTCATTTTGAAGAGGATTCAATTCTATACAATCCATCTTGATCTCCCAAGTTCAAAATATGCACTCACAAGAAGTTATGAATTTGGACATTATAGGTCATTTTGAAAAGTCAACAAAAACACCTTTTATATCAAAGATTCATACATGAACATGGAAGACTCAATTGAGATGAGACAAAAAGGGTTGCTTAGAGGACATATCAAGCTTTCTAAAAAGTACAAGAACACCTTCATAGAGTCAACATTGAAGAAGTTATACATTGGTGAAGTTGACCTTTTTTGCAAAATTGCCAAAAGTCAAAAGTGCCTCAAATTGCAATTTTTGTCAAATGGGCCTAACTTTTTGCAATTGTTTTGAGTTGGTAGCATGGTCCACGAGCCCTAGCTCTTCCAACTTGTCTCTATCTTATTTTTTCTATTTATTTTGATTTTTTATTTTAATTAAATCAAATTAAATCAAAATAAATCAAAATAAATCATGAAAATATCCAAACCATTTAAGTCTTGAGATTTGGTGCCTGTTTCAGGTTCCTTATACAGCTAGCAACAAAATCAAATCGTGCAAGGCCTATGTGTGCATGAAAATATTGGTTTTGACTTATTTTTGGAAAGATTTTCATGGAAATCAAATCAAGATCAAAAGCCATAATTGACAAAGATTGAAGGCATATTGGTAAACCTAATTCCATCAGTGGTATATAGTGGACAAAGGCAGATAAAAAATGCAAGGTTTGGAGGCGTGGAGAGGAAGAACAAAACTTGAAAAAACTCAAGAAAAGTGTTGATCTGATTTTGTGCTTCTAGGCGTTTTCAAGATTCCTAAGCCATCTCTTTCGTTTCCTGGGCACTCAAGGAAGCCATATCAATCAAAAGCAAGTCTTCTCGCGCGCTAGAACTCACTGTAAGTGGTCCACGGTTTGTCACTATTTTCAAAATCGAACCCTTTGTTCTTGCATCTTTATCATGTTTCAATAGCATATTTGGAATCCCTAACGTGTTTGCAAGCTCATGGTGACAATTAATTACGTTTTTGTTGGCTATATAGAGAAACACCATTGCTAGGGTTTCTTTGTGTGTTTTGGGTTTTTTCTGTACAGGAAAAATTGGTCCATAAAAAGGGTACCATGATGATCACAGGGACAGGACGATTGGATCTACATCATTAGATTTCGTTTATCATGCACGTGTGAGGTTTTGAAATATGCAGGGTTTATGGCTACAGACATTTGTCCGTAGGTAAAAGTCTCTGACTTTTACCAACGGAGAGAGGAGGAAGACGACCTGCGTGGCACCCTACCATTTGACCATTTGAATTCTGGCGCACGTGTTTTTGTTTGTCCCCCACTAACTCACATTATTACATATTATCACTTATTATTATTTCATATACAATAAAGCTTGCCAGCTCAGTTGGTATTGAGGCAGTGGAAAAGGCCATAGGACCTGGGTTCGAGCCCCAGGTCCCCCTATGTTTCATGTTATTTTTATTTAGATGATCAGGCGTGCATACAAGGCGTGAGGTCCACCATATGCCCTCAAGGCTCAATCATTGGATCTCCAGGAAGCCAGATCTGAAGGCCATTACAGGAAGGACCATAGTGCACCAGTGTCAATGCACAACACTGGATCAGAAAGGTCAATGTGGGTCAGATTTGTTTGGGCCCAAAGTTGCTATCAACACCCCTCATTTACTTGCAAAACAGGCCCATTACTCTTTTCTTCTTTTCTTTTATATTTCCTTTTATTTAATTTACTTAATTATTTTACTAACAAAAATTAATTCTTTTTTAATAAAATCATAAAATCGATTTTTCATCAAAAATAGATTTAGGTTTTATTTTTATAAAAAATTAATTTAGTTAGTTAATTTAATTTATTAGGTAACTTTAACTCTTTTTACAAATAAATTAAAATCAATTAGAAGAATTAGGGTTTTTGTCTAATTTAATTTTTATTTCTCTTTTCTTAAAAAATCACAAAATACAAAATAGGTCAAATAATTATTTTTTATTAATTTAATTTAATTAGTAATTAGGTTTGTATTTAATTTAAAACCTTATTCTTTTTTCTTAAAATAATCAAAAAAACAACAAAAATAAGTTTTTCTTTTAATTAGGTTAGACGGAGTCAAAACCCTAACTTCCTTCCGTTCTCTATTCATTGCGCATTTATTTATTTTTATTTATATTAATGTAATTGCTCATGGGATGTAATAGATTAGTTATGACTTTTTCGTTTATTTATCGTTTTAGCGGGTTTTTTGGCTATGTAATTATTACCTGAAGCCTTGTAATAGCGTAGCTTTATTTTCTCGCACTTTAAATTCTTACAAATATTAAACTGTTAGATGTATGATATTAGGGTTGCATGACAAGAATGTATGTTAAATTTTAAAACAGTTAGCAAACCCTAAATGTGCAAAGATAATAACTTGAAATTGAATCACTCGCACATGCTCACTCCTAGGGTATACTCTCACTTCGATTGCCTTCGGTAAACGATTATTAAGTATAGGGTATTTTAGTGGTCGCTCTCTTGTCTAAACAAAGATCAAATGTCTCGTTCAGAAATGTTGTCTCGGAAAGGTTGCCTCAGAAATGTTGCCTCGAATATTGATCTTAAGACATTAGGGTTATTACTAAGATGTCCTAACATTGCTTTAGTGATCGTACGTCCCTTTCGAATTGACCCTTAAAACTCCAACGACGGTGCAACCTACTCACTAATAGTGGGATATCACTGTCTAAAGGAAATAAGAACACAAACATTCTCTTTTTCGAGTAGGTAGATGCTAGTAGGTACTTGCTCAAATCAAACTTTTTCACACCAAACACTTTCTTCAAACAAAGTTTTCAAAACGACTTCGTAACACTCTTGAAGACAGAAGCAAGGGTTAAATCGAAGTAAAAAAAAATTCAATTCAAACACACACAAGCAATTTTGAAAATGATGAGCAAGTACCTAAGAGCCCGTGGAAAACCACGGATAGGAAGGGTGCTAATACCTTCCCTTTCTATAATCTACCCCCCGTACTCAAAATCTCGAAAAAAGGGAATTTTTCTGTGCTTTTTTCCTTTTCAGTTGGATAAAATAAAAGTCGGCGGCGACTCTTGCTTACCGCGACATTTTGCAAACACAAACACAAAGCGCACACCAACATTTCAAACAGTTCGGTTCTAGCCACTGTATCACAGAACTGGCGAATCTGCTGGGGAAATATAAGTGGGGTATACCTTAGGATTAGTTCATCATCATTGCCTCTATTGTTTGATTTGTTTGCTTTATCTTTAAGGGCTTTGTATTAGGAGTTACTATAGATCCTAACCCGGATCTGGGGAACACCTTTTAGGTAAGTAGCAATAAACTGTGAGGGAATTGTACGGCATAGATCGATACGGTTGAAGCAGTAGCTACGTTAATGTGGCACATTGGTTGGTACCGGTATCCCTTGTGGAGAAACAAGGAGAATACGGGGCTGCTATATGGGTCGTTAAGCATCAACTGACCTTAGAACCTATAATTGACCAACTTGGCCATAGGAAGTAGTGAGATAGCCGGTCTCGATGTAAAGCAGGGAACTGGTTGATACTCGATGCTACACTCATTGAGACCATACTCTCGAGATAGTTCTGGCCACAAGAAAAGATTGCGTGAGCTGAAACCATGACCGATGGAGGATGGTCAGTGATATTGAGAACCTCTAGAACCCGGTTACTATAATTAAGACAGGTTGAAACCAACTGAACTTCAAGAGGGTAATACCTAGACCCCATGCAAGCCTGAAACTTAAGGGCTATTGTGTGACTTATTTTCCTTTACCATGTCTGTTATCTGTTATACATATTGTGTGTTTTATCATGACATCATGCATCATAACATAGCATGCATACTTCATTAGACTAACCATTTCAAAGACCGAGGGGATTTATCTTTGTTCTGTTTTGCAGATCATGGCTTCCATGCGCAGAAACACCATCCGAGTTAACTTTGTGCAAATGCCTGCTCAACTCAAAGATTTAGCCTCGAGAGTTTCTGATACTTCTTCATTCATTAGAAGACATGGTCAGCTCCTTAGTTTGGTTACCTGCAGGTTTGATGAGCAAATGATGAGTGTGCTATTCCAGTTCTTCGATCCAGTGCATCATTGTTTCACCTTCCCGGATTATCAGCTAGTTCCCACTTTGGAAGAGTTTTCTCATTTGTTGGGTATATCCATCCTTGAGCAGTTGCCTTTCACAGGTTTGGAAGAGACTCCTAGGCCAGAAGACATTGCCTCAGCTTTACACTTGAAAAAGGCTGATGTAGTGTCTAATTGGGAGACACGAAGCGGGGTTAAAGGTTTCTTAGCCAAGTTTCTAATGGATCAAGCTCAACTGTTCTGGGATAATTTGGACTTTCAGGCTTTTGAAGACGTCTTGGCTCTCCTTATCTACGGTTTGGTTCTCTTTCCGAATCCAGATTCCTTCATAGATGTGAATGCGGTTAAGATCTTCCTGTCTCGCAATCCAGTGCCTACTCTACTGGGTGATATTTTGCATGCCCTCTATACTCGTATGACGCGTAGAAGAGGGACCCTCATGTGTTGCATGCCGCTGTTGGTGAGGTGGTTTATTTTGCACCTCCCCAAGTCCGTGTTGAAGAATGAGGAAGGGTTAGGATGGTCTTACAGGATAATGTCCATTGCCCATACAGACATTCTTTGGAGTTCTAAGGATATGGAAGGTGTTGCTATTATTGATCGATGTGGGGAATACCCTAATGTCCCGTTGCTTGGAATTAGAAGAGGAATAGACTACAGTCCTTGTTTGGCTTTACGATAGTTTGGTCGCGCTCGGAGAGACAGTCCTCATGAGCTGCTTCTTACAGATATTGTTTTTTACTATAAGGAGGACGTTAAAGGGCATCGCCGAAGGTTTATACGAGCCTGGGGCATGGTGAACAGGTCTGACCCTCAGGAGCTAGGACCAAAGACTTCTCTCCCTATGCAACCTTACCTCCAGTGGGTCCGAGCTCGGGCTCAGAAGCTTGGGATGCCTTATGAAGCTGTGTTGCCAGTGATTCTGAAGCATACTAATGAAGAGGGCGTTACGTATACAATCCTTTATCTCTACATGCCTACTGATCTGGGGGCATTGAAGAGATCCTGGATTCAGCTACAAGAGGAGAGGGATACCTACAGGGAGAAGTATCATGAGCAAGAGAGAAAGATCTTAAAGCTCACGAGGCAACTTGAGAATGAAAGGACAATCAACGACTACGTCAGCACGAAGGGAAAGCGGCCATGGAATTTCTGATTTTGCTTGTTTCTAGTTTAGATTTATTTTCAGTTTATTTCTTTTGTAATGCCTTAAAGGCATTGTTAAACATTCTTACAAGTTTAATCTAATAAAATTTGTTTATTTCTTGGTTTGGAAATTTAAATCTCCCAAAGTCTTTGAAATCATTTCATACGCATTCCATTATCATGCACCTCATTGCAGGTATCATTACAGGTTTCTCATCTTCTTCGCTGTTTATTTCAGCACAAAATGTCTTCTGAAATACCTACCGATCAAGCCATAAAGGCTCTTCAAGCACAAAATGCTCAAATCAAAGAGATGTTCTTGAACTTGGCCAAAGGACAAGAAGATTTGAAGACTCTCATCCTAAAGGAGAAGAAAAAGAAGAAGAAGAAGGTGGTTATGCTAAATATGGGTCACAGATTTGGGAACAGGTTGCGACAGGAAGCTGATCTGTCTCATTCACCTAAAGGAGGAGAGAATCAAGAGGAGGAAAAGGGTCTTAGTCCTGTGGTCTCTGATAATGACACTAATTTTGATGAAGAACAATATCCTCTTGCTGAGAATAGGTACAAACAACTTGAAGATCGTCTGAGTGCTGTGGAGATTCAGAAGATCCTTGGGTTGGACTTCGGAGATCTGGGACTAGCATCTGGGGTGGTGATCCCTCACAAGTTTAAAGCTCCTATTTTTTCTAAGTATGATGGAGTATCCTGTCCAAAGCTCCATCTCCGCTCGTATGTCAGAAAAATCTAACCCTACACTGCTGATAGAAATTTGTGGGTTCATTTCTTTCAAGATAGTCTGTCAGGGACTCAGCTTGAATGGTTTTATCAATTGGAAGGAGCTAATGTCCGCAACTGGGAGGACCTTGTTGCTGCTTTTTACAAGAAATACTAGTATAACACCGACCTTGCTCCTACGCGTACTCAGCTTCAGGGTATGTCAATGGGTGCGAGTGAAGGCTTTAAGGACTATGCTCAGAAGTAGAGAGATCTGACAGGAAGAATCCAACCCCCTCTGTCTGATATGGAGTTGGTGGATATTTTTCTTGGGACTCTGTCTGGACCATTTTTGAATCATTTGATCGGTAGTTCGTCATCTGGGTTTACTGAATTGATTTTGACTGGGGAAAGAGTAGAAGCTGGTATCAGAAGTGGTAAGATACAAAAAGGTGCTTCATCAAGTACAAAAAAGAGGCCTTTCACCGGTAAGAAGGAAGCTAGTGCAGTTTACAACTCAAGGAGCCAAAACCGACCTGAACGCTGCCAAGCAGTGAATGCGGTAGTAATATCAAGACCCATTGTTGCCCCACAATGCAGCAATCAGCAAATAATAGAGAGACCGCAAAGACAGTACACTCGACTCAGTATGACTTTGTCTCAAATTCTACCACAACTGTTAAAGACCAACCTAGTAACTCTGAGGGAAGCCCCGAAGAATCCCAACACCACATCTTCGCTGTATAACCCGAACGCCTGATGCGCCTATCACTCCGATAGCCTAGGGCATGATACGAACAACTGTTGGGCCTTGAGGAATAAAGTACAAGATTTGATTGAAGCTAAAGAAATTGAGTTTGACGCTCTGGAGAAACCCAAGGTCATGACTGCTCCTATGCCTAAACATGACCAGGGAGTGAGTGCAATTGAGGATGGTGAAGAAGAGTCAGATATCGACAGTTGGATTTACCCGACTACCAACGGTGGATTGAGAAATTGGACGGCGAAGGACTTCGTGCCCGTTTCTTTTATTACACAGTAATAGACTTTTGTTTTAAGATTTATAACAGACAATTTGAAACTTTACGGCCCGGTGCCTTGCCCGAGGCACTTTGGCTTTATTTGTGAGGGCTTATTATTTGTCATTTTCATATATCATCAATAAAGCATTGGATGTTTTCTTGCATTACAAATTTTGCGCTCCTTGTTTTTCTTTTCTATCTTGCACTTTATCAAAACAACTATTGTCTTACACACACTCACATATCATAATGCAGATCCACATCCACTCTGGATCCCATTGATAACGACTCTGCTACTGCCAGTTATGACTTTGAAAATCCGATCAACCAAGCCGAGGACGAAGGTGAGGATGATTGTGAAGTGCCTGGGGAACTTTCTAGACTGTTACTACAGGAAGAGAGGGCCATACAGCCTCATGAAGAGCCAGTGGAATCAGTGAATTTGGGTACAGAAGAAGACAAGAAAGAGGTCAAGATAGGTGCGAATCTGGAGCCTAGTGTTAAGCAACGGTTGATACAGATGCTACGCGACTATGTTGAGATCTTTGCCTGGTCCTATGAAGATATGCCTTATTTGGACACTGATATTGTGGTTCACCGCCTACCAACTAAAGAAGACTGTCCTCCAGTAAAACAGAAAGTTCACCATATGCGCCCAGAGATGTCTGAGAAAATCAAAGCTGAGGTCATGAAACAGTTTGATGCCGGATTTATAGCTGTTAATTCTTACCCGCAGTGGATTGCCAACGTTGTTCCAGTGCCCAAGAAGGATGGTAAGGTGCGGATGTGTGTGGCCTATAGAGATCTGAACAGGGCGAGCCCCAAAGATGATTTCCCACTCTCTCACATCGACGTTTTGGTCGACAACACCGCGCATCATAAGATCTTCTCCTTTATGGATGGTTTTTCCGGTTATAATCAGATTAAGATGTCTCCCAAAGACATGGAGAAGACAACGTTCGTTACACAGTGGGGTACCTTTTGCTACAAAGTTATGCCATTTGGATTGAAGAATGCTGGGGCAGCGTATCAGCGCGCCATGGTTGCTTTGTTCCACGACATGATTCACCATGAGATCGAGGTGTACATTGAAGACATGATTGCAAGGTCCTAGAGTGAAGAAGAACATCTTGACCATCTCCAGAAACTGTTCGATAGGTTGAAGATGTACAAGCTGAGGTTAAACCCGAACAAGTGCACCTTCGAAGTAAGATCTGGTAAGCTGCTGGGTTTCGTCATTAGTGATAAAGGTATTCAAGTTGACCCTGCAAAGGTGAAAGCTATACAGGAGATGCCAACTCCCCAAATGGAAAAAGAAGTCAGAGGTTTTTTGGGACGTCTGAATTACATTTCCCTATTGATTTCACATCTGACTGCTACTTGTGAGCCAATCTTCAAGCTGCTGAAGAAAGATCAAGTGGTAAAATGGAATGATGAATGTCAGACGGCTTTCAAAGGGATAAAAGAATACCTCCAAGAGCCACCTATTCTGATGCCTCCAGTTGAAGGGAGACCTTTGATCTTATACTTGACAATACTCGACAATTCAATGGGGTGCGTGCTGGGGCAGCATGACGAGTCTGGCCGAAAAGAGCATGCTATTTACTACCTTAGCAAAGAGTTTATCGACTGTGAGACCTGATACTCACTGCTCGTGAGAACTTGCTGCGCTTTGGCATGGTGTTGTACCCCAAAATTTTCCCTCCCATATTCTTCAAGATTTGTCAAGAATCTTCTTCAAATGATTCAAGATTTCTCAAGGGTTGCACAGTCAAACCACCTCCTAAGCCAGTCAAAACTAGGGTTTTGGTTCTTTCAAGGAATTTGAGGTTTTCAATGGTTCAATCAAGTCTCATAAGCCTATATACATTCTCAAGCACCTACATGCCAAGTTTCAAGACTCACAGTGCCAATTTGCACAGTCAAAAGCTCCATTTGACCTACAGTCAACTGCAAGGGCAAAATGGTCATTTTGCAGTCAAAAGTCAAATTTTTGGTCAACATCTTATTTTGAGCTCACAATCATCATTTGGTCAATTCTTGATCATGATTCCACAAGCATGGCTCAAAAATCATCAAGGTGCAAGAAGTTACTATTTTTGGACAACAAAAAAGTCAACTGTATGTTGACCAGGGCATAACTTTTTCATGGTTCATCAGAAAAATCCCATACAATTCTAATTTTGAAGGGGATGACATTTCCTACAATCCATCTTCACACTCCAAGTCCAATAAATGCTCTCACAAAAAGTTATCAATTTCTACATTATAGGTCAAATTCAAAAGTCAACAAAAATGCACTTTAAGTCAAAGACCATAACTTGAGATTGGTAAATCCAAATGACATGGGATCAAAGGAATTGGTTATAGGACTTCAAGACCTTTCCAAAATGTCCAAGAACATGTTCATATGATCAAAATTGAGCAAGATATGCATTGGAGAAGTTGGGAAATTTTTGTGAATTTGCAAAAGTCAACTTTGCTCAAAACACCTTGTTTTTGCTAATGGGCCTCAAATTTCTTCTTGAAACTTTATCCATGACTTATGCACGACCCATCAAGCTTAATTGAATTATTTTCTTATTTTTTATTAATTAATTGGATTTTTAATCAATATTAATTCATTTAATTAATTTAAATTGTAGGAAATACAAAGATTTGATTTTTCAATCTTTTTGTGAAGCAAAGATGACCTAAAAAGGCTGGCAATTTCGTGTACCAATCAAGGATGCAATATCTCCACATTTGGCAACTTTTTCCAATCATGAAGATTCAAAAATATATGATTTCCAATCAAATATTCATATCATCATTCCATGGATTTCTTTGCAAGATTCTGACCTAAATTCATTCTACTATATATACACAAGCCAACCCTAATCATGCAAACGTGAAAATCTCTGCAGAAAAAGCCATAACCAATTCAAGAAAATTCAAGAAAACTTGAAAACTGTTTTCTATATTCCAGGCCAATTCAAGAACTTTTATTGATTCTAATACACTGCAGGGGATCCCAGGAACGTGTAGCAATCAAAACCAGGCCTTAAAGCTCAAGAAATCATCACTTACAGTCGCACGGTTTGCCACTTTTTTTCATAATCGTAACTCATGATTCATAAGCATTTGACATGATTTCTTGTTTGTTTTGCATTGCTAGAACTCATATGAAGCTGATGGTATAACTGAATTGGATTAAAACGCACAGAATCAAAAGTTGCCATGTTTGAATTTTAGGGTTCATGAACTTTCAAATTGGGGCTTTGCAGTACAAGAAAAATCAAGCATTGTGAGACCTATGGTTGGATTCGTGAGAACCAGACGAATCCAAAGCAACCATCGCGAAATATTTATGTAGCCTGTAGCTCTAATCGCTATTATTCGTCATTGCATATTGTGGGGGTTAAAAACCCCTGCTATCTAATGTGTTTTTATGCAGGTACAACGAGGAAGACGATGACGTGCTGATTCATGGTTGGATCATTTGAAAACACGCGCGTGTTTTTGTTTTTATAGCATATGGATTAATTCTCTAATATAATAATTGCTTCTTATGCTAATAACGACTAAAGCGTGCAGCTGGAATGGTTAAGGCATTGGATTGGAATCATTGGGACCTGGGTTCGAATCCCAGGTCCCCCAAAATCTTTGTTTCTATTTTTCTTGGCATAATTACATACAGGTTTCCAAAAGCGTTCTACCATGCGCTTCTCATCTCAGCACGCCATGTGTCTTTAAGCTCAAATCTGAAGGCCAGGATGGGGTGATCACCATACTCCCAGTCAACCATGCGCATGGACAATCCAAAAAGTCAAAAGGGCTTGGAGTTAATGGGCCTGAGGATTGCCAAGAATACCTCCATATTAGGCCAGCACCCCCCCTTGGTTTCTTTTTTTTCTCTTTATATTTTCTATTTTATTTATTTAACTATTTTATTAAGTATTATTATTATTATCACTAAAATTAACCAAATTAATTTTTCACAATAAAAATTCAGAAAACTAAAAAATATAATATTTTTATTATTATTAATTTCACATTTAATTTCTTATTTTTGTAAATAAATGTAATTAATTAATTTAGTCTTTTAATTAGGTTAATTTCAATAATTTTTTACAATAAATAAAATAAATTAGAATTAGGGTTTTTACTAACTTGTGACTTTTTCTTTATTTTCATTAAAAAACATAAAAAACTAAAAAATACTTTTTTTCTTTTAATTAATTAATTAATTAGTTTTAGGTTTAATTTAATTAAATGCAAAATAACTAAAACTTCTTTCTTTCTCAAAAAGGGTCAAAACCCTAAGGACTTCCCCGATTCAATTTTTTCTCGCGCGTATGTTTGTCTTATTAATTTTTGATCATTATTATGTAATTGTTCCGAGGATGTAATAGCGTAATTAGGACTTTTTATCGCTTTCTTTAATTTCTCGCAATTTACTTTTCAAGGGTTGTTTTTGGCGATGTAAATACCCGACGCCTTGTAATAGCGTAGATTTACTTTCCGCAATTATTAACTGCTATGCATGACAAGACTTGTTCTCAAAATAAAATCAAAACGTAGCTCACCATGACATGTGCAAAGGTAATTTAACTGAATCCTGACACACTCTCACATGCCACTCCTAGGGTACGCCTCACTTGGTTGCCTCGACGTGGTCATTGAGTATAGGGTGTTTTAGAGGTCGCCCTCCTGTCTAAAGATCAAAGTTGCCTCGAAACGGTTTCCTCGGATAAAAAAATATCTAAGACATTAGGGTTACCTCTAAGGCGTCCTACTATTGCTTTGGTGATCACATGTCCCTATAATCGAATTGACCCGAATAACTCCAACGACGGTGCTACCTACTTCTCAATAGTGGGATAGTACTGTCTAAAGGACATTTACACAGCTTAATTTCTTTTGACTAGGTAGAGGTTCTCATGTACTTGCTCTTTCAAAAACAAAAACAACTTTTCGCACCTACACTTTTCTGACAAAAAGTTTTCAAACAAACACTTCATACACTCTTGAGGACTGATACAAGAGTTAAAACGAAGTTTCCAAACAAACTTTTTCAAAACCCACAAACACAAGAAAAGCAAACATTTTTTGAAAACATAGTGAGCAAGTACCTAAGAGCCCGTGGATAACCACGGATAGAAAGGGTGCTAACACCTTCCCTTTCTATAATCTACCTCCCGAACCGAGAAACATCTCGAAAAGGAATTTTGTTGTGCTTTTGTCCTTTCCCTATTGGAGAAAATAAAATACGGTGGCGACTCTTGCTTACCGCGACATTTCGCGAACCAGCATATCAAAACAGTCAGTTCTATTTCCACCGATAACAGAACTGGCGACTCTGCTGGGGACGATTATAAGTGAGGTGTACCTTAGGAT
This sequence comes from Vicia faba, assembly GCA_948472305.1. Classification (NCBI taxonomy): domain Eukaryota; kingdom Viridiplantae; phylum Streptophyta; class Magnoliopsida; order Fabales; family Fabaceae; genus Vicia; species Vicia faba. The sequence goes on from CATIWC010000454.1 coordinate 56,685, forward strand.
TAGATCATTCTATGTTTTCAATTATATGCCTTGTTTGCTTTAATATTGTGGGCTTGTTTTGGAGTTTCATAGGTCCTAACCCGGATCTGGGGAATACCCTTTAGGTAGCAATAAACTGTGAGGGACCTGTCCGGCGTAGACCGACACGGGTGAAGCAGTAACTACATTAGTGTGACACCTTGGTCTGTACCGATATCCCTTGTGTTGGAACGAGGAGAATATGGGTCTTCTGAGGAGTCATTAAACACCAACTGACCTTAGAACCTTAAATTGACCCAACTTGGCCATAGAACAGTAGCAGTATGCTACACTCATTGAGGCTAAACTCTCGCGATGGTTCCGGCCGCAAGAAAAGGTTGCGAAGCTGGAGTTATGGCCGATTGAGGGTAGTCAGTGATATTGAGATCCTCTAGAACCCGGTTACTATTTTCTAGGACAGGTCTTAACCAACTGAAACTGAAAGAGGGTAGTACCTAAACTTCATGCTGGCCTAAACTCTAAGGGATGTCTTGTGTGACTTGTGTGCCTTACCATGTTTGCCTTTTGTGAATACTTGTGGTGTGCTTTATCATAACATCATACCATCATACCATTGCATGCATCCTGCATAAGGACTAACCCATTTCAAAGACAAGAGGGTTTCATCTTTGCTCTGTTTTGTAGGATATCATGATGCCCATGCAAAGGAATACTATCCGGCTCAACTTTGTTCAACCACCTGATTTGCTTAAAGAATTGGTTGACAGAATTCCAAATACTACTTCCTTCATCAAGAGGCATGGTTTGCTTCTCGGTTTAGTCACTTCAAAGTGGGACCAACAATTGATGAGTGTCCTGACCGAGTTTTATGATCCCCTGTACCATTGCTTCACCTTTCAAGACTTTCAGCTGGTCCCTACCCTGGAAGAATTCTCTGATTTGCTTGGTATCCCTGTTTTGGAACAGACTCCATTCACTGGTTGGGAAAAGACTCTTAGGCCTGAGGAGATTGCTGCAGCCCTTCCGTTGACCAAAGAAGAGATAATGGCTAACTGGGAGACTAGAAGCGGAGTTAAGGGCTTTTTGGCTAAGTTTCTGATTGGCAAAGCTAATAGTTTCTGGAGTGACTTAGACTTCAGGGCATACGAAGACATCCTGGCTCTCTTAATCTATGGACTAGTATTGTTTCCAAATCCTGATACCTTTGTTAATGTCAACGCCATAAGGATCTTCATCTCTAGGAACCCTGTACCCACTCTCTTGGGTGATATCCTGCAACAGCTCTATGCTCGTACTGCCCGAAGACGGGGAACTTTGTGGTGTTGTGCTCCTTTATTGGTGAGGTGGTTTATTTCGCACCTCCCTAAGTTAGTGTTGAAGAACAAAGAAGGAAGGGGATGGGCTCATAGGATAATGTCTCTTACTGATAATGACATCATTTGGACTCTCAGAGGTTTAGATGAGGTGGCTGTTATTGATCGTTGCGGAGAGTATCCTAATGTTCCATTGATCGGTACCCAGGGAGGAATCTCTTATAACCCATGTTTAGCTCTCCGTCAATTTGGAAGAGCCAGAAGAGCAGGGCCTCATGAGATGTTGATACCTCACATCAGTTTTGAGTTTCAGGTAGATAGCGACGAGCTGCGTCGTAGATTCATCAGGGCTTGGGACAGAATTCACAAAGCTGACCCACATGAGTTGGGACCAAAGACTTCTCTGCCTATGGAGTCCTACTTCAGATGGGTCCGCATCCGTGCTCAGAAGTTAGGTATGCCATACGAAGCTGTCAGGCCTATTATTCTTGAATTTCCTGATAGAGACGGGGTTCCTCCAACTGTTCTCCATCCTCAGATACCCACTGATGTTGATACACTGAAGAGGTCTTGGGCACAACTGCAGGAAGAACGGGATTCTTATCGGGAAAGGTTCAATGAACACGAACAGAAAATCCAGAAGCTGACCAAGCAATTGGAGAACGAGCGGATCTTGAATGACTATATCCATACTGAGAAGAAGAGGCCATGGGAGCACTGATGGGCTTTGGATGTTTCTTTTACAGCTTTTATTTCCTTTTCAGTATTTTCATTCTTGTAACGCCTAAGGGAAATTTATTGATCAATTTAAATTCCAAAGTTAAATCTAATGAAGTGTGTTTCCTTTTTGTCTACAAAGTTGAATCCCGATTGTCTTTGAAAACATAAATCATACGCATTTCATGTCATCATATGCATAACAGGTACCCCTTTTTACAGGTCACTTATCTTCTTCGCTGTTTATTTCAGCAATCATCATGACTTCTGAACCTACTACTGAACAAGCTATCAAGGCCCTCCAGGCCCAAAATGCCCAGTTCCAGGAGTTGGTTATGAGCCTAGCCCAGGGTCAACAGGAGTTGAAGACTCTGATTCTGAAGAAGAAGAAGAAGAGGACTGTGCTGTTCAACACTGGACGTAGATTTTGGAATGGACTACAAAATGAGGTTAGTCTGACTACTTCCTCTGTAGGGAAAGATAGTCCCCAAGAGAGAAGGGTTCCTAGTCCCGTGGTCTCCGACAACGAGACAGATTATAATGATGAACAGTATCCTCCTGCCGAGGATAGGTACAAACAGCTGGAGGATCGCTTAAGTGCTATGGAGATTCAACATGTGCCCGGGTTGGACTTTGGAGACCTAAGCTTATCCTCTGGGGTGGTGATTCCCCATAAGTTCAAGGCACCTGCTTTTGCAAAGTACGACGGAGCTTCCTGTCCTAAGCTGCACCTTCGGTCGTATGTAAGGAAGATCCAACCTTATACAGCTGACAAGAATTTATGGATCCATTTCTTCCAGGATAGTCTTTCAGGGACTCAACTCGAATGGTTCTATCAGCTGGATGGAGCCAGTATTCGTAACTGGGAGGATTTGGCTATTGCTTTCTATAAGTAGTATCAGTATAATTCCGATCTCGCTCCTACGCGTACCCAACTCCAGGGTATGTCACTAGGGACGGGTGAAGGATTTAAGGAGAATGCTCAAAAGTGGAGAGACCTGGCTGGAAGGGTGCAACCACCTTTGACTGACCGTGAACTTGTGGATATGTTCTTGGGGACCCTGTCTGGTCCGTTCTTCAACCATTTTATTGGGAATTCTTCTGCCGGGTTTACAGATCTTATCTTGACTGGTGAGAGAATAGAAGCTGGTATCAAGTCTGGGAAGATACAGAAAGGTGCCTCCTCGAGCACTGAAAAGAAGCCCTTCAAGAAAGAATCTAGTGTTGTTTATGGTTCAAGGAGACAGAATAAACCGGAATGCCGCCAAGCTGTCAACGCGGTGGTAATTTCAAAGCCTGCTGCTGCTCCTCAGCAATATAACCAACAAAGGGGTGAGAGACCTAGAAGGCAGTTCACTCGACTCAGTATGAACTTGTCCCAGATATTGCCGCAGCTACTGATAACCAATCTGGTAACTATAAAAGAAGCTCCGAAGGTTGTAAACACCACATCCTCGAAGTACAATCCTAACGCCCGCTGCGCTTATCACTCTGATAGCCTGGGGCATGCTACGGATGATTGTTGGGCTCTGAAGAATAAGGTTCAGGACCTTATTGATGCTAAAGAAATAGAGTTCGAGGCACCCGAAAGGCCCAATGTTGTGACTGCTCCCATGCCCAAGCATGGCGTGAATGTTGTAGAGGAAGAACTGTATGTAGCCTCTGTGGATGATATTGTTACTCCGTTGTTGACTGTCAAGAGGAACCTGTTGCTAGCCGGTTTATTTCCGGGATGTAGTAAAGGTTGCCATCTATGTTCTGTTTCACCTGCTGGTTGTCCTTTGTTGAAGTCAGGCGTCCAAAACCTGATGGATAACAAAGAGATCTTGTTTGAGAAGGTTGTTGTTCCTGCTACCCCTACTGAAGAAGTTTCCATCGTTACTATTTTCAATAACTCTCCTAAGGCTCCCCCAAGGAAGCCTGTCAAAATTACGTCTGTTCGGAAGATTGCACCTATAATCATCACAGTTCCGGGGCCTATTCCCTATATGTCTGACAAAGCTGTCCCGTGGCACTATGGGGCAGATGTTTATGTTCTTGGAGTAAAACAAGAGTTTGATACTAGTACCGGTGTCAGTAACATCACCGAGCCTGCCAAAGTCACCCGCAGTGGTAGGCTCTTCTCACCTAATATTGCACCACCAGCTATCCAGAGACCTATTGTCATCACACCTACAAGTGTGCCTATTTCTCTTCCTGACCAAGTTCCTATTACTACCCCTGCCACCGATTCATATGACGCTCGGGGCAAATGGATCGCTACTGATATGCCTGCCCAGATGGAGGCACCGAAGACAACCACTGTTGAAGCTTCCAAACAGGAGATGGAAGAGATTCTTAAGATTATCAAGAAGAGTGATTTTAACGTAGTTGAGCAGCTGGGGCACACCCCATCTAAAATTTCTATGCTATCACTGTTGTTGTGTTCAGAGGCCCATGCCAAGGCTCTGATTACCTTCCTGAAGACGGCCCACGTGCCACAAGAGACATCAGCTGATCAATTTACTGATTGTGTGGCCAACTTAACTGCTGATAATGGTTTGGGTTTCTCCGACGCTGATCTGACTGCTAAGGGGAAGAACCACAACGATGCCCTACATGTCTCCATTGAATTCAGGGGCACTACTCTTGCCCATGTGCTGGTTGACACTGGTTCCTCGTTGAATGTCTTGCCCAAGAAAGCTCTAGACAGGTTGGATTGCGAGGGTTTGGAGCTGAAGCCAAGTAACATTGTTGTCCGGGCCTTTAACGGGTCTAAAAGGATGGTACATGGTGAAGTTGATATTCCAATAAGAGTTGGCTCTCAGGTCTTTGATTCTACCTTCTATGTGATGGACATTCGGCCGTCCCATTCTTGCCTGTTGGGTCGCCCTTGGATCCATAGGGCTGGAGCTGTGACTTCCACACTACATCAGAAGCTGAAATACGCGGTCAGAGGGAAGATTGTGACAGTTCAAGGGGAGGAAGAGTACATGGTCAGCCACCTTAACTCGTTCCGGTACATAGAGATGGATGGGGAATTAATTGAGACTCCATTCCAACACTTTGAAGAAGTTCCTCAGACGCTGGCATTAGCTGAGACTGTGATCGAAGATTCTCCTTTGAAGATGGCTTCCTTAAAGGATGCTCGGGCTGTTATTGAGAAGGGTGAGTGCGCAAACTGGGGCCGACTTCCTGATTTCACTCCGAAGACTGACAAGTTTGGTTTGGGTTTCACTGTAGAAGCTCAGAAGGCTGTGCGTAGTGCAAGGATTGGAAGACCTCCTATATTCATCAGCAACTCAGGGGTAAATGCCATAGAAAACGACATGGAGGAATCTGAATTCGACAGCTGGATCTACCCGACGACCAACGGTGGACCAAGCAACTGGACTGCGAAAGACTTCATACCTATTACTTTTGTCACTCAGTAATGAAATCCTTTGTTTTGAATTTGTAAACGGACAATATTACTAAACTTTATGGCCCGGTGTCTTACCCGGGGCACCGTGGCTTCATTTGTGAGGGCTTTTGTGTGTCATTTTCATATATCATTAGTAAAAGCATTGGACATTTTTTGCATTTCAAATCTTGTGCTCCTTGTCTTTATTTATTATATATTGCAAAACAGCTATTTACACACACTCACATATACAGGTCCCAATCCATTCTGGATCTCACTGGTAACGACTCTGCTACTGCCAGTTATGACTTCAAAAATCTGATCAACTTAGCCGAAGACGAAGGTGAAGATGATTGCAAAGGGCCTGGTGAGCTTGCAAGACTGCTACTCCAGGAAGAGAGGGCCATTCAGCCACATGAAGAGCCAGTGGAAACGGTAAATCTGGGTACTGAGACAGACAGAAAGGAGGTCAAGATTGGTGCCAATCTGGAGCTCAGTGTGAAACAACGGTTGATTCAGATGCTGCATGACTATGTGGAAATCTTTGCCTGGTCTTACGAAGATATGCCTGGGTTGGATACCGACATTGTGGTTCATCACCTGCCCACCAAGGAAGACTGTCCTCCGGTAAAATAGAAGGTTCGCCGTATGCGCCCAGAGATGTCCGAGAAAATCAAAGCTGAAGTTATGAAACAATTCGACGCCGGTTTTCTAGCAGTGACTTCTTACCTTCAGTGGGTTGCCAATGTGGTTCCAGTGCCGAAGAAAGATGGTAAGGTCCGAATGTGTGTTGACTACAGGGACTTGAACAGGGCGAGCCCTAAGGATGATTTACCTCTGCCTCACATCGACGTCCTGGTTGACAACACTGCTTAGCATAAGGTATTCTCCTTCATGGACGGTTTCTCCGGTTATAATCAAATCAAAATGGCTCCTGAAGATATGGAGAAGACCACCTTTGTTACTCAGTGGGGCACCTTTTGCTACAAGGTCATGCCTTTTGGGTTGAAAAATGCTGGGGCAACGTATCAGCGTGCCATGGTTGCTCTGTTTCATGATATGATCCATCATGAGATCAAAGTCTATGTCGACGATATGATTGCAAGGTCCCAAACGGAGGAGGAACACCTTGACCATCTACAGAAGCTATTTGACCGTCTGAAGTTGTACAAGCTAAGGTTAAACCCGAACAAGTGCACCTTCGGGGTAAGATCTGGAAAACTGCTAGGTTTCGTCGTAAGTGACAAAGGTATTCAAGTGGACCCTGCCAAGGTGAAAGCCATACAAGAGATGCCAGTTCCCAAGACAGAGAAAGAAGTCAGAGGCTTTCTAGGAAAGCTGAATTACATTGCCCGATTCATCTCACATCTAACTGCTACCTGTGAACCAATCTTCAAGCTACTGAAGAAAGATCAAGTGGTACGTTGGAACAATGAATGTCAGGCCGCTTTCGAAAGAATCAAAGAGTATCTCCAAGAGCCACCCATTCTTATGCCACCAGTTGAAGGGAGACCTCTAATCTTATACTTGACAGTACTTGACAGCTCAATGGGGTGTGTGCTGGGGCAACATGACGAGTCTGGCCGAAAAGAGCACGCTATTTATTACCTTAGCAAAAAGTTTACCGACTGTGAGACCCGATATTCACTGCTCGAGAAAACTTGTTGCGCTTTGGTATGGGCTGCTCGCCGGCTGAGACAGTATATGTTGACTCACACTACTCTGTTGATTTCAAAAATGGATCCAATCAAGTACATCTTCGAAAAGCCTGCCTTGTCTGGAAGAATAGCAAGATGGCAGATGATCTTGACTGAATATGACATCCAGTACACGACTCAAAAAGCAATCAAGGGAAGTGTGTTGGCAGACCATTTGGCACATCAGGCAGTGGATGACTACCAATCTGTGAACTTTGAATTTCCAGACGAGAATATCATGGTAGTAACTGATTGCGAGGTACCAGGACCGGATGAAGGACCTGAGGAAGGATCCCGATGGTCCATGCACTTTGACGGAGCCTCAAACGCTTATGGTAACAGTATTGGCGCTGTGATCATATCTCCTAAAGGCTCTCATACTCCACTTACCGCCCGACTACGTTTCAACTGCACCAACAACATGGCGGAGTATGAAGAATGAATCATGGGTCTTCAAGCTGCAATTGACCTAAGGATCAAGTTTCTGAGTGTCTTCGGAGATTCCTCTCTCGTGATCAGTCATATCAAAGGCGAGTGGGATACGAAACACCCAAATATTATTCCTTACAAGAAGTATGTATTGACGTTGATCCCCCATGTGATCGGTGGAAATAGAACTGACTGTTTAAAGCTGGTTCGCAAAATGTCGCGGTAAGCAAGAGTCGCCACCGTCTTTTATGTTCTCCAACATGGAAAGGACAAAAGCACAGCAAAATTCCTTATCAAGATGTTTCTCGGTTCGGGAGGTAGATTTATAGAAAGGGAAGGTGTTAGCACCCTTTCTATCTATGGTTATCCATGGGCTCTTAGATACTTGCTCTTATGTTTTCAAAATGTTTGCTTTTCAAAATGTGAGTGGGTTTGAAAAAGTTTCTTTGAAAGATTTCTGAATAACTCTTGTATCTGTCCTCAAGAGTGTTTGAAAAATTTGCTTTGAAAGCTTTTGAAAGTGTCAGTGTGAAAAGGTTTTGATTTATTTTTGAAGAGAGCAAGTATCCATGAGTCATCTACCTACCCTAAGGAATTAAGCTGTGTAGAAGTCCTTAAGGTAGTGCCATCCCACCATTGAGAGGTAGGTAGCACCACCGTTGGAGGTGTTCGGGTCAATTCGATTGTAGGGACAGTGTGGTCACCGAAGCAACAGTTAGGACACCTTAGAAGCTACCCTTATGTCCTTGATCCTTTTTTAATCCGAGGCAACCGTTTCGAGGCAACTATTTCGAGGCAGCTGTTTCGAGGCAACTTGTTCCGAGGCAACCGGATCATGGACATAAGGACTTACTAAAACGTCCTATACTTGACGACCATGTTTCGAAGGCAACAGGTGAGGCGTACCCTAGAAGTGGTGTGTGTATTGGTGTGTTGTTTTCAGTTTAACAATTATCTTTGATCATGGTATCGTGAGCTACATTTGTTTTTAATTAACCATACATTCTTTCATGCGATTTAGAATTTAAGAGTGCGGAAAGTAAAAGCGGAAAGATAAAAGCTACGCTATTACAAGGCGCGGGTCTATACATCGCCAAAGTATAAAGACCCATTTTTGATAAAAGATGTGAAAAGTAAATAAATGCGGTAAACCTAATTACTATTACATCCGGAAAGCAGTTACATAATGATCAATAAGAAAATAAAGCGCGGAAAGAATAAATTGGAACGTCCGAGGGTGTTGGACCCTTTGCTTGAAATTAAATTAAATTAAAGTCTAATTAATTATTTAATTAAAGAAAGAAAGTGTTTTTTATGTTTTGGTATTTATGAAAATAAAGAAAATTAAAATCAAGAGAAACCCTAATTCTAAGTTTATTTTAATTATTTAAGAAAATATTAAAGTTAACCTAACTTAAACTAATTAATTATTTACACATTTATGTACAAAAATAATAATAATAATAAATAATTATGGAAATAATTAATTAAAAAAAAGATAAAAATGTCAAAACCTAATTCTATATATTTTTATTTATTAAGAAAAGATTGAAATTTAAAACCTAAATTACACTAAATTAATTGTTAGTTATTTATTTACAAAAAATAGATTAATGATGAGATTAATAATAATTAAACATATTTTGTATTTTGATTTTATTAGGAAAAAATGTTAATTGGTTAGTGATTAATAAAAATAATAACGATTAATTAATTAAAGGAACATAATACAAATAGAGAGAGAGTTTAGGAGTATACGAGCCTGATTGGAGGGGTGAAACAGCTATTGGCGTCATGTGTAAACTGTTTTGTTTTGGCCATTTGGCTTTTGGCTTTTGGCCATTTGTGTTCTGGCTTCAACGTTCCTTAACCTTCTCAAGATGTCTGCCTCGCCATGTATTGGTGTCATGTGTAAGTTGTTCTGTTTTGGCCATTTGACTTTTGGCTTTTGGCCATTTGTGTTTTGGCCTCAACGTTCCTTAATGAACCTGCATGAGATCCTGTCTAAAATCTGCAGTGTTGAATCTCATGAACACATTAAATAAAATCATAAAATGCAAATAAAGCCAATATATGAAGAAATTTAATGTTTAGGCACAATATGGCATGTATGAATGATTATACCCTTTTGATCATGGAGATCAAATCAATCTTACCCTTACTGGAAAATTAGTGACACAAATTCTTTTATGCTCTTTTGATCATGGAGATCAAGCCAGCCTTACCCTTACTGAAGAAGTAGTGAGATGTTGGTTTGTAACTGAGATGGCTTGTTTGTAGTGAGAGAGGGATTTGTAATAAGGATTTCAAGGTTTTAGGGTTCTTGAAAGAATTTGATATTCTAATAGTGTTGTGGCAAAGTTTTTTTTATTTTTTTTCTCCTCTCTAGTTTGTGTGAAAAGAAGGTGATTATATAGAAATTAGGGTAAAGAAAATGGGCTTTGAATGTGCAATTGGGCCTCCAATGTTCACTTGAGTTCGTCACTTTCCAGGCTAAATCGCAGGGACTTAAGTGCAATTTCTGAAGTTGAAATGTGAAAACAAAATGTAGCCGACATCGAGAACTAACTCCTGTCCGAAAATCGGCTCAATCGGATAAACGGTGAATTAGTTATGAATTTTTGAAGTTTCAGCTCAGTCAAACTTATTTTGGGCTCCAGTGTCGACTCTGACACGTTCTTCAATAAAAAACTGGTATTGATCGGAGCATAATCCGGTCTCGACTTTTGAAGCAAAGTTGTAAATCTATGAATCAGTGACTTTGTGTAAAAATATGAGCCCAATCCGATAAAAATTGACCGAGTTATGAATTTTCGAAGTTTCGGCCCAAATGAAATAATATTCAGCATTCAGGATTTTCGGCGTGTCATGCGCTCTGAACAAAAAACGAAGGCCTTTTGAATACCGTTTGAACTCAATACCTTCTGTGAAAATGTAACCAACTCAATTTGTGAAATTTTGGCGCCGGAACCAGCTCGATACGATGAAAATCGACCAAGTTATGATTTTCTGAACATGACGCAAATAAACTTCTGTCACAAATTTCCTGTATGAAAATACTTGATAAATCCACATCTTTGAAGACCTTCTGATCGAAATTGGCTTCTATCTGTGAGAGATGAAAACGTAGATAATGTCAAGACGGAATTTTGGCCACCGGAACGGGTTCAAAACGAGCCACGATCTTCAAGTTATGAATTTTTAGCGCGTAAAAACTGCACTTTCAACACACTTTTTCACCATATTTCTTCGAGAAAACTCACACATTCGGATACCTTCTTTAAAGAATTGACTCTTGAGCCAAACCTGAATTTGAGAAAACGTTATCAGAGATATCTTGGCGAAAGAATACCTGAATATGACGCGCCGGGTTGGACTTGTGAATTTTTCTTGAAATATTTTGAGAAATATGGGAGGGCAAATTTTGGGGTACAACACCCCATTTCGAGGAGATAACCTTTGAACACTTCCCAAGAGAGGAGAATCAGTTGGCGGACGCGCTAGCTACGATGTCTTCTATGTTCAAAGTCAAACGGGACAACGAGGCTCCCCGGATCATTATTTGGAAACTAGATGAACCTGCACACTGCTGTGACCTTGAGACTGAAGAGGTAACAGAAAAACCTTGGTATCATGAGGTGAAGAGGTACCTTGAAGCTCAAGAATACCCCGAAGGTGCATCCATTAATGACAAGAAGTTTCTGAGAAGGTTCGCGGAAAAGTTATTCCTCAGCAATGACATTATGTACAAATGAAACCATGATTCAACCTTACTGCGTTGTGTGGATAAGACTGAAGCAGAAAGGATTATGGCAGAGCTACATGAAGGTACCTTCGGAACGCATTCCAGTGGACATACCATGGCAAAGAAAATCCTCCGGGCATGATATTACTGGTCAACAATGGAAGCCGACTGTTATCAGTATTCTCGGACATGTCACAAGTTCCAGATCTATGCTGATAAGGTGCACATTCCTCCAGTTCCTCTGAACGTCTTGACAACACCTTGGCCTTTTGCAATGTGGGGCATTGATATGATCGGCGAGATCAGACCTATGGCATCCAACGGGCATCGCTTCATCCTGGTAGCAATTGATTACTTTACAAAGTGGGTTGAAGCAGCTTCCTTTGCCACCGTAACCAAGAACGTCGTGGCACGGTTCATTCGGCACAACCTGATCTGTCGATACGGTGTACCTGAGAGGATCATTATGGATAATGGTACCAATCTTAACAACAAGATGATCACTGAGCTCTGCGAGCAATTCAAGATACAACATCACAACTCTTCTCCTTACCGACCAAAGATGAATGGGGTTGTAGAAGCAGTTAACAAGAACATTAAGAAGATTGTGCAGAAGATGACAATGACCTACAAAGATTGGCACGAAATGTTACCATTTGCTCTTCACGGGTACCGTACCTCAGCACGGATGTCAACAGGGGCAACACCCTTTTCCTTGGTATACGACATGGAGGCAGTCCTACCCATCGAAGTTCAGATACCCTCTCTCTGAATCATGAAGGATACAGGTTTGAGCGAAGATGACTGGATCCAGACTCGGCTTGATCAACTAAACCTAATCGACGAAAAGAGACTCACTGCTATTTGTCATGGTCAGACGTACCAAAAACGGATGATCAAGGCATTTAACAAGAAAGTCAGATAACAAGAGTATCAAGTCGGGGACCTGGTAATCAAGCGCATCATTCTACCTCAAGGAGATCCCAGGGGAAAATGGACCCCTACGTACGAAGGGCCATTTATGGTTAAGAACATCTTCTCAGGAGGTGCGATGATTCTAACCACCATGGATGGTGACGACCTTCCTCACCCCGCCAATGCAGACATAGTAAAAAGATAATACGCATGATTAAAGACCCGCTAGGTCGACTGGACTAGGAAAAAATAAGGGCTTCCCGGCGAACCAAAAGGGTTCGGGAAAAAATAAGGGATGAAAATGAAAAAAATCTGTACACCCGGCAAGTCGAAAACCTGAAAAGGCGGCTTGGGCAAAAATGGGTATCCCGGTGGACTGAAAACCCGAAAGGGCGGTCCAGGAAAAAGTTAGGGATTAAAGCGTAATACTATGTCACATTGGATCATCCTGCATCCAGACTTCGGTATCAACCATCAGGCTCGGACGGCACCAACCAATCAGATTCATCTTCAACTAAGCAGCAAAGTGATGAGACGCTTGAAGACATAAAGGCGATAGCAGAGTTGGAATCCAGTGGGATTTTTCACATAGTTGTTTTGTTTCCCTTTTCACAAATTGTATAAATTCTATTCTGTTCGGCGGCGTTCTCTTACTAGGACGTCAACCTCCTTTACAAAAAACGCCTATTTACAGGCAAACTTCAAAATCAATACAAATTCATTTTTCAGACAAATTTCCAATTGTTTTTCCTTTTATCTGTTTTGTTTTGCAAAGAACGTCCAATGTTCATTTTTTGATATATGTATTTGACATTAATTGTTGGTCATAAATATTTGCATGAGAAACAAAGGACTAATTACGGGTGATATCAGAAACAGGGGCAATAAGAATTGTCTAGGCAATCTAGTTGCTCTGTCCACCAAGGTACCAAGGTAAGTTCAGCTGAAGAATATGACCAAGATACCTTCACTCCCCGCAGAGTAAGACAAGATTCAACAATGCTCTCCTCAAGCAGAGTTGGTCTCCCATCAGCCCTAAAAAGGCACAGTATCCCCAGCAAGTCAGCAATACTCTCCCCCGAGCAGAGTTGGTCTACCATCAGTCCTGGAAAAGTTGGGTATCCCCAGAAGATCTTAATATTCCCTAGCAGAATATACAGATATTCATCAGCAAGTATCCCCGACAGTCTTAATATTCCTCGACAGAAATATAAGATTGTTCCCCGGCGGAATACAGACACCCCAGTGGAGCCATTTCCCCAATGCAGTCAAAAAAAAGTTTCCCCATGGGAGTTGAATCATCTCCCCAGTAGATTCTGGAAGCTTGTCCCCTACAGAGTACAAAAATCTCTCCCCAGCCATATTCAGGAGGTTATCCCATACCAGAGTCTAACTGGGTTATCCTCAGCAAATTGCAACGGAAAGATCGTCCTCAGCGAAGTTCTTCCTATCCACAGTGGAGTTCATCAAATTCCCTAACAGAGCTTATCAACGGAATCCCCAGCAGAGTTATCTTTAAAATCTCAGCGAAGCATCTCTTCCCACAGAGTAGTTCCCCGCAGAGTAATATCTTCACCAGTTTATTCCCCAACGGAGTCATCTTCTCCCACCGGTTTATTCTTGCAATCATCTTCGTTCATCATCCCCAGCAGAAACGAAGAATTCTACTCTTCAACATCAGCCCAAGATTTAACTTCCCGGCATTCGTCAAGGATTTATTTTCCCAGACGGAGATACATTCATAAACATTTCACATTTCATACCTCCTGCTTACATACATGATAAAGTGCATACGACACAATCTCATTTATTTTTGAGAACATCATGACATCATGCATTTCATACATCATGCATTTCATACATCATGACATCGCATACAACTAATGTTTTGCCTTTTCAGGAAAAAGGTCAGTCAAAGGATGATTGCCATCAACTTTTTTTAAGTTCCGGATCAACACCTGTATCTAGCCAGGAAATATCTGTGAGCGATTGATTGTAGATTTGATACCTGTAACTAGCCAGGAAAGTTATCTACATGAAGAGTTTGAAGATCAACACCTGTAACAGGCCATAAAATTATCTTTCATTCTCAGGTCAGAGATCTACACCTGTATCCAGCCAGGAAAGCTATCTCGACCAACTTTTTTTAAGTTCCGGATCAACACCTGTATCTAGCCAGGAAATATCTGTGAGCGATTGATTGTAGATCTATACCTGTAACTAGCCAGGAAAGTTACCTACATGAAGAGATTGAAGATCAACACCTGTAACAGGCCAGGAAATTATCTTTCTTTCTCAGGTCGGAGGTCTACACCTGTATCCAGCCAGGAAAGCTATCTCAACCAACCTTTTTGAGTTCCAAATTAACACCTGTATCTAGCCAGGAAATATCTGTGGACGATTGATTGTAGATTCGATACCTATATCTAGCCAGGAAAGTTATCTACATGAAGGGATTGAAGATCAATACCTGTATCTAGCCAGGAAATCATCTTTCTTTCTCAGGTCAGAGAGTAATACCTGTATCCATCCAGGAAAGCTATCTCGACCAACCTTTTGAAGTTCCAGATCAACACCTGTATCTAGCCAGGAAATATCTGTGAGCGATTGATTGTAGATCTATACCTGAAACCAGACAGGAAAGTATCTACGTGAAGAGATTGAAGATCAATACCTATATCTAGCCAGGAAATCATCTTTCTTTCTCAAGTCAGAGATCAACACCTGAAACCAGACAGGAAAACTATCTCCTTGACCCACCTCTCTTAAGTTCCAGATCAACACCTGTAACTAGCCAGGAAATATCTGTGGACGACGGATTGTAGATTAATACATGAAACCAGACAGGACAACTATCTACTTGACCATCATGAAGCAACCATACACCGGTTCCCTCTCTTCAAATGCAGTTTTACACGGACTCATCATCAGGCAACCCCGCACAGGTTCCTTCTTTCAATCTACCAAGTTACAATTCCAGATGGCGTCTATAAGCCCATCCCCGACAAGATTCTGTCACATCTCCAGATGGCATCTATAAGCCCATCCTCCTATCCATCATATCTCCAAATGGCGTCTGTAAGCCCATTCCCGACATCACATTGCGGATACTATACCATGCGAGTGCAAATTTCTGGGTACTTTAGTGTTCAATCATCTTCCACCTTCGGATCACGAAAGGCACGCAAGCCAATCTACATCCTCAGGTTTAAGAAGATTGAACAGGGGCAACTGTTGTACCCCAAAATTTTCCCTCCCATATTCTTCAAGATTTGTCAAGAATCATCTTCAAATGATTCAAGATTTCTCAAGGGTTGCACAGTCAAACCACCTCCTAAGCCAGTCAAAACTAGGGTTTTGGTTCTTTCAAGGAATTTGAGGTTTTCAGTGGTTCAATCAAGTCTCATAAGCCTATATACATTCTCAAGCACCTACATGCCAAGTTTCAAGACTCACAGTGCCAATTTGCACAGTCAAAAGCTCCATTTGACCTATAGTCAACTACAAGGGCAAAATGGTCATTTTGCAGTCAAAAGTCAAATTTTTGGTCAACATCTTATTTTGAGCTCACAATCATCATTTGGTCAAGTCTTGATCATGATTCCACAAGCATGGCTCAAAAATCATCAAGGTGCAAGAAGTTACTATTTTTGGACAGTAGAAAAGTCAAATGTATCTTGACCAGGGCATAACTTTTTCATGGTTCATCAGAAAAATCCCATCCAATGCTCATTTTGAAGGGGATGACATTTCCTACAATCCATCTTCACACTCCAAGTCCAAGAAATGCTCTCACAAAAAGTTATCAATTTCTACATTATAGGTCAAATTCAAAAGTCAACAAAAATGCACTTTAAGTCAAAGACCATAACTTGAGATTGGTAAATCCAAATGACATGGGACCAAAGGAATTGGTTAGAGGACTTCAAGACCTTTCCAAAATGTCCAAGAACATATTCATATGATCAAAATTGAGCAAGATATGCATTGGAGAAGTTGGGAAATTTTTGTGAATTTGCAAAAGTCAACTTTGCTCAAAACACCTTGTTTTTGCTAATGGGCCTCAAATTTCTTCTTGAAACTTTATCCATGACTTATGCACGACCCATCAAGCTTAATTGAATTATTTTCTTATTTTTTATTAATTAATTGGATTTTTAATCAATATTAATTCATTTAATTAATTTAAATTGTAGGAAATACAAAGATTTGATTTTTCAATCTTTTTGTGAAGCAAAGATGACCTAAAAAGGCTGGCAATTTCGTGTACCAATCAAGGATGCAATATCTCCACATTTGGCAACTTTTTCCAATCATGAAGATTCAAAAATATATGATTTCCAATCAAATATTCATATCATCATTCCATGGATTTCTTTGCAAGATTCTGACCTAAATTCATTCTACTATATATACACAAGCCAACCCTAATCATGCAAACGTGAAAATCTCTGCAGAAAAAGCCATAACCAATTCAAGAAAATTCAAGAAAACTTGAAAACTGTTTTCTATATTCCAGGCCAATTCAAGAACTTTTATTGATTCTAATACACTGCAGGGGATCCCAGGAACGCGTAGCAATCAAAACCAGGCCTTAAAGCTCAAGAAATCATCACTTACAGTCGCACGGTTTGCCACTTTTTTTCATAATCGTAACTCATGATTCATAAGCATTTGACATGATTTCTTGTTTGTTTTGCATTGATAGAACTCATATGAAGCTGATGGTATAACTGAATTGGATTAAAACGCACAGAATCAAAAGTTGCCATATTTGAATTTTAGGGTTCATGAACTTTCAAATTGAGGCTTTGCAGTACAAGAAAAATCAAGCCTTGTGAGACCTATGGTTGGATTCGTGAGAACCAGATGAATCCAAAGCAACCATCGCGAAATATTTATGTAGCCTGTAGCTCTAATCGCTATTATTCGTCATTGCATATTGTGGGGGTTAAAAACCCCCGCTATCTAATGTGTTTTTATGCAGGTACAGTGAGGAAGACGATGATGTGCTGATTCATGGTTGGATCATTTGAAAACGCGCGCGTGTTTTTGTTTTTATAGCATATGGATTAATTCTCTAATATAATAATTGCTTCTTATGCTAATAACGACTAAAGCGTGCAGTTGGAATGGTTAAGGCATTGGATTGGAATCATTGGGACCTGGGTTCGAATCCCAGGTCCCCCAAAATCTTTGTTTCTATTTTTCTTGGCATAATTACATACAGGTTTCCAAAAGCGTTCTACCATGCGCTTCTCATCTCAGCACGCCATGTGTCTTTAAGCTCAAATCTGAAGGCCAGGATGGGGTGATCACCATACTCCAAGTCAACCATGTGCATGGACAATCCAGAAAGTCAAAAGGGCTTGGAGTTAATGGGCCTGAGGATTGCCAAGAATACCTCCATATTGGGCCAGCACCCCCCCTTGGTTTCTTTTTTTTCTCTTTATATTTTCTATTTTATTTATTTAACTATTTTATTAAGTATTATTATTATTATCACTAAAATTAACCAAATTAATTTTTCACAATAAAAATTCAGAAAACTAAAAAATATAATATTTTTATTATTATTAATTTCATCTTTAATTTCTTATTTTTGTAAATAAATGTAATTAATTAATTTAGTCTTTTAATTAGGTTAATTTCAATAATTTTTTAGAATAAATAAAATAAATTAGAATTAGGGTTTTTACTAACTTGTGACTTTTTCTTTATTTTCATTAAAAAACATAAAAAACTAAAAAATACTTTTTTTCTTTTAATTAATTAATTAATTAGTTTTAGGTTTAATTTAATTAAATGCAAAATAACTAAAACTTCTTTCTTTCTCAAAAAGGGTCAAAACCCTAAGGACTTCCCCAGTTCAATTTTTTCTCGCGCTTATGTTTGTCTTATTAATTTTTGATCATTATTATGTAATTTTTCCGAGGATGTAATAGCGTAATTAGGACTTTTTATCGCTTTCTTTAATTTCTCGCAATTTACTTTTCAAGGGTTGTTTTTGGCGATGTAAATACCCGACGCCTTGTAATAGCGTAGATTTACTTTCCGCAATTATTAACTGCTATGCATGACAAGACTTGTTCTCAAAATAAAATCAAAACGTAGCTCACCATGACATGTGCAAAGATAATTTAACTGAATCCTGACACACTCGCACATGCCACTCCTAGGGTACGCCTCACTTGGTTGCCTCGACGTGGTCATTGAGTATAGGGTGTTTTAGAGGTTGCCCTCCTGTCTAAAGATCAAAGTTTCCTCGAAACGGTTGCCTCGGATAAAACAATATCTAAGACATTAGGGTTACCGCTAAGGCGTCCTACTATTGCTTTGGTGATCACATGTCCCTATAATCGAATTGACCCGAATAACTCCAACAACGGTGCTACCTACTTCTCAACAGTGGGATAGTACTGTATAAAGGACATTTACACAGCTTAATTTCTTTTGAGTAGGTAGAGGTTCTCAGGTACTTGCTCTTTCAAAAACAAAAACAACTTTTCGCACCTACACTTTTCTGACAAAAAGTTTTCAAACAAACACTTCATACACTCTTGAGGACTGATACAAGAGTAAAAACAAAGTTTCCAAACAAACTTTTTCAAAACCCACAAACACAAGAAAAGCAAACATTTTTTGAAAACATAGTGAGCAAGTACCTAAGAGCCCGTGGATAACCACGGATAGAAAGGGTGCTAACACCTTCCCTTTCTATAATCTACCTCCCGAACCGAGAAACATCTCGAAAAGGAATTTTGCTGTGCTTTTGTCCTTTCCCTGTTGGAGAAAATAAAAGACGGTGGAGACTCTTGCTTACCGCGACATTTCGCGAACCAACATTTCAAAACAGTCAGTTCTATTTCCACCGATCACACATGGGCTGCTCGCCGGCTGAGACATTAATGCTGCCTCACACTACCCTATTGATATCAAAGATGCACCCAATCAAGTATATCTTCAAAAAGCCTGCCTTGTCCGGAAGAATAACAAGATGGAATATGATCTTAACTGAGTATGACATCCAATACACAACCCAAAAAGCAATCAATGGGAGTGTGTTGGCAGATCATTTAGCGCATCAGGCCGTGAATGACTACCAGTCTATGAATTTTGAGTTCCCGGACGAGAACATCATGTTGGTGACTGAATGTGAAAAACCTGGACCAGATGAAGGACCTGAGGAAGGATCCCGATGGTCTATGTACTTTGATGGAGCATCGAACGCGTTGGGTAATGGCATTGGCGTCGTGATCATATCTCCTGAAGGCTATCATACTCCATTCATCGCCCGATTATGTTTTAACTGCACCAACAATATGGCGGAGTATGAAGCGTGCATCCTGGGCCTGCGAGCAGCTATTGACTTGAGGATTAAGTTCTTGAGTGTATTCGGAGATTCCGCTCTAGTGATCAGTCAGATCAAAGGCGAGTGGGATATGAAGTACCCAAATCTTATTCCTTACAAGGAGTATGTACTGACATTGCTCCCGCACTTTAAGGAAATAACCTTTGAACATTTCCCCAAATAGGGGAATCAGCTGACGGACGCGCTAGCTACTATGTCTTCTATGTTCAAGGTCAGGTGGGACAATGAGGCTTCCTAGATTACCATTGAGAGGTTGGATAAATATGTACATTGATGTGACATCGAGGCTGAAGAGGTAGCAGATAAACCCTGGTTCCACGAGGTAAAGATGTATCTTGAGTCTCAAGAGTACCCCGAGGGTGCATCTGTTAATGATAAGAAGTTTCTGAGGAGATTCGCAGCAAAGTTCTTCATCAGTAATGGCATTCTTTACAAGCGT
This sequence comes from Vicia faba, assembly GCA_948472305.1. Classification (NCBI taxonomy): domain Eukaryota; kingdom Viridiplantae; phylum Streptophyta; class Magnoliopsida; order Fabales; family Fabaceae; genus Vicia; species Vicia faba. The sequence continues at coordinate 76,673 of CATIWC010000454.1, forward strand.
AACCATGACTCAACCTTACTGCGATGCATGGACAAGAACGACGCATAAAAGATCATGGAAGAGTTACATGAAGGTACTTTCGGAACTTATTCCAGTGGACATACCATGGAAAAGAAGATCCTATGGGCGGAATACTCTTGGTCTACTATGGAAGCCGATTGTTATTAGCATTCTCGGACCTGTCAAAAGTGCCAAGTCTATGATGATAAGGTACATATACCTCCAGTTCCTCTGAATGTTTTAACGGCACCTTGGCCTTTTGCAATGTGGGGCATCAACATAATTGGCGAGATCAGACCTACTGCGTCTAATGGGCATCGTTTCATTCTGGTAGCCATTGATTATTTCACAAAGTGGGTTGAGGCAGCTTCCTTTGGAATCCCTAACGTGTTTGCAAGCTCATGGTGACAATTAATTTCATTTTTGTTGGCTATATAGAGAAACACCATTGCTAGGGTTTCTTTGTGTGTTTTGGGTTTTTTCTGTACAGGCAAAATTGGTCCATAAAAAGGGTACCATGATGATCACAGGGACAGGACGATTGGATCTACATCATTAGATTTCGTTTATCATGCCCGTGTGAGGTTTTGAAATATGCAGGGTTTATGGCTACGGACATTTGTCCGTAAGTAAAAGTCTCTGACTTTTACCAACAGAGAGAGGAGGAAGACGACCTGCGTGACACCCTACCATTTGACCATTTGAATTTTGGCGCGCATGTTTTTGTTTGTCCCCCACTAACTCACATTATTACATATTATCACTTATTATTATTTCATATACAACAAAGCTTGCCAGCTCAGTTGGTATTGAGGCAGTGGAAAAGGCCATAGGACCTGGGTTCGAGCCCCAGGTCCCCCTATGTTTCATGTTATTTTTATTTAAATGATCATGCGTGCATACAAGGCGTGAGGTCCACCATATTCCCTCAAGGCTCAATCATTGGATCTCCAGGAAGCCAGATCTGAAGGCCATTACAGGAAGGACCATAGTGCACCATGGTCAATGCACAACACTGGATCAGAAAGGTCAATGTGGGTCAAATTTGTTTGGGCCCAATGTTGCTATCAACACCCCTCATTTACTTGCAAAACAGGCCCATTACTCTTTTCTTCTTTTCTTTTATATTTCCTTTTATTTAATTTACTTAATTATTTTACTAACAAAAATTAATTCTTTTTTAATAAAATCATAAAATCGATTTTTCATCAAAAATAGATTTAGGTTTTATTTTTATAAAAAATTAATTTAGTTAATTTAATTTATTAGGTAACTTTAACTCTTTTTACAAATAAATTAAAATCAATTAGAAGAATTAGGGTTTTTGTCTAATTTAATTTTTATTTCTATTTTCTTAAAAAATCACAAAATACAAAATAGGTCAAATAATTATTTTTTATTAATTTAATTTAATTAGTAATTAGGTTTGTATTTAATTTAAAACCTTATTCTTTTTTCTTAAAATAATAAAAAAAACAACAAAAATAAGTTTTTCTTTTAATTAGGTTAGACGGGGTCAAAACCCTAACTTCCTTATGTTCTCTATTCATCGCGCATTTATTTATTTTTATTTATATTGATGTAATTGCTCATGGGATGTAATAGATTAATTAGGACTTTTTCGTTTATTTATCGTTTTAGCGGGTTTTTTGGCTATGTAATTAATACCCAAAGCCTTGTAATAGCGTAGCTTTATTTTCTCGCACTTTAAATTCTTGCAAATATTAAACTGTTAGATGTATGATATTAGGGTTGCATGACAAGAATGTATGTTAAATTTTAAAACAGTTAGCAAACCCTAAATGTGCAAAGATAATAACTTGAAATTGAATTACTCGCACATGCGCACTCCTAGGGTGTACTCTCACTTCGGTTGCCTTCGGTAAACAATCATTAAGTATAGGGTATTTTAGTGGTCGCTCTCTTGTCTAAACAAAGATCAAATGTCTCGTTCAGAAATGTTGCCTCGGAAATGTTGCCTCGAATATTGATCTTAAGATATTAGGGTTATTACTAAGATGTCCTAACATTGCTTTAGTGATCGTACGTCCCTTTCGAATTGACCCTTAAAACTCCAACGACGGTGTTGTACCCCAAAATTTGCCCTCCCATATTCTTCAAGATTTGCAAAGAGCATGCTTCAAAATCTCCCCAAGGGTTGCACAGTTCAATGGCCTCCTAACAGTCAAAAACTAGGGTTTTGGGTCTGGCAAAGAAATTGAAGTTTTCAAGGGTCCAATCAAGTCTCACATGCCTACAAACATTGTCAAGTATCCTCATGTCAAGTTTCAAGACTTACAGCACAAAGTTGCACAGTCAAAAACCCTAATTGCTCAACAGTCAACTACAGGGGCAAAATGGTCATTTGACAGTCAAAAGTTCAAATTTTTGGTCAACATCTTATTTTGAAGCCACAAACATCATTTGATCAATTCTTGATCATGATTTTCAAGGCATGGCTCAAAAAGTCTCAAGATGCAAAAGTTTCCATATTTGGACAGTTGAAAAAGTCAACTGTAACTTGACCAAGGCATAACTTCCACATGGTTTATAAGAAAAATTCCATCCAAAGCTCATTTTGAAGATAAAGACATTTCCTACAACTCCTCCTCACACTTCAAGTCCAAGAAATGCTCTCACAAAAAGTTATCAATTTCAACATTATAGGTCATTTTCAAAAGTCAACAAAAAGGGACTTTAAGTCAAAGACCATAACTTGAGATTGGTAAATCAAAATGACATGGGACCAAAGGCATTGGTTAGAGGACTTCAAGACCTTTCCAAAATGTCCAAGCACATGATTAAAGCTTAAAAATTGAGCAAGATATGCCTTGTGGAAGTTGGGAAATTTTTGGGAATTTTGAAAAGTCAACTTTGCTTCAAATGCCTCAAAATTGCTAATGGGCCACATTTTCTTCCAAGATTCATCATCCAAATGCTATGCACGACCATTTGGCCCAAAGGGGATTTATTTCATCATTTTTTATTATTTATTTGAATTTTTAATCACCATTAATTCATTTAATAAAATAATATATGAAAAAAATACTAAACAAATGTATTTGAATCTTTTTGTGCAACACATGCCCTCATTGGTTACTCAGGATTCGTGCACATCAAAAAAGGAAGGATTTGGCCATGATTGGTATCAAAACACATGGAAAAGATTTGAAAATATTTCATTAAAAATCAAATATTGGATTCATCAAAACAAGGATCTTTTGACTCAAATCTTTACCCTAATTCGTCCCATACATAAGTCAGAACCTAACCCTAGTGAAAACAACCTTCAAGCTGCGCCTCATATCACAAACACACTTTGAAATTTTTGGTAAAAAAGTCAAAACTGAAAACTGCATTAGAGTTGGTTTCAAGGAAAAATATTGATTCCAATAGCTTGCTAAGGCCTCAAGGAACGTTTCTGGATCAAAACCACTGCTTCTAACGCAAAGGATTGGTAACAGGATGTCGTCCTGTTCTTAATTTTTCTCATGTTCGTGTTTTGATTTATAGGACATATTCATACATTCTAATGCTTGTTTTACACTAATATGGACTTATTGAACCTCATGGTATCATTGAATTGAATTAATAATGCTTGTATAGAAAAATGCCATTGATGCTTTTTAGGTTTTCAGAGGTTTAAATTTGGGGCTTCCTTATTCCGGAAAAATTGAGACACGAGACCAGGGCCATTAGAACCAGAAGCTTCACACGAACTCAATCCACAGGTCGCGCTCAATTTATGAGCAACCAGGGCCTATTCGCAATTTTCATATTTGCCACTTAGTGGGGGTTTAAAACCCCCGCTATCTCTTTTTATTTTGCAGGCAGCATGAGGAAGATGGAGGACGTGTCCATGGCTTACAGGCGCGTTTGAATTTCGCGCGAAATACACCACTAACCATCATTTTGCGTTATGTTGTTTATTTGTCATATTATGTTACAAACGCGCAAATGGCACAGTTGGTGGACAAAGCACTTGGTAAGTATTGGGACCTGGGTTCGATTCCCAGGTCCCCCATTCCTTCAATATTATTTTTCCTAATATCTTCCCATGCAGCGCTTTATCTGAAGACCACCATGGACGCCTATGCTTAAGCTGGCCACGCGTCCCACAAGATCAGTCCAATGGCCAGGATCTGAAGAATACCATGTGCATAGGTCAATGGAGCCACACGCGCGCTGAGAAAGTTAACCAGGCCTCCAATCAGTGGGCCTAACTGCTGTCCAAAAACCTCCATAATTGGGTCTACCACCCCCTTTTGTTTGTACTTCTTCCCTTCATTCTTTATTTTATTTGTTTATTATTTGCTTTAATTTAATTACTCTCCTTTTTAAAATTCCATAAAAATAATTTTTACAACATAAAAAAATAATAAAAATCAGAAACTATGAAAATAAAAAAAAATGTTTTTATGCTTAATTCATTAACTTTTCTTTTGTAAATAAATTTAACAATTAAGTTAATTTTAATTCTAGGTTTAAATTTTAATATTTTTGTAATAAACTAAAAAATGTAGAATTAGGGTTTTATACTTTTATCCTTTTTTTCTTTTTCACCATATTTAATTATTAATTATTATTTTGTAAATAAAATTTGCCATGTAAATAATTAGTGCAAATTAGGTCAAACTAAAAACATTTTCTTAATAAATAAACAAAACAATTTAGAATTAGGGTTAATTAACTTTTCTTTTTAAATTTCATTTAATATTCTCATTAAACTCCATAAAATACAAAAAACTCCAAAAATTCTTTCTTTTTTATTTTAACTTAATTAATTTATTAATTGTAGTTTAATTTCTTTAAAAGGGTCCAACGCCCTCGCTTTCGATCATAATTCTATTTCGCGCACTTATTTTATTTCCTTTTTATAAATTTCATGTAATTCTCCCAAAGCTATGTAATAGATTAATTAGGATATTTATCTTTCCGCATTTTTATTTTATTTCAAATCGGGTCTTGGATTAATTTGGCGATGTAGACCCGCGCCTTTGTAATAGCGTAGGACCTTTTAATTCCGCATCTTTTAAACTGTTAATAATTTGCATGAAAGAATGAATGCCACAATAAAAGCAACGTGTAGATCACCAATGCATGAACAAGATAAACATAAATGAACATGACACACAAATCACACACCACCCCTAGGGTACGCCTCATTGTTGCCTTGCCCCTCGAAAGGTGGTCGTCGAGTAGAGGATGTTTTAGTAAGTCCTCATGTCCATGAACATGGCATGAGGGTAGCTTCTAAGGTGTCTTCCTATTGCTCCGGTGATCACCATGTCCCGAACCCTCGAATTGACCCGAACACCTCCAACGGTGGTGCTACCTACCTCTCAATGGTGGGATGGCATTACTTTAAGGACATTTACACAGACGAATCCCTTAGGGTAGGTAGAGAACTCGTAGATACTTGCTCTAATTTCAAAACAAATCAAAAAAATACTTTTCACACCGACACTTTTCAAAAAGCTTTCGAAAGCAACTTTTCAAACACTCTTGAGGACTGATACAAGAGTCGAACTGAAATTTTCAAAGAAACTTTTAAAAACCCACAGTTGAAAAGCAAACAAACCATTTTGAAAACACAAATGAGCCAGTATCTAAGAGCCCATGGATAACCATGGATAGAAAGGGTGCTAACACCTTCCCTTTCTATAAATCTACCTCCCGAACCGAGAGCAATCTCTATAAGGAATTTTTCTGTGCTTTTGTCCTTTCCATTTGGAGAAAATAAAAGACGGTGGCGACTCTTGCTTCCGTGACATTTCGCGAACCAGCTTTAAACAGTCAGTTCCAGATCCACCGATCACAGAACTGGCGACTCTGCTGGGGAGATTTACTTAAAGTGAGGTGTACCTTAGGACTAAGATCACTGTGTTTTCAATTGTATTGACTTGTTTGCTTTAAAATTGTGGGTTGCATGGGAGTTACATAGATCCTAACCCGGATCTGGGGATACCCTGTTAGGTAGCATAAGCTGTGAGGGACCTGTCCGGCGTAGACCGACACGGGTGAAGCAGTGGCTACGTTGGTGTGGCATCTTGGTCTGTACCGATATCCCTTGTGTCGCAACGAGGAGAATATGGGTCTTCCAAGGAGTCGTTAAACACCAACAAACCTTAGAACCTTAAATGACACAACTTGGCCATTAGAACAGTAGCAGTATGCTACGCCCATTGAGGCTAAACTCTCGTGATGGTTCTGGCCGCAAGAAAAGATTGCGATGCTGGAGTTATGACCGATTGAGGGTAGTCAATGATATTGGGATCCTCTAAGAACCCATTTACTTTTGATAGGACAGGTATGAACCAACAAACTGAAAGAGGGTAATACCTAGACCTCATGCTGGCCTAAACTCTAAGGGTTTCTCTTGTGTGACTTGTGTGCCTTCCAACTTGACTGTTTGCATGCTTGTTATATGACACTTGAGTTCCCTGCAGGTTTTGTTTATAGTCCTTAATTGGGACTCATAACAGAGTATACTGAGTTTCTTGCAGGTTTTGTTTATAGTCCTTAATGGGGACTCATAACAGGGTTTACTTACATCACTCCATGCATACCATAACATCATACCATTGCATACATCCTAACCCGTTTCAAGGATCTCAAGGGGCTTGTGATGCAGGTCATGATGAACCAACTGTCCAGCAAGGGGAAAAAGGGGATTTATTTTCCTCTAGTCAAGGTTGTCAGGGGCTATGACCCACTTGATATGGTGAGCTTTGACCCTTGAAGAAGGATTCTCAGGAGCATGGAGTTCCTTCAATCAAGCTACCGGACCCAAATTCTAACAAATTTTCTTGTTTATCCTGCGAGGTCCTTGAAAACATTACATGCATATCATACACATCGTTGCATAACAGGTACCCTTGTTGCAGGTCACTTACCTTTCTCGCTGTTTATTCAGCAATGGCTTCCCAACAATACAACCAGGACTTCCATGCTCAAGAGACTCGGTTCGGGGAAATCCTCCTGAATCTATCCAAGGGGCAGGAGGAGCTAAGGACACTTCTCATGGAGACTTTGGTCAGGAACAGTGCTGAGGATGAACGGCTGAAACACCTGCAAGCTGAGATGGAGGCAATGAAAGCCCAAATGCTGGGGCAGGGGACTGCCATTCAAGGTTTAGCTCAAAGACAAGAAGGGCTCGGAGTTCTCATCAACCAACTGCTTTAGGGTAACCAACTGGGGCAAACGTCTAAGGGTAAAGAGCCAGTCATCATTCAACCATCTTTGAGACAAGGAAATAAGGGGAGAGCTCCTCAAATGGTTCCAGTGTCACAAATTCAGCATCAACCTCACCAGCTTCAGCCAGACAGGCCCAGGAGGCAATTCACCCAGCTCAACATGTCGCTGTTTCAAGCTTTACAACGCCTGTTGAGATTGAATCTGATCACATTAAGGGACCACCCCCGGAACCCCAACACAGCATCTCCTACCTATCATCCCAATAAAAGGTGTGCCTACCATTCTGCCAGCCCGGGACACGACACAAATGAGTGTTGGGCTATGAAGAACAAAATCCAGGATCTGATTGATGAAGGAGCATTGGAGTTCACACAAGATGGTCAGGCTGAGTTTTTCTACCATCCCCCCAAGGCTCACCATTTGAAGTAGCAAGCCCTGAGATGAAAAGTCTTTTGCTCACTAGGATTCTCAAGTTGTAATTTTATTTTGTTCAAACATTTACTCATGTTAAACGTTGTTATTCCATTAATGCATCGCATATGTCTGTTTTGAAGCAATATATTCATATTCACTATATGCAAATTATTTTCATATTTTTTCTGATGATCAACGCTCGATTAATAATTCTAAGCCTCTTGAGGGAGGATGACAAAAACGATACCACAATCTACAATATGCTTTTGAACAGACCCCGCTGATGAGGTACATGCATTGTTTCAATCCCTAAACACTGGAGTTATAAGGAAGATAATCCCTCGTCAACCCCTCTGAGCCAAAGAAGTAGGAGTTTTTTTTTTTTTTTTTTTTTTTTTTTTCGAAATTTAAAACCCTTAATCATAACCTGGGGCAGGGTAGTCTCTCAGTTGATCCAAGTGCATAACAAATGGCACCAAAGAGGTCCTTACAAAACAAAAGACGGTGATGGTTCCGAACAATCATAAGGATAGGCAGTCATTATATCTCAAAAAATAAAAACCCAATAAGTCAAAACCCATGAAGGAGACTTACAAAACTGGGGCATCCCGCTGATTGTAATTCCAAAAAAGGAAACAGTTCAGGCAAAAAACAGGGATAACGAAATCAAAAAGAAAGAGGTCAAACAAACCCTCAACAAAAAAAAAGAAATGACTGCCTATTCAAAATAAATTGTCAATATCCGAACCATCATTGGAATATCAGGACAAAGACTCAAACAAGGTCTAACGCACGATCAGCTGAGTTTAGGTTTGAAGAACATCACGAAGAGCGGGTGGGTACAAATAAAATTTGAGCCTTTATCCTTTGTTTCTTAAACCGTGAACCAAGCCACGTTATAACCCTTAAAAGTCCTAGCTGAAGCATGGGTTAGTTCGAAAGAATACTGTTACGAAAGGTATCCTGACTCCTTAAGGCCTACGGTAAAATACGGAGTTGACATCACGTTTTACAAACATTCGCTTGTTTTATGAAAAAGAATGTATTTTCAAAATCTTCAAGACAGACATAAGCTTTGCATTTTTAACATAACTTTGTTTGCATATGACTTTTTGTTTGAACAGCATAGCAATTCGCACGACGAATGTCTAATGAACAGAAGCACTTCCAATCAAGGAGCATGGCATGATTATTGTCCATCATCTGGGGCAGTCCAATCAAGATTCAGGGAATCTCTCAAAGCCAAACAGCCTGGGGCAAATCTCCATCTTGGATCACTTGGGGCACTCCACAACGAATCTTTCCTGATCAAACACCTTCTGGTGGCCTGGCAAAATACTTCTAACGGGGGCAACTCCCTACATCCTGAGAGCATGAACATAGTCGGAAAAAAATACTGCGCATAATCAAAGACCCGCTAGGTTGACACACCTAGGAAAAATAAGGGCTTCCCGGCGAACCAAAAGGGTTCGGGCAAAAGTAAGGGAAGAAATGAAAAAATCTGTACACCCGGCAAGTCGAAAACCTGAAAAGGCGGCTTGGGCAAAAATGGGTATCCCGGTGGATTGAAAACCCGAAAGGGTGGTCCAGGAAAAAGTTAGGGATCAAAGCGTACGACTATGTCCTGTCATCTTGTCACCTGCCTACCTGAAGAAGGTCTGACCCTCAACAACTATCAGCACCTCACAGGTCTTCCTCTCCCACATTAGAAACAGGGGCAATAATGAGTCGTCCAAACGGTCTAATTGCTCTGTCCATCAAGGTATCAAGGTAGGTTCAGCTGAAGAACATAACCAACATATCTTAATTCCCCAGAGAGTGAGCCAGCAAGTCAGTACACTCTCCCCAAGCAAAGCTATATTATCAACCTTAAGGAAGTTGGGTATCCTCCAGCAGATCTCAACATTCCCTAGCACATCATACAGACATTCTTAACAAGTATCCCCGACAGTCTTGACCTAAAGATCGTTCCCCGGCGGTAATCAAACATTCAATGGAGTCACTTCCCCGATACAGTTCAAAACTTCCCCAGGAGAGTCCAATCAAGATTTCCCCAGGAAAGTTGGGATCCATCTCCCCAGGCAGTAAGCTTATCCCCAGTAGATTCTGGAAGCTTATCCCCGTAGAGCACGAACGCGTCTCCCGGCTTTATTCAAAGGTTATCTCCCTACCAGGATATAATTGGGTTATCCTCAGCCAAAAGTCATGGAAAGATCATCCTCGGCGAAGTTCTTCTTATTCCCCAGTGAAGTTCATCAAAACTTCCAACAGAGCACAACAACAGTATCTCCAGCGGAGTTATCCTCATCAACCTCAGCAAAGTACCTCTCTTTCCCCACAGAGTTACCTCCCCGCAGAGTAATCTATTCGCCAAGTTTATTCCCCAACGGAGTCATCTTATCCTACCGGTATTCTTGCAATCATCATCCCCAACAGAAACGAAGAATCTCACTCTTCAACATCAGCCCAGGAGTTAACTTCCCGGCACCCGTCAAGGATTTATTTTCCTAGACAAAAACATACGTTCATAAACATCGCATTTCCATACGTTATAGCATGCATATACGCATCATATCTTACACATCTCATTTATGTTGGGAACATCATTGCTTGATCCATATCACGCATTGCATATGACTGACCTTTACCTTTCAGGAAAGATCCAGTTAAGTTCTCAGCTACAGTCAAAGGCCTTCTCTGGTTCAGTCAAATCGACCCTAAGATCTCCCTGATTCTTACCCAGTTGAAGATTTCAAGACCTTGTCCGGTTCAGTTAAATCGACCCTAAGATTTTCCTGATTCTTATCCAGTCAAAGGCCTTCTCTGGTTCAGTCAGATCGACCCTAAGATCTCCCTGTTTCTTATCCAGTTGAAGATTTCAAGACCTTGTCCGGTTCAGTTAAATCGACCCTAAGATTTTCCTGATTCTTATCCAGTCAAAGGCCTTCTCTGGTTCAGTCAGATCGACCCTAAGATCTCCCTGTTTCTTATCTAGTTGAAGATTTCAAGACCTTGTCCGGTTCAGTTAAATCGACCCTGAGATTTTCCTGTTTCTTATCCAGTCAAAGGCCTTCTCTGGTTCAGTCAGATCGACCCTAAGATCTCCCTATTTCTTATCCAGTTGAAGATTTCAAGACCTTGTCCGGTTCAGTTAAATCGACCCTAAGATTTTCCTGTTTCTTATCCAGTCAAAGGCCTTCTCTGGTTCAGTCAGATCGACCCTAAGATCTCCCTGTTTCTTATCCAGTTGAAGATTTCAAGACCTTGTCTGGTTCAGTTAAATCGACCCTAAGATTTTCCTGTTTCTTATCCAGTCAAAGGCCTTCTCTGGTTCAGTCAGATCGCCCCTAAGATCTCCCTGTTTCTTATCCAGTTGAAGACATCCAAGATTCTCTCAGCGTTACTGTTGAGGTTGAAGTCGCCCAAGATTCTCTCAGCGTTACTGTTGAGATTGAAGTCGCCCAAGATTCTCTCAGCGTTACTGTTGAGATTGAAGTCGCCCAAGATTCTATCAGCGTTACTGTTGAGGTTGAAGTCGCCCAAGATTCTCTCAGCGTTACTGTTGAGGTTGAAGTAGCCCAAGATTCTCTCAGCGTTACTGTTGAGGTTGAAGTCGCCCAAGATTCTCTCAGCGTTACTGTTGAGGTTGAAGTCGCCCAAGATTCTCTCAGCGTTACTGTTGAGGTTGAAGTCGCCCAAGATTCTCTCAGCGTTCCTGTTGAGGTAGTAATCGTCCAAGGTTCTCTCACCGTCCCGTTGAGGTAGTAACCATCCCTGGTTCATTCGTCACTTTTTGAAACTCCAGATTCACTTCCAGTAACCAGTCAGGACACATCTATACAAAGAGTTTGAAGACCAGCTCCTGTAACATGCCAGGTACTCATTTTCTTTTTCAGGTACGCAAGTTCTCGCTAAGGAATCTCTTACGCGATCGACACCCAGATGGCATCTATAAGCCTATCCACCTATCCATCACCTCCCAGTATGGCATCTATAAGCCCATCATCCTATCCATCAATCTCGAAATGGCATCTATAAGCCCATTCCCCCATCATACTACTATGTGAGCGCAAATTTCTGGGCACTCTAGTGTCCAATCATCTTCCACCCTCGGATTACGAAAGGCACGCCAGCCAATCTACATCCTCAGGTCTAAGAAGATTGAACAGGGGCAACTGTTGTACCCCAAAATTTTCCCTCCCATATTCTTCAAGATTTGCAAAGAGCATGCTTCAAAATCTCCCCAAGGGTTGCACAGTTCAATGACCTCCTAACAGTCAAAAACTAGGGTTTTGGGTCTGGAAAAGAAATTGAAGTTTTCAAGGGTCCAATCAAGTCTCACATGCCTACAAACATTGTCAAGTATCCTCATGTCAAGTTTCAAGACTTATAGCACAAAGTTGCACAGTCAAAAACCCTAATTGCTCAACAGTCAACTGCAGGGGCAAAATGGTCATTTGACAGTCAAAAGTTCAAATTTTTGGTCAACATCTTATTTTGAAGCCACAAACATCATTTGATCAATTCTTGATCATGATTTTCAAGGCATGGCTCAAAAAGTCTCAAGATGCAAAAGTTTCCATATTTGGACAGTTGAAAAAGTTAACTGTAACTTGACCAAGGCATAACTTCCACATGGTTTATCAGAAAAATTCCATCCAAAGCTCATTTTGAAGATAAAGACATTTCCTACAACTCCTCTTCACACTTCAAGTCCAAGAAATGCTCTCACAAAAAGTTATCAATTTCAACATTATAGGTCATTTTCAAAAGTCAACAAAAAGGGACTTTAAGTCAAAGACCATAACTTGAGATTGGTAAATCAAAATGACATGGGACCAAAGGCATTGGTTATAGGACTTCAATACCTTTCCAAAATGTCCAAGAACATGATCAAAGCTTAAAAATAGAGCAAGATATGACTTGTGGAAGTTGGGAAATTTTTGGGAATTTTGAAAAGTCAACTTTGCTTCAAATGCCTCAAAATTGCTAATGGGCCACATTTTCTTCCAAGATTCATCATCCAAATGCTATGCAAGACCATTTGGCCCAAAGGGGATTTATTTCATCATTTTTTATTATTTATTTGAATTTTTAATCACCATTAATTCATTTAATAAAATAATATATGAAAAAAAATACTAAACAAATGTATTTGAATCTTTTTATGCAGCACATGCCCTCATTGGTTACTCAGGATTCGTGCACATCAAAAAAGGAAGGATTTGGCCATGATTGGTATCAAAACACATGGAAAAGATTTGAAAATATTTCATTAAAAATCAAATATTGGATTCATCAAAACATGGATCTTTTGACTTAAATCTTTACCCTAATTCGTCCCATACATAAGTCAGAACCTAACCCTAGTGAAAACAACCTTCAAGCTGCGCCTCATATCACAAACACACTTTGCAATTTTTGGTAAAAAAGTCAAAACCGAAAACTGCATTAGAGTTGGTTTCAAGGCAAAATATTGATTCCAATAGCTTGCTAAGGCCTCAAGGAACGTTTCTGGATCAAAACCACTGCTTCTAACGCAAAGGATTGGTAACACGATGCCGTCCTGTTCTTAATTTTTCTCATGTTCGTGTTTTGATTTATAGGACATATTCATACATTCTAATGCTTGTTTTACACTAATATGGACTTATTGAACCTCATGGTATCATTGAATTGAATTAATAATGCTTGTATAGAAAAATGCCATTGATGCTTTTTAGGTTTTCAGAGGTTTAAATTTGGGGCTTCCTTATTCCGGAAAAATTGAGACACGAGACCAGGGCCATTAGAACCATAAGCTTCACACGAACTCAATCCACAGGTCGCGCTCAATTTATGAGCAACCAGGGCCTATTCGCAATTTTCATATTTGCCACTTAGTGGGGGTTTAAAACCCCCGCTATCTCTTTTTATTTTGCAGGCAACATGAGGAAGATGGAGGACGTGTCCATGGCTTACAGGCGCGTTTGAATTTCGCGCGAAATACACCACTAACCATCATTTTGCGTTATGTTGTTTATTTGTCATATTATGTTACAAACGCGCAAATGGCACAGTTGGTGGACAAAGCACTTGGTAAGTATTGGGACCTGGGTTCGATTCCCAGGTCCCCCATTCCTTCAATATTATTTTTCCTAATATCTTCCCATGCAGCGCTTTATCTGAAGACCACCATGGACGCCTATGCTTAAGCTGGCCACGCGTCCCACAAGATCAGTCCAATGGCCAGGATCTGAAGAATACCATGTGCATAGGTCAATGGAGCCACACGCGCGCTGAGAAAGTTAACCAGGCCTCCAATCAGTGGGCCTAACTGCTGTCCAAAAACCTCCATAATTGGGTCTACCACCCCCTTTTGTTTGTACTTCTTCCCTTCATTCTTTATTTTATTTGTTTATTATTTGCTTTAATTTAATTACTCTCCTTTTTAAAATTCCATAAAAATAATTTTTACAACATAAAAAAATAATAAAAATCAGAAACTATGAAAATAAAAAAAAATGTTTTTATGCTTAATTCATTAACTTTTCTTTTGTAAATAAATTTAACAATTAAGTTAATTTTAATTCTAGGTTTAAATTTTAATATTTTTGTAATAAACTAAAAAATGTAGAGTTAGGGTTTTATACTTTTATCCTTTTTTTCTTTTTCACCATATTTAATTATTAATTATTATTTTGTAAATAAAATTTGCCATGTAAATAATTAGTGCAAATTAGGTCAAACTAAAAACATTTTCTTAATAAATAAACAAAACAATTTAGAATTAGGGTTAATTAACTTTTCTTTTTAAATTTCATTTAATATTCTCATTAAACTCCATAAAATACAAAAAACTCCAAAAATTCTTTCTTTTTTATTTTAACTTAATTAATTTATTAATTGTAGTTTAATTTCTTTAAAAGGGTCCAACGCCCTCGCTTTCGATCAAAATTCTATTTCGCGCACTTATTTTATTTCCTTTTTATAAATTTCATGTAATTCTCCCAAAGCTATGTAATAGATTAATTAGGATATTTATCTTTCCGCATTTTTATTTTATTTCAAATTGGGTCTTGGATTAATTTGGCGATGTAGACCCGCGCCTTTGTAATAGCGTAGGACCTTTTAATTCCGCATCTTTTAAACTGTTAATAATTTGCATGAAAGAATGAATGCCACAATAAAAGCAACGCGTAGATCACCAATGCATGAACAAGATAAACATAAATGAACATGACACACAAATCACACACCACCCCTAGGGTACGCCTCATTGTTGCCTTGCCCCTCGAAAGGTGGTCATCGAGTAGAGGATGTTTTAGTAAGTCCTCATGTCCATGAACATGGCATGAGGGTAGCTTCTAAGGTGTCTTCCTATTGCTCCGGTGATCACCATGTCCCGAACCCTCGAATTGACCCGAACACCTCCAACGGTGGTGCTACCTACCTCTCAATGGTGGGATGGCATTACTTTAAGGACATTTACACAGACGAATCCCTTAGGGTAGGTAGAGAACTCGTAGATACTTGCTCTAATTTCAAAACAAATCAAAAAAATACTTTTCACACCGACACTTTTCAAAAAGCTTTCGAAAGCAACTTTTCAAACACTCTTGAGGACTGATACAAGAGTCGAACTGAAATTTTCAAAGAAACTTTTAAAAACCCACAGTTGAAAAGCAAACAAACCATTTTGAAAGCACAAATGAGCCAGTATCTAAGAGCCCATGGATAACCATGGATATAAAGGGTGCTAACACCTTCCCTTTCTATAAATCTACCTCCCGAACCGAGAGCAAACTCTATAAGGAATTTTTCTGTGCTTTTGTCCTTTCCATTTGGAGAAAATAAAAGACGGTGGCGACTCTTGCTTCCGCGACATTTCGCGAACCAGCTTTAAACAGTCAGTTCCAGATCCACCGATCACAGACGGTGCTACCTACTCACTAATAGTGGGATAGCATTGTCTAAAGGAAATAAGAACAGAAACATTCTCTTTTTCGGGTAGGTAGATTCTAGTAGGTACTTGCTCAAATCAAACTTTTTCACACCAAACACTTTCTTCAAAGAAAGTTTTCAAAACGACTTCGTAACACTCTTAAAGACAGAAGCAAGGGTTAAATCGAAGTAAAACAAAAAAAATTCAAATCAAACACACACAAGTAATTTTGAAAATGATGAGCAAGTACCTAAGAGCCCGTGGAAAACCACGGATAGAAAGGGTGCTAATACCTTCCCTTTCTATAATCTACCCCCCCCGTACTCAAAATCTCGAAAAAAGGGAATTTTTCTGTGCTTTTTTCCTTTTCAGTTGGATAAAATAAAAGTCGGTGGCGACTCTCGCTTACCGCGACATTTTGCAAACACAAACACAAAGCGCACACCAGCATTTCAAACAGTCCGGTTCTCGCCACCGTATCATAGAACTAGCGACTCTGCTGGGGAAATATAAGTGGGGTATACCTTAGGATTAGTTCATCATCATTGCCTCTATTGTTTGATTTGTTTGCTTTATCTTTGAGGGCTTTGTATTAGGAGTTACTATAGATCCTAACCCGGATCTGGGGAACACCTTTTAGGTAAGTAGAAATAAACTGTGAGGGAACTATACGATGTAGACCAATATGGTTGAAGCAGTAGCTACGTTGATGTGGCACATTGGTTGATACCGGTATCCCTTGTGGAGAAACGAGGAGAATACGGGGCTGCTATATGGGTCGTTAAGCATCAACTGACCTTAGAACCTATAATTGACCAACTTGGCCATAGGAAGTAGTGAGATAGCCGGTCTCGGTGTAAAGCAGGGAACTGGTTGATACTCGATGCTACATTCATTGAGACCATAATCTCGAGATAGTTCCGGCCACAAGAAAAGATTGCGTGAGCTGAAACCATGATCGATGGAGGATGGTCAGTGATATTGAGAACCTCTAGAACCCGATTACTATAATTAAGACAGGTTGAAACCAACTGAACTTCAAGAGGGTAATACCTAGACCCCATGCAAGCCTGAAACTTAAGGGCTATTGTGTGACTTGTTTGCCTTTACCATGTATGTTATCTGTTATACCTGTTGTGTGTTTTAACATGACATCATTCATCATAACATAGCATGCATACTTCATTAGACTAACCATTTCAAAGACCGAGGGGATTTATCTTTGTTCTGTTTTGCAGATCATGGCTTCCATGCGCAGAAACACCATCTGAGTTAACTTGATGCAAATGCCTGCTCAACTCAAAGATTTAGCCTCGAGAGTTTCTGATACTTCTTCATTCATTAGAATACATGGTCAGCTCCTTAGTTTGGTTACCTCCAGGTTTGATGAGCAAATGATGAGTGTGTTATTCCAGTTCTTCGATCCAGTGCATCATTGTTTCACCTTCCCGGATTATCAGCTAGTTCCCACTTTGGAAGAGTTTTCTCATTTGTTGGATATATCCATCCTCGAGCAGTTTTCCTTTCACAGGTTTGGAAGAGACTCCTAGGCTAGAAGACATTGCCTCAGCTTTACACTTGAAAAAGGCTGATGTAGTGTCTAATTGGGAGACACGAAGCGGGGTTAAAGGTTTCTTAGCCAAGTTTCTAATGGATCAAGCTTAATTGTTCTGGGACAATTTGGTCTTTCAGGCTTTTGAAGACGTCTTGGCTCTCCTTATCTATGGTTTGGTTCTCTTTCCGAATCCAGATTCCTTCATAGATGTGAATGCGGTTAAGATCTTCCTGTCTCGCAATCCAGTGCCTACTCTACTGGGTGATATTTTGCATACCCTCTATACTCGTACGACGCGTAGAAGAGGGACCCTCATGTGTTGCATGCCGCTGTTGGCGAGGTGGTTTATTTCGCACCTCCCCAAGTCCGTGTTGAAGAGTGAGGAAGGGTTAGGATGGTCTTACAGGATAATGACCCTTGCCCATACAGACATTCTTTGGAGTTCTAAGGATATGGAAGGTGTTGCTATTATTGATCAATGTGGGGAATACCCTAATGTCCCGTTGCTTGGAATTAGAGGGGGAATAGCCTACAGTCCTTGTTTGGCTTTACGAAAGTTTGGTCGCGCTCGGAGAGACGGTCCTCATGAGCTGCTTCTTACAGATATTGTTTTTGACTATAAGGATGACGTTAAAGAGCATCGCTGAAGGTTTATACAAGCATGGGGCATGGTGAACAGGTCTGACCCTCAAGAGCTAGGACCAAAGACTTCTCTCCCTATGCAACCTTACCTCCAGTGGGTCCGAGCTTGGGCTCAGAAGCTTGGGATGCCTTATGAAGCTGTGTTGCCAGTGATTCTGGAGCATACTAATGAAGAGGGCATTACGTATACAGTCTTTTATCCCTACATGCCTATTGATCTGGGGGCATTGAAGAGATCCTGGATTCAGCTAAAAGAGGAGAGGGATACCTACAGGGAGAAGTATCACAAGCAAGAGAGGAAGATCTTGAAGCTCACGAGGCAACTTGAGAATGAAAGGATGATCAACGACTACGTCAGCATGAAGGGAAAGCGGCCATGGGATTTCTGATTTTGCTTGTTTCTAGTTTAGATTTATTTTCAGTTTATTTCTTTTGTAATGCCTTAAAGGCATTGTTAAACATTCTTACAAGTTTAATCTAATAAAGTTTGTTTATTTCTTGGTTTGCAAATTTAATTCTCCCAAAGTCTTTGAAATCATTTCATACGCATTCCATTATCATGCACCTCATTACAGGTATCATTACAGGTTTCTCATCTTCTTCGCTGTTTATTTCAGCACAAAATGTCTTCTGAAATACCTACCGATCAAGCCATCAAGGCTCTTCAAGCACAAAATGCTCAATTCAAAGAGATGTTCTTGAACTTGGCCAAAGGACAAGAAGATTTTAAGACTCTCATCCTAAAGGAGAAGAAAAAGAAGAAGAAGAAGGTGGTTCTGCTAAATATGGGTCACAGATTTGGGAACAGGTTGCGACAGGAAGCTGATCTGTCTCATTCACCTAAAGGAGGAGGGAATCAAGAGAAGGAAAAGGGTCTTAGTCCTGTGGTCTCTGATAATGACACTGATTTTGATGAAGAATAGTATCCTCCTGCTGAGGATAGGTACAAACAACTTGAAGATCGTCTGATTGCTATGGAGATTCAGAAGATCCCTGGGTTGGACTTCAGAGATCTGGGACTAGCATCTGGGGTGGTGATCCCTCACAAGTTTAAAGCTCCTGTTTTTTCTAAGTACGATGGAGTATCCTGTCCAAAGCTCCATCTACGCTCGTACGTCAGAAAAATCTAACCCTACACTGCTGATAGAAATTTGTGGGTTCATTTCTTTCAAGATAGTCTGTCAGGGACTCAACTTGAATGGTTTTATCAATTGGAAGGAGCTAATGTCCACAACTGGGAGGACCTTGTTGCTGCTTTTTACAAGAAATACCAGTATAACACCGACCTTGCTCCCACGCGTACTCAGATTCAGGGTATGTCAATGGGTGCAAGCAAAGGCTTTAAGGACTATGCTCAGAAGTGGAGAGATCTGGCTGGAAGAGTCCAACCCCCTATGTCTGATAGGGAGTTGGTGGATATTTTTCTTGGGACTCTGTCTGGACCATTTTTCAATCATTTGATCGGTAGTTCATCATCTGGGTTTACTGAATTGATTTTGACTGGGGAAAGAGTAGAAGCTGGTATCAGAAGTGGTAAGATACAAAAAGGTGCTTCATCAAGTACAAAAAAGAGGCCTTTCATCGGTAAGAAGGAAGCTAGTGCAGTTTACAGCTCGAGGGGCCAAAACCGACCTGAACGCCGCCAAGCAGTGAATGCGGTAGTAATATCAAGACCCATCGTTGCCCCACAATGCAACAATTAGCAAAGAATAGAGAGACCGCAAAGACAGTACACTCGGCTCAGTATGACTTTGTCTCAAATTCTACCACAACTGTTAAAGACCAACCTAGTAACTCTGAGGGAAGCCCCGAAGAATGCCAACACCATATCTCCACTGTATAATCCGAACGCCCGCTGCGCCTATCACTTCGATAGCCCAGGGCATGATATGAACAACTGTTTGGCCTTGAGGAATAAGGTACAAGATTTGATTGAAGCTAAAGAAATTGAGTTTGACGCTCTGGAGAAACCCAACATCATGACTGCTCCTATGCCCAAACATGATCAGGGAGTGAGTGGAATTGACGATGGTGAAGAAGAGTCAGATATCGACAGCTGGATTTACCCGACTACCAACGGTGGATTGAGAAATTGGACGGCGAAGGACTTCGTGCCCGTTTCTTTTATTACACAGTAATAGACTTTTGTTTTAAGATTTGTAACAGAAAATTTGAAACTTTACGGCCCGGTGCCTTGCCCGAGGCACTTTGGATTTATTTGTGAGGGCTTATTATTTTTCATTTTCATATATCATCAATAAAGCATTGGACGTTTTCTTGCATTACAAATTTTGCGCTCCTTGTTTTTCTTTTCTATCTTGCACTTTATCAAAACAGCTATTGTCTTACACACACTCACATATCATAATGTAGATCCACATCCACTCTGGATCCCATTGATAACGACTCTGCTACTGCCAGTTATAACTTCGAAAATCCGATCAACAAAGCCAAGGACGAAGGTGAGGATGATTGTGAAGTGCCTGGGGAACTTGCTAGACTGTTACTACAGGAAGAGAGGGCCATACAGCCTCATGAAGAGCCAGTGGAATCAGTGAATTTGGGTACAGAAGAAGACAGGAAAGAGGTCAAGATAGGTGCGAATCTGGAGCCTAGTGTTAAGCAACGGTTGATACAGATGCTACGCGACTATGTTGAGATCTTCGCCTGGTCCTATGAAGATATGCCTTGTTTGGACACTGATATTGTGGTTCACCGCCTACCAACTAAAGAAGATTGTCCTCCAATAAAGCAGAAAGTTCGCCGTATGCGCCCAGAGATGTCTGAGAAAATCAAAGTTGAGGTCATGAAATAGTTTGATGCCGGATTTCTAGCTGTTAATTCTTACCCGCGGTGGGTTGCCAATGTTGTTCCAGTGCCCAAGAAGGATGGTAAGGTGCGGATGTGTGTGGCCTATAGAGATCTGAACAAGGCGAGCCCCAAAGATGATTTCCCACTCTCTCACATCGAAGTTCTGGTCGACAACACCGTGCAGCATAAGATCTTCTCCTTTATGGATGGTTTTTCCGGTTACAATCAGATTAAGATGGCTCCCAAAGACATGGAGAAGACAACGTTCGTTACACAGTGGGGTACCTTTTGCTACAAAGTTATGCCGTTCGGATTGAAGAATGTTGGGGCAACGTATCAGCGCGCCATGGTTGCTTTGTTCCACGACATGATTTACCATGAGATCGAGGTGTACATGGACGACATGATTTCAAGGTCCTAGAGTGAAGAAGAACATCTTGACCATATCCAGAAACTGTTCGACAGGTTGAAGATGTACAAGCTGAGGTTAAACCCGAACAAGTGCACCTTCGAAGTAAGGTCTGGTAAGTTGTTGGGTTTCGTCGTTAGTGATAAAGGTATTCAAGTTGACCCTGCAAAGATGAAAGCTATACAGGAGATGCCAGCTCCCCGAATGGAAAAAGAAGTCAGAGGTTTTTTGGGACGTCTGAATTACATTTCCCGATTGATTTAACATCTGACTGCTACTTGTGAGCCAATCTTCAAGCTGCTGAAGAAAGATCAAGTGGTAAAATGGAATGATGAATGTCAAGCCTCTTTCGAAAGGATAAAAGAATACCTTCAAGAGCCACCTATTCTGATTCCTCCAGTTGAAGGGAGACCTTTGATCTTATACTTGACAGTACTCGACAGTTTGATGGGGTGCGTGCTGGGGAAGCATGACGAGTCTGGCCGAAAAGAGTATGCTATTTACTACCTTAGCAAAATGTTTATCGACTGTGAGACCCGATACTCACTGCTCGAGAAAACTTGTTGCGCTTTAGCATGGGCTGCTCGCCGGCTGAGATAGTATATGCTGACTCACACTACCCTATTGATATCAAATATTCACCCAATCAAGTATATCTTCGAAAAGCCTGCCTTGTCCGGAAGAATAGCAAGATGGCAGATGATCTTAACTAAGTATGACATCCAATACACAACCCAAAAATAAATCAATGGGAGTGTGTTAGCGGATCATTTAGCGCATCAGGCCGTGAATGACTACCAGTCTATGAATTTTGAGTTCCCGGACGAGAACATCATGTTGGTGACTGACTGTGAAAAACCTAGACCGGATGAAGGACCTGAGGAAGGATCCCGATGGTCTATGTACTTTGATGGAGCATCGAACGCGTTGGGTAATGGCATTGGCGCCGTGATCATATCTCCTGAAGGCTGTCATACTTCGTTCATCGCTCGATTATGTTTTAACTACACCAACAATATGGCGGAGTATGAAGCGTGCATCCTGGGCCTGCGAGCAGCTATTGACTTGAGGATTAAGTTCTTGAGTGTATTTGGAGATTCCGCTCTAGTGATCAGTCAGATCAAATGCGAGTGGGATACGAAGTACCCAAATCTTATTCCTTACAAGGAGTATGTACTGACATTGCTCCCGCACTTTAAGGAAATAACCTTTGAACATTTCCCCAGATAGGAGAATCAGCTGGCGGACGCGCTAGGTACTATGTCTTCTATGTTCAAGGTCAGGTGGGACAATGAGGCTTCCTAGATTACCATTGAGAGGTTGGATAAACCTGAATATTGCTGTGACATCGAGGCTGAAGAGGTAGCAGATAAACCCTGGTTCCACGAGGTAAAGAGGTATCTTGAGGCTCAAGAGTACCCCGAGGGTGCATCTGTTAATGATAAGAAGTTTTTGAGGAGATTCGCAGCAAAGTTCTTCATCAGCAGTGGTATTCTTTACAAGCGTAACCATGACTCAGCCTTACTGCGATGCATGGACAAGAACGACATAGAAAAGATCATGGCAGAGTTACATGAAGGTACTTTCGGAACTCATTCTAGTGGACATACCATGGCAAAGAAGATCCTATGGGCGGGATACTATTGGTCTACTATGGAAGCCAATTTTTATCAGCATTCTCGGACCTCTCATAAGTTCCAAGTCTATGCTAATAAGGTACATATACCTCCAGTTCCTCTGAACATTTTAACGGCACCTTGGCCTTTTGCAATGTGGGGCATCAACATGATTGGCGAGATCAGACCTACTGCGTCTAACGGGAATTGTTTCATTCTGGTAGCCATTGATTATTTCACAAAGTGGGTTGAGGCAGCTTCCTTTGCTACAGTAACCAAGAATGTCGTAGCGCGATTCATCCGACACAACTTGATCTGGCGATATGGTGTACCAGAGAGGATCATTACAGACAACGGTACAAATCTCAACAATGCGATGATCACCGAGCTCTGCAAATAGTTTAAGATACAACATCACAACTCTTCTCCTTACCGGCCAAAGATGAATGGAGTTGTTGAAGCAGCTAATAAGAACATCAAGAAGATTGTTCAGAAGATGACGGTGACATACAAAGATTGGCACGAGATGTTACCATTTGCTCTTTATGGGTACCGAACCTCAGCGCAGACTTCAATAGGGGAAACACCCTACTCTTTGGTGTACGGCACAGAAGCATTATTACCTATTGAAGTCCAGATACCCTCTCTTCGGATTATGAAGGATGCAGGTTTGAGCGAGGACGATTGGATCCAGACCCAGCTTGATCAGCTGAACTTAATCGACGAAAAAATACTTACTGCTATTTGTCATGGTCAGATGTATCAAAAGCGAATGATCAAGGCATTTAACAAGAAAGTCAGACGACAAGAGTATCAAGTTGGGGATCTGGTGATCAAGCGCATCATACTGCCACAAGGTGATCCCAGGGGCAAATGGACCCCTACGTATGAAGGGCCATTTGTGGTTAAGAACATTTCCTCAAAAGGAGCTATGATTATAACCACCATGGATGATGACGACCTTCCTCACCCCGTCAATGCAGATATAGTGAAAAATACTATGCCTAATCAAAGACCCTCTAGGTCGACTGACCTAGGCAAAAATAAGGGCTTCCCGGCGAACCAAAAGGGTTCGGGCAAAAATAAGGGATGAAAATGAAAAAATCTGTACACCCGGCAAGTCGAAAACCTGAAAAGGCGGCTTGGGCAAAAAAGGGTATCCCGGTGGACTAAAAACCTGAAAGGGCGGTCCAGGCAAAAATTAGGGATTAAAGCATAACACTATGTCTCGTTGGATCATCTTGTAACCAGAATTCAATATCAACTATCAAGCTCGGATGACATTTATCAATCTGATCTACCTTCAACCAAGTAGCAAAGTGATGAGACGCTTGAAGATATAAAGGCAATATCAGAGATGGAACCCAATGGGATTGTTCACATAGCTGTTTTTCTTTGTTTTACACAAATTGTATAATTTCTATCATTCGGCGGCGTTCTCTTACTAGGACGTCAGCCTCTTGTACAAAAACGCCTATTTACAGGCCAACTTCAAAATCAATACAATTCATTTTCACAAAGAAATTTCAGATTATTTTTCTTTTTCTGTTTTGTTTTGCAAGAACATCCAATGGTTCATTTTTGATATATGCATTTGACAATAATTGCTGCTCATAAATATTTACATGCGAAACAAAAGACGATTACTCGTAATATCAGGAACAGGGGCAAACAAGAAATGTCCAAACCTTACGGTTGCTCTGTCCATCAGGTATAGGGATAGACCTAGCTGGAGAATACGATTAAAGGTACATTCACTCCCCGCACAGCAAAAGGTATCTAAAAACAGTGATTCTCCCCAAGTAGAGTTTATCTATCACCAACACTAGAAGATTATCCCCATTGGAGTTTATTTCTTCCACAAGCAGAAACTCAATCCCCAACAGGTTTCATTATCGCCAACAGCGGTCATTCATCCCCATCCGAGGTTATTCCTCTAAATCAACAGATCCTCTAGCAGAGCATCTCTTCCCCACAGAGTCATTTTCTCGTCAGTTTATTCTCCAGCAAGATTATTCTCACAATCATCTTCGGTCGTTATTCCCAGCGAGAACGAAGAATTCAACTCTTTTGCTCCAGCAACAATCCGGGATTTATTTTCCCCAACTAGAGAATATCATAAAAACATTGCATATCCATACATCATGACATGTGCATAAACATCATACAGCATAATCTCATTTATTTTGAGAACATCATTGCTCGATACATGTCATGCATTACATACAACTAACTCTTTACCTTTCAGGAAAAAGATACAACCAAATTCTCATAAAGTTCAAGCTATGAAGCCCGGATCCAACCGGATAGTATCTTGATTCTTACATCATATTGTGAAGCCCGGAGAATGACCGGATAATAGTATCAAACATCACGAAACTTGGAATCGACCAGATAGTGGTTTATCTCTAAGCTATGAAGCCCGGATGCGACCAGATAATAGTTTAATCCCCAACAAGCCGTGAAGCCCGGGTTACGACCGGATAACAGCTCAACAAGTTACTGTGAAGCCTGGATTACGACCAGATAGCAGTGTGAGACACCATGAAGCCTGTATTCGACCAGATAGTGGTATATCATAAACATAAGCCATGAATCCCGGATTACGACCGGGTAACAGCTCAACAAGTTATTGTGAAGCCTGGATTATGACCAGATAGCAATACAAGTTTCTGTGAAGCCTGGATTACGACCAAATAGCAGCCAAAGACACTGAGAAGCTTAGATTACGACCAGATAGTGGTATATATTTAATACAAGTTATGAATCCCATATTCAACTAGATAGTATCTTGATTTCTCCGAACACCATGAAGCATGAATTCGACCAGATAATGGTATGAGACACCCTGAAGCCTGGATTACGACCAGATAGCGGTAAAAGACACTGAAACCTGGATTATGACCAGATAACAGTGGGGGACACTGTGAAGCTTGGATCACGACCAAATAACAGTTTACCCGCCCAATTACTATGAAGCCCGAATTCAATCGGATATTAGCAGGCCTAAAAATCAAATGGAAGCCTGGAGGCGACCGAATAACCACTTGATTTCTTCTGAAGCCTGGATTACGACCAAATAAGAAGTAAGGTATTGTGAAGCCTGGATTACGACCAAATAGCAGTACAGAATACCATGAAGCCTGGATTCGACCAGATAATGGTATAAAGCATCGCGAAGCCTGGATTACGACCAGATAGTGGTATAAGACACTGAAACCTAGATTAGGACCAGATAACAGTACAAGACACTGTGAAGCTTGGATTTCAACCAAATAGCAGTTTACCTGGACAAAAACTAAGAAGCCCGGAGTCGACCAGATATTAGTGTGCCCTAAGTTCAAGTTGAAGCGTGGATACGACCGGATAACAACTTAATTCCTTCTGAAGCCTGGATTACGACCAGATAAGAATCGAGAAATTGCGAAGCCTGGATCACAACCAGATAGAAAGTTTAATCTCATCTCCCCAGTAAGTCACTGTAAAGCCTGGATTACGACCAGATAACAGTCGGTCTTATCACTATGAAGCCTGGATTACGACCAGATGGTAGTTCATTTTCACCTCTTCAACTAAGAGACAATTTCCTAGCATATTAATGGATGACTGAAGCTCCTAAAATTCAACTTTCTCTCAAGATAAAGAACAACATTCCCCAGCGTAGTCTTCCTCAACAACATGTATACTGGCTCTCGCTAAGGAATCTCTTAGGCGATCGGCACTCCTTCAGATGGAATCTTTAAACCCATCTTCTGTCATCAATTTCCAAATGGAATCTGTAAGCCCATTCCCGACATCACAAGACAAATACCACTTCATGCGAGTACAAATTTCTGGGCACTCTAGTGTTCAATCATCTTCCACCTTCGGATCACGAAAGGCAGAAAAGCCAATCTACATCCTCAGGTTTAAGAAGATTGAATAGAGGCAGCTTTTGTACCCCAAAATTTTCCCTCCCATATTTCTCAAAACATTTCAAGAAAGATCCTCAAGGAAGTCTAAGGGTTGACCAGACAAACTCTCTCCTAACGCAGTCTACCTCAAATTAGGGTTTCAGTTTGCATCAAGGTGCTTGAATAAAAAGGACCCCAAATGCTCACCATGGTCCTAATATATTCTCAAGATCATCCTTGTCAAGTTTCAAGCCTTGCAGAGGAAGTTTGCTCAGTCAACTGCTCAAAAGGCCTGAAAATCGACTATGCTAGGGCAAAAGTCAACTGTAGCCTACATACAGTCAAACTTCAAGATTTTTGGTCAACATCCTAATTTTAAAGTATTATTCATAATTTGATCAAGGGTTGATCATGATTCATCAAGGATTGCTCACAATTCATCAAAACCCAAAAGTTGCTAAATTAGGGTTTTGTAGGAAAAGTCAACCCAACTTTGACCAAGCATAACTTTCTCATACTTTACTAGAAATGATCCATCCAAAGCTCATTTTGAAGAGGATGAAATGCTCTACAATCCATAGTCAGCTCCCAAGTTCAAATATGCACTCACAAGATGTTATGAATTTGGACATTATAGGTCATTTTGAAAAGTCAACAAAAACACCTTTTATGTCAAAGCTTCACACATGAACATGGAAGACGCACTTGAGATAAGACCAAAAGGGTTGCTTAGAGGACATATCAAGCTTTCTAAAAAGTCCAAGAACACCTTCATAGAGTCAAAATTGAAGAAGTTATACATTGGTGAAGATGACCTTTTTTGCAAAATTGCCAAAAGTCAAAAGTGCCTCAAATTGCAATTTTTGTCAAATGGGCCTAACTTTTTGCACTTGTTTTGAGTTGGTAGCATGGTACACGAGTCCTAGCTCTTCCCACTTGTCTCTATCTTATTTTTTCTATTTATTTTGATTTTTTATTTTAATTAAATCAAATTAAATCAAAATAAATCATGAAAATATCCAAACCATTTAAGTCTTGAGATTTGGTGCATGTTTCAGGTTCCTTATACAGCTAGAAACAAAATCAAATCGTGCAAGGCCTATGTGTGCATGAAAATATTGGTTTTGACTTATTTTTGGAAAGATTTTCATGGAAATCAAATCAAGATCAAAAGCCATAATTGACAAAGATTGAAGGCATATTGGTAAACCTAATTCCATCAGAGGTATACAGTGGACAAAGGCAGATAAAAAATGCAAGGTTTGGAGGCGTGGAGAGGAATAACAAAACTTGAAAAAACTCAAGAAAAGTGTTGATCTTATTTTGTGCTTCCAAGTGTTTTCAAGATTCCCAAGCCATCTCTTTCGTTTCCTGGGCACTCAAGGAAGCCATAGCAATCAAAAGCAAGTATTCTCGCGCGCTAGAACTCACTGTAAGTGGTCCCGAGTTTGTCACTATTTTCAAAATCGAATCCCTTCGTTCTTGCATATTTATCATGTTTCAATAGCTTATTTGGAATACCTAACGTGTTTGCAAGCTCATGGTGACAATTAATTGCGTTTTTGTTGGCTATATAGAGAAACATCATTGCTAGGGTTTCTTTGTGTGTTTTGGGTTTTTTCTGTATAGGCAAAATTGGTCCATAAAAAGGGTACCGTGATGATCACAGGGACAGGACGATTGGATCTACATCATTAGATTTCGTTTATCATACCCGTGTGAGGTTTTGAAATATGCAGGGTTTATGGCTACGGACATTTGTCCGTAGGTAAAAGTCTCTGACTTTTACCAACGGAGAGAGGAGGAAGACGACATGCGTGACACCCTCCCATTTGACTATTTGAATTCTGGAGCGCATGTTTTTTTTGTCCCCCACTAACTCACATTATTACATATTATCACTTATTATTATTTCATATACAACAAAGCTTGCCAGCTCAGTTGGTATTGAGGCTGTGGAAAAGGCCATAGGACTTGGGTTCGAGTTCCAGGTCCCCCTATGTTTCATGTTATTTTTATTTATATGATCAGGCGTGCATACAAGGCGTGAGGTCCACCATATGCCCTCAAGGCTCAATCATTGGATCTCCAGGAAGCCAGATTTGAAGGCCATTACCGGAAGGACCATATTGCACCATGGTCAATGCACAACACTGGATCAGAAAGGTCAATATGGGTCAGATTTGTTTGGGCCCAAAGTTGCTATCAACACCCCTCATTTATTTGCAAAACAGGCCCAATACTCTTTTCATCTTTTCTTTTATATTTCCTTTTATTTAATTTACTTAATTATTTTACTAACAAAAATTAATTCTTTTTAAAAAAATCATAAAATCAATTTTTCATCAAAAATAAATTTAGGTTTTATTTTTATAAAAAATTAATTTAGTTAGTTAATTTAATTTATTAGGTAACTTTAACTCTTTTTATAAATAAATTAAAATCAATTAGAAGAATTAGGGTTTTTGTCTAATTTAATTTTTATTTCTCTTTTCTTAAAAAATCACAAAATACAAAATAGGTCAAATAATTATTTTTTATTAATTTAATTTAATTAGTAATTAGGTTTGTATTTAAGTTAAAACCTTATTCTTTTTTCTTAAAATAATAAAAAAAAACAAAAATAAGTTTTTCTTTTAATTAGGTTAGACGGGGTCAAAACCCTAACTTCCTTCCGTTCTCTATTCATCGCACATTTATTTATTTTTAATTATATTGATGTAATTGCTCATGGGATGTAATAGATTAATTAGGATTTTTTTCGTTTATTTATCGTTTTAGCGGGTTTTTTGGCTATGTAATTAATATCTGAAGCCTTGTAATAGCGTAGCTTCATTTTCTCGCACTTTAAATTCTTGCAAATATTAAACTGCTAGATGTATGATATTAGGGTTGCATGACAAGAATGTATGTTAAATTTTAAAACAGTTAGCAAACCCTAAATGTGCAAAGATAATAACTTGAAATTGAATCACTCGCACATGCTCACTCCTAGGGTATACTCTCACTTCAGTTGCCTTCGGTAAACGATCATTAAGTATAGGGTATTTTAGTGGTCGCTCTCTTGTCTAAACAAAGATCAAATGTCCTGTTCAGAAATGTTGCCTCGGAAAGGTTGCCTCAGAAATGTTGCCTCGAATATTGATCTTAAGACATTAGGGTTATTACTAAGATGTCCTAACATTGCTTTAGTGATCGTACGTCCCTTTCGAATTGAACCTTAAAATTCCAACGACGGTGCTACCTACTCACTAATAGTGGGATAGCACTGTCTAAAGGAAATAAGAACAAAAACATTCTATTTTTCGAGTAGGTAGATGCTAGTAGGTACTTGCTCAAATCAAACTTTTTCACACCAAACACTTTCTTCAAACAAAGTTTTCAAAACGACTTCGTAACACTCTTGAAGACAGAAGAAAGGGTTAAATCGAAGTAAAACAAAAAACTTGTTTTCAAATCAAAAACACACAAGAAATTTTGAAAATGATGAGAAAGTACCTAAGAGCCCGAGGAAAACCACGGATAGAAAGGGTGCTAAAACCTTCCCTTTCTATAATCTACCCCCCCGTACTCAAAATCTCGAAAAAGGGAATTTTTCTGTGCTTTTTTCCTTTCCAGTTGGATAAAATAAAAGTCGGTGTCGACTCTTGCTTACCGCGACATTTTGCAAACACAAACGCAAAATGCACACCAGCATTTCAAATAGTCAGGTTCTGGCCACCGTATCGCAATGCTCGATTTCGCTTGTGTGTGTCTAACTCTGACCTGATATGCATATCTTTATCCCCTGTGAGTTCTCCTTTGATTGGTGTTATTTTCTTAAATCCACCTTTGGCTGGTACCTTTTGTTAGGAGTCCCCTTCAGCTGGTCTCTTTTCATTTTAAAGTTTGCCTTTGATCGGTGTTCTTTCCTTAGGAATCTAACTTCGGAATAATATTCCTTGTTAAAGATCCCCCTTCGGCTGGTTTCTTTATATTGAAGTCCACCTTCAGCTGGCACCCTTAAAATCCACCTTTGGCTGGTACCTTTTGATTTAGAGTCCCCTTTGGCTGGTCTCTTTTCATTTGCAAGTTCGCCATTGATCGACGTTATTTTCTTAGGAATCTACCTTCGGCATAATATTCCTTGTTAATGATTCCCCTTCGGCTGGTTTCTTTATCTTGAGGTCCACCTTCGGCTGGCACCCTTAAATCGACTATTGTACCCCAAAATTTGCCCTCTCATTTTACTCAATACATACTCCTAAAGGTCCTCAATTTGCTCAAGGATGCCCAAGAGTTGACCAGACAAACTCTCTCCTAAGGCAATGTATCTCAAACTAGGGTTTCCATTTTAATTAGGGTATGGGAACTCCAAATGTACAAAATGCTTTCCATGGTCCCAGTATGTTCTCAATATCATCATATCAATTTCAAGCTTTGCACAAGAAGTTTGCTCAGTCAACTGCTCAGATGCTTGAGAATCAATTGTATTAGGTCAAAAGTCAACTGTGGCCCACATACAGTCAAACTATAAGATTTTTGGTCAACATAAACATTTTGAAGTGGTATCCATCATTTTATCAAGGGTTGATCATGGTTCTTCAAGGAATGCTCCAAATTCATCATAACCCAAAAGTTGCTAAATTACGGTTTCTCAGGAAAAGTCAACCAAACTTTGACCAAGCATAATTTCCTCATACTTTATCATAAATTTTCCATCCAAGGCTCATTTTGAAGAGGATTAAATTCCCTACAACTCATCTTTATCCCACAAGTTCAAAATATGCACTCATAAAAAGATATGAATTTCTACATTATAGGTCTTTTGAAAAGTCGACAAAAACAACTTCTGGGTCAAAGCTTCTTACATGAACATGGAAGATCCAATTGATATGAAACCAAAAGGGTTGTTTGGAGGACATCCTAATCTTTCTAAAAAGTCAATGAACACCCTCTTAGGGTTAAAATTGAGGGAGATATGTATTGTCAAAATTGACCAATTTTTGAAAATGTGCATGAAGTCAATATTGATCAAAATGACTTTTTTTTTTCAAATGGGCCTATGTTTTCTTGTTTGAAACTTGTTCTTAAGATGGCCCACGGCCCCTGAGCTTATACACATATTATTTTATTATTTTTATTATTTATTTTGATTTTTTATCCATTTAAATCAAAATAAATCAATTTAAATAGTAGAATAATCAAATAAAATCAAAGATTTGATTTTATGAGCTTATTATGAGTCCATGAACAGCTAGCAAATCAAAAAATTTGTGCAAGAGCTAATTGATTGGAAAAGATCTTAATTTGGTCTATTTTGGAAACAAATCATACAAGGCAAAAAATGAAATTAAATCTCCATAATTTGCAAAGATATGATCAATCTTTGTTAACCTAAATCATTCTATCATATATACCTAACATCTCTAAAGCATAAAAAAGGGTTTGAGGTCGTGAAAACAAGGAAGGAAGTTGCAAATTTTGGAAGAAAAAGTGAAGACCGTATTCTCTTCCATAGGCCATTTCAAGTAATTCCAAAGCCAGCAATCTATTCCTGGACGTGTTCCGAAGCTATTCCAATCATCCTCAAGGCCAAAAACATCAAGAAATACGACTTACAGACCCACGATTTGCACATACCATCTTGAACTTGATTTTACAATTTACACATGATTAATCACTTTTAAGCATAGAATTATGTTTGTATCATCATTTGGGATGTTTTGGTTTAATTAATTTTGCATTTTGATGCATATATTGATGATCACCATTGTTAGAGTTTGCTTTTCCGTTTTAGGGTTTCTCTGTACAGGTTAAATTGGGCCAAGAAAAGAACACCATGATGCTCGTGAGATCAAAACGAATTGATCTATACAACTAGAATTAATTTATCACACGTCTTGTGAATTTTTTAAACTTACAGGGTTATAGCTATGGAGTTTTGTCTGTAGGTAAAAATAATTGGTCAAAAACAACAATTATGGGGAAGAAGACAATTAGGTGGCAAAATCCTATTGGGTGATTTGAATCACGCGCGCGTTTGGGAATGACCACTTTATTTCCTTTATATTTTATTTATGTTATTATATATACAACTAACCATCCCAGCAAATTTTATTTTCTTACTTTGTTTCTACAGATTTAATGCATCATCATCCAAAACGCCTACCATGCGCTACCACCATTTAGCCATTGGATATATCAATAATTCAGATCCAACGCCTCAAACAAGGAAGGACCATGGTACACCATCAAACAGAAGATCCACTGGATCCAACACAAGGCAGGTGGGCCAAGGAATTTGGGCCTTTGAATTTTCAACATTGCACCCTCTGATTGCTTCTAACAGGCCCATCTCTTTTTCTTTTTCTTATTTTTATTTTAATTCTTTTTATTATTTCACTAATTATCTTTTTTACAAATAACACAAAAATCATTTTTTATCATAAAATCAAAAATCACAAAAAACATAAAAATCATTTTTTTTATAAAATATTTTATTTCCTTAATTAATTAGATTAATTTAATTTAGGGCAATTTAATTCCTTTTTTTTCATAATTTAAAATAATTAGAAATTAGGGTTAATTTGTACATAACTGGATCTTTTCTCAAAAAATAACAAAATATTTTTTCAATTAGATTTTTTAGGTTTCCTAATTTATTCCCTCACATTTAATTCGCCGCGCGCATTTTTTAATTTCCTTTTTATTATTATTGTAACTATTTCGAGCTTGTAATAGATTAATTAGGGTTTTAAATTTCCGCATTTTTATTTTTGGTCAAGATAATTATGTATCTGCAAAAGCCTTGTAATAGCAAGGACTTTAACTTTCCCGCATTTTAATTTCCGCAAACTATAAACTGCTTAGATGTATGTTAATAGGATTGTATGGAAAGACTAACTGAAAATTAAAACAGTAGAAAACCTTAAATGTGCAAAGATAAATTAACTGAAAAAATACACTCACACATGCTCACTCCTAGGGTTTTCCCTACTTGGTTGCCTCGGAAAACAATGGTCATGTCCCTCGAACATAGGGATATCTTAGCAAAAGACCCTAAATCTAAAAGTCATCATAAAGATCATAGTCCCTTAACGTCCCTCGAGTTGCCTACAAGAAATGATCTTGTCCCTCGATGTTGCCTAGGAATATATGATGACAGTCCCTTCGAACTGCTAAGGTATCCTTACATGTTGCCTTCAATGACCATTTCGTCCCTTTCGATAGTCCCTCAAACTCCAACGACGGTGCTACCTATTGCTTAATAGTAGGATAGTGTTGTCTAAAGGAAACGAGAAAACGAACAACCTTTTTCTAGTAGGTATAAAATCTTAAGTACTTGCTCAAAACAATAAAAACTCTTTTACACAAACACTTTCAAAATAGTTTTCAAAAACAACTTCGTAACACTCTTGAGGACAGAAACAAGGGTTAAAACGAAGTAAAACAAAACTTTTCAAAATAAGCACACATAAGAAATTTCAAAATGAGCAATGTTGTACCCCAAAATTTGCCCTCTCTTTTCATCAACATTTTCTCACCACAAGACTCTTGGAGCTCAAAATCAAGTTAGGGTCTGCTCTGCTCAAGACCCCTCCTTGCACTGTTGACCCAAATTAGGGTTTGAGTTTACACAAAGATGTTTTGACCTAAAATTCCCAAAGTGACTTTCATGCTTCATGTTGGACTCACAATTTTATCCATACCAAGTTTCAAGCCTTGATTCCAATCTTTGCCCAGTCAATTGGACAGTTGACCTAACAATCAGCTGTATTGGGGGAAAAGTCAACTGTGGCCAATTGATGGTCAAACATCATGAAATTTGACCCACATCAACATAATGAACTCATATGAACCATTTGGCCAAGTTTGGATCACAATTCCACAAGAAATTTGATCAGATCACCAAAAGGGCAAAATGGTCATTTTTAGGGTTTTGACTGCACAAAGGCAATTTTTGACTGTTTGACCTAACCAATGGAAAACCTAGCTCATATATGGACTCACGGACTCAATGGCATTGTATTAACACATTCAACAAGTTCAAAAGATCCCAAATACATAGGATTGACAGATGAATTTTCCAGTCAACTGATCAAAATTTGATTGTATACTGAAAAGTCAAACTTTGACTCTTTGGTCAAAATCAAGTGCCAAGATTAATTTTTCATCAATACATGTCAAATTATGAAACTTGTTCATCAAGAAACCCAAAATTGCAAATTAGGGTTTAGAATGAGAAAATTTCATAACTTAGAATTTTTCTAAGTTATGAAACTTCCTTATTTTTTCCTAACTGTGTCCCATTTTTTCATCAAGATACAATTGGATTCAAGCAAAACTCAAAACATGAAAGTTGTAGTCCATTGCAAAATCTACAACTTTTATTCACAAAGTTTCCTCAAAAGAAGCTTGTAGCTCAAGTTATGATTTTTGGAACAAGGGTGCAAAACATTCTTAACTTAGAAAATTTTTGACCTATTATAGGCAGGATTTTTGTCCAACTTCATGGCCACTTTTCACATAGTTCCACTTGGAATTTAAATTTGCATTACAAATATGGATTGTAGTACACATTCCAATCTTTCCAAATTGTCCAAGAACTTCTCAAACACCCTTGTGGTTAGGGAGAATCGAATTGGCAAAGTTGGGCAAAAGTCACTTTTGTTCATAACCAAATGCATGTTCATACATTGGCATTTTTCAAGTCAGCTTGTACAAGCTAGATTACAGGCCTCTAATCCACTTCACACTCAATAATTAAATGCCAAACCATTGTGTTCAAGCATTATTTTGTTCATTTGGTCATTACATGCAAGATTAATCCATAATTAGAAAAAGCAACTTTGCCATTTTTGTAAAGTGGTGCTTTATGTCAAATTCAAAATCCAAGAGGCATGGGCCAGATCTTTGAAGCTAGCATTTGTACACAAATCACTCTGATCAAGAACGAGATATGCAGCATGCTTAAGGACATTGGACATGCATATATCACAACTTACACTATCTTGCTTAGAGGAGAAGAAAACTTGAAAACACACTCCAATCTCTCATTCCAAAAGACAGCAACCAAAACAAAGTTTGCAAACAATTTCCATGCATCAAACCAAGCTTGAAAAACGACTCAATCATCCCTAATCCCTCTTCATACAGAAGATCACATTTTTCTGCAAAACAGGGCACCTGTTGCAGTTTGACTACCACAAACACTTCCACTCGTGCGTTTTGGCCAAAGCTTGTTCAAACACACTCCCTACCACCCACTGAAGCTATCCCAAGCATTGAATACGAACTGTAACATGACTAACATCACTTTCCATTTTCAGTTTTCAGTTTTGCAGGTGGACCTCCATAGCTTGATTCAGAGAGATTCAAAGCAAGCTAAGCATAGGAGAAGCATCCTTGGACTTCAGGCAAGTTGTACCAAAGTTCAAACTCCATTGAAGATACCTCCATTGCTGTACACGACTCAAGCTGAACAGGTAAAAATATAACTTCTATCTCTCTATCCAGGCATGATTAGGCTTAGGTTTGTGAAGAAAACATGTTCTACTCTTAGCCCTGAAGTCATCCATGTATTTACTTTTCATTTATATTGAGTGTGCTGTGAGAATTTTGGCCATGAACATTGAAAAAAACTTAGGTCAGAAATTGGGGATGAAGAAATTCTCCTTCATTTCTGAGAGTTAGGTCAAGATTTTTATATGTATGAATTCGTCTCTTGATGCTCTACATTGTTTATGTTATGAGTTTTTGTTAAAAGTCAAAGAATCAGGAATTTGAATGAAGCATAGAGGGCGCGCGTTTTTGACAGAAGCTGGAGGAGGAAGATGATGTCTTGGGCTGGGCCTGAGCCATCCTTGCTTTTTGCACCTCTTCTGACTTATTATTTTTTGTCAAAACATAAAAAACATTAAAAATATTTTTTCACCCATTTTTGCATTTATTTGGCATTTGTTTGTTTTATTTAAGCATATATATATATATATATATATATATATGAACAAATATATTTCTTTTTATCTAAAATATTAAACAATAATACAAAAATATTTTTTTTTAGTTATTATTTTTTGTTTACATTTTGTAAACATTTTCTAAAAATATACACTTTTGTAAATAATTAATATTTTATTTTTAAGTATATATTTAGTATATTAAAATATATGATATAAATACTTGTATATTTATTAGAATATTTAGGATAAATATGAAAATAATACATTTTTATTTTATTTTATTAATATATGACACTACAAAATAATTTTTTTACAATATACTTCTCTTTTTATTTTTTGTATAAATTAATATATAAAAATTGTATATAATTAATAAATAATTACTATTTACTCAAGAATTAGGGTTTTTCCCTAAAACCATAAAAAATATCAAAAATCAACCTTTTTATTTTTGTTTATATTTTACATTGAAAAATACTTTTACATACATAAAAAACCATTTTTGTGCATAATACATTTTGCCTGTGTATTGTATTTATTTAATTATTGTACAATTAAATAATTTGTATATTCAATTTGGATGTAATAGTCTTAGATTTAATTTCTTGCTAAATATCCCCCCATTCAAACATTTGTACCCCCATCCCCATAATTATGTTGTAATAATTTAGGACTTTAAATTTCCGCATTTTAAAAGCTTTTAAATTATGCCATGATAGACCTAGGGTTTGCATGCAAAATCAACCAACAAATAGTTTGACTAATACAAAGACAAAAAAGCATGAAAATGGACAACACAATGCACACTTGCACCCTTAGGGTTACTCCACTTGTTGCCTTCCAAAATGGGCCATGTTGCATGTTGAGTATCTTTGGCAAAACAAAAACAAATCAAATGATCATAGTCCCTCGATGACGCTTTCTCAAGTTGCCTAAAAAATGATCAAGTCCCTTGAAGGAAAAATTGCCAAAGACACTTGGCACTATTGCATTCATGGTCTAAACGATGACCCGCACCCGTCCCGTTAACATCCTAACACAAGATTGTCCACCAAATACAATGATGGAACAATACTGTTAAAAAGGTTAAAACATAGGAAAGATCTTTGAGAAATTTAGGGTAGATAGCTCTTGGTTACTTGACCAACTTGCAAAACAAATCCTTGCCATTTTTCAAAACACATTTCATAACTTTCAAAAACAAATTTCAAAACCTTGAAACATCTTTTTAAAAAGACAAACACCTTTTGTAAAACATTCGAGTAAAGAATTGTTACAAGGGTTGCCTAGACAAGGCATCTTTTTCAAAACATTTTCAAAACCACACACACAAAGCACCATTTCAAACAATTTAAAATGCAAGGCAAGTGAAAGAGCCCATGGATAACCATGGATAGAAAGGGTGCTAATACCTTCCCTTTCTATAATCTACTCCCCGAACCCAAGAAAACATCTCAAAGGTTTTTGCTGTGCTTTTTAACCTTTCCTTAGGATAAAATAAAAATTCGGTGGCGACTCTTGCTAAACCGAAACATTTGCGAAAACAAACGCAAAACCTCAAGTCAGTTCTCCCACCGTATCACAGAACTGGAGACTCTGCTGGGGAAATGAAATTAAAAGTGGAGTAACCTTAGGGCTTAGATCACCCTTTTGTATGACTAATTGTTTGCTTTGATTGCTTTACATTATGGTTCTCTTGTTTGGGCTTGAAATCCTACACCTGGATTTGGGAAACATTCATAGATAGCAATACATTGTGGAAACTGTGCGGGGTATACCGACACGGTTGAAGCAATAGCTATATTAGTGCGACATATTTGTGAGTACCGGTAACCCTTGAGTTCAATCAAGGAGAGTACGGGGCCGCTGAGTGATGTCACTAAGCACCAATGACCTAGAACCTTACTTGACCATCTTGGCCTTTTATTAGGGGTAGTGAGATGACCGGCTTTGGTGCAGTCCGAAGTTGGTAGATACTCGATACTACACTCATTGAGGGTTGTTTTCTTGGAATATTTTGGTCGCTAGTTAAGTAGCTAAACCAAAACAATGAACATAGAAAACAATTCAATGATATTGAGCTACTTAGAACCCGGTTACTATTTATAGGACAAGTTTTTAAGCCAACTTCACTCCAGAGGGTACTTACCTATGAAACCCCATGCAAGCCTGAAACTAGGGTTTTGTGTGACTTGCTTGTACATATGTTTGTGCATACATCATGAACATCATAAAGCATCATATGCATCCACTAACCATTTCAAGGGTTTGGATCTTCATCTTTGTTCTTGTTTTGTAGGTCATGGAAATTCTTCGCAGGAAAAATATCCAAGTCAACCTTGTGAGAATCCCTCCTAAACTCAAGGAGCTCACATCCAGAATTCCAGAAATCTCTCTCTTCAGTGAAAGACATGGTAGACTGCTCAGCCTAGTCAACACCAGCATTGAGGAAGACATAGTGAAAGTGTTGTTCCAGTTCTTTGACCCCCTTCACCACTGTTTCACATTCCCCGACTACCAATTGGTGCCTACTTTGGAGGAATTTTCTCAACTCCTGAGAATTCCTATTCTTAATCAACTACCCTACAATGGTACGGAAAAAGAACCAAAGCCTGAAGATGTTGCTCAAGCACTACACTTGCAACCATCTGACATCAAGGGGCATTGGGAAACTAGAAATGGTGTCAAAGGCTTCTTGGCAAAGTTCTTGTTTGAGAAGGCACAAGAGTGTTGGAATTCCTTGGATCTGCAAGCCTTTGAAGAGATTGTGGCACTCCTCATTTATGGGTTGGTCTTGTTCCCAAATCCTGACAAACTTATAGATGTCAATGCTGTCAAGATTTTCCTATCCAGGAATCCCATACCTACATTGCTCGGGGACATCCTCCACTCATTTTACACACGAAATATGAGGAAGAGAGGTGTTCTCATGTGCTGTACTCCTCTCCTTGCTAGTTGGTTTATTTCTCACCTTCCACAATCTGTTTTGAAGAATGAGCAAGGCTTAAGGTGGTCACAACGATTGATGACCCTCACACATTCAGATGTACATTGGTGTTCTCGGTCCAGAGAAAATGTCATCATCGTCGATCGTTGTGGTGAGTTCCCTAATGTTCCATTACTTGGCATTAGAGGGGGGCATTACCTACAACCTTTGTCTAGCTTTGAGACAATTTGGATATGCACAGAGGGATGGCCCTCATGACATGCTGATTCCTGACCTAGTTTTTGACTTCGACAACGATGCGCAAGGACTTCTCCAAAGATTCATCAGAGCTTGGAGGATGCCTAACAAGGTAGATAGTAAGACACTGGGGCACAAGAACTCCATCCCTCTTGAGCCTTATCTCAAGTGGGTAAGAACCCGAGCCCAGAGTCTTATGATGCCTTACCCTCATATTCTCCCCTTGATTAAAGAGCCAGTTAAGGAAGGAGAGGTTCCATACACCATCCTACATCCTGACATGCCAACATCATGGGAGCAGATGCAGAAGAGTTGGATCCAACTCAAGGAAGAGAGGAATACTTTTGAAGTCAGCTTCTATGCCAGTGAGAAGAAGGTTTGGGAGCTTACCCGCCGACTTCACGAGGAGGAGACCCTCAACACTTACATCTCACCAAAGAGGATGCGCAACGTCTTTTTACCTTAAGAAGTTTTTGTAATATTTGGCCCATGGGGAATTTATGTACTGACAAAATTTATTCTTATTAATATGACGTGTGTTCTTTTTGTTTGCAACAATTTTGAATTTCTAAATCCTTGAATACATTGCATTAATAAACATATCATTCATCATATGCATAAACAGGTCTCCACACCAGGTTTCCTTATCTTTCTGCTGTTTATTTCAGTAAGATGGATCTCAAACAGACGGTCAAAGATCTGTAGGCACAAAACTCGCAGTTTCAACAGCTCCTTATGACCTTGGCAAAGGGTCAGGAGGATCTTAAAGTATTGCTAGGGAATAAAGAGCAAGAAAAAGGAAAAAAGAAGAAGAAAAGAGTTGGGGTAGCTACACTGGGAAGAAGGTTTGAGAATGAAGCTAGAAGAGTTCTTGAATTTCCCTCCGCATCTGAGGAGGAAACCAGTAAGGGAAAAGGAGCTGCACTACCTTCTGAGTCCGAAGCAGAAGAGGAAGAGGTTGAGGAAGATGAAGACTACTCAGAGCAGCAATACCCACCAGCGGATGACAAATACAAAAACCTGGAGGATAGACTTGCAGCTATGGAGCTGCAAAGGGTTCCTGGGTTAGATTTTGAAGAATTGGGATTGATTGCTGGAGTTGTGATCCCTCCAAAGTTTAAGGTGTCAATTTTTGCAAAATATGACGGGATGTCTTGCCCGAAGATGCACCTGAGGTCATATGTCCGATGAATTCAACCTCATACGTCCGATAAAAATCTTTGGGTACACTTCTTCCAGGATAGCCTGTCTGGTACACAGCTAGATTGGTTTTACAAGCTTGAGAGGTCAGAGGTACATAGTTGGGAGGATTTGGCAGCTGCCTTTTATCGCCAGTATCAATATAACTCTGACTTGGCGCCAACCCGTACTCAACTACAAAGTATGGGAATGGCCTCAAATGAGGGATTCAAAGAATACGCCTAGAAATGGCGCGACTTGGCCGGAAGAGTGCAGCCACCTCTTTCTGATAGGGAACTAGTTGATATGTTCTTGGGGACCCTATTTGGCCCGTTCTTCAACCATTTGATCGGGAGCTCTTCCGCAGGGTTTACTGAATTGATCTTGACTGGCGAACGGGTGGAAGCTGGTATTAAGAGTGGGAAGATTCAAAGGGATGCCTCTGCATCTACAACTGTTAAAAAGTCATTTCCAGCTAGGAAGGAGGCAGTTGTTGTGTACTCTTAAAAGGGATTGGGGAGAACTGAGCGCCGGCCGACTGTAGGGGCCGTAATGATTCAAAATTCGTCAAATGATCAGCCTCGTAACAATCAATCCAAACCAAATCAACAACGGGTAGAACGGCCACAACGACAGTTCACCCGCATCAATATGACGCCTGCACAAGTTCTTCCCCATTTGTTGAAGTTGAATCTGACTGGTTTAAAGGAGGCACCGAAAAACCCTAACACCACATCTCCATACTATCATGCTAATGCTAAATGTGCCTACCATTCTGATAGCGCCGGACATGACACCAACAATTGTTGGGCGCTGAAGAATAAAATTCAAGACTTGATAGACGCAAAAGAGGTTGAGTTCGACGCACCCGAGAAGCCGAACGTGATATCCGCTCTGATGCCAAAGCATGGCCATCATGTTCATGCTGTTGAAGAAGATCTGTATGTTTTTGCTATTGATGATCTAGTAACTCCATTATTAACAATCAAGTTAAATCTGTTGAAAGCTGGGATTTTCCCAGGATGTAAAGAAGACTCCTACTGTTGTTCCTCCCTACCAATCGACTGTCCATTGCTGAAGATAGGCATCCAAGGCCTAATGGACAGCCAACAAATTCTTTTCGAAAAGATTCCTGCTACTCCAGCTCCTATCAAAGATGTTTCAATAATCACCATTTCCACCAATCTTTCCAAGGTCCCTAAAAAGCCTGTTAAGATTACATCCGCTATGAAGATTGTTCCTCTGAAAATAACCATGCCTGGTGTTCAATCATCTTCCACCAGCAGAGTCGCCAGTTCTGTGATCGGTGGATCTGGAACTGGCTGTTTAACGCTGGATCGCGAAATGTCGCGGAAGCAAGAGTCGCCACCGTCTTTTATTTTCTCCAACATGGACAGGAAAAAAGCACAGCAAAATTCCTTATGAGATAGTTTCTCGGTTCGAGAGGTAGATTTATAGAAAGGGAAGGTGTTAGCACCCTTTCTATCCATGGTTATCCATGGGCTCTTAGATACTTGCTCATTGTGTTTTCAAAATGTTTGCTTTTCAAATGTGATTGGGTTTGAAAAAAGTTTCGTTTAAAGATTTCAGATCGACTCTTGTATCATTCCTCAAGAGTGTTTGAAAAATTGTTTTTTTGAAAGCTTTTTGAAAGTGTCGGTGTGAAAAGAGTTCTATTTGTTTTTGAATAGAGCAAGTATCTATGAGTCATCTACCTACCCTAAGGAATTAGGCTGTGTAAATGTCCTTAAGGTAGTGCCATCCCACCATTGAGAGGTAGGTAGCACCACCGTTGGAGGTGTTCAGGTCAATTCGAGTTTGTAGGGACAGTGTGGTCACCAGAGCAACAGTAGGACACCTTAGAAG
Source organism: Vicia faba (assembly GCA_948472305.1). Lineage (NCBI taxonomy): Eukaryota > Viridiplantae > Streptophyta > Magnoliopsida > Fabales > Fabaceae > Vicia > Vicia faba. The sequence goes on from CATIWC010000454.1 coordinate 119,307, forward strand.
CTACCCTTATGCCATTGATCTTTTTTATTCCGAGGCAACCATTTCGAGGCAACTGTTCCGAGGCAACCGTTTCGAGGCAACTTGTTTCGAGGCAACTAGATCAATGGACATAAGGACTTACTAAGACGTCCTATACTCGACGACCACGTTTCGAGGGCAAGGCAACAGTGAGACGTACCCTAAGAGTGGTGTGTGAATTTGCGTGTTGTTTTCAGTTTAGCATTTATCTTTGATCATGCATTTGCGAGCTACGCTTGTTTTTAATTTAAGCCATACATTCTTTCATGCAATTATAATTTAAAAGTGCGGAAGTTTAAATGCGGAAAGTAAAATCCTACGCTATTACAAGGCGCGGGTCTATACATCGCCAAATTAACAAAGACTCGTTTTTAATAAAATGCGGAAAGTAAAAGCTAGTTACTATTACATGGCTTGAGCAATTACATAATATTCATAAGAAAATAAAATAACGTGCGAAATAGAAATTGAAATTGAACGTTCGAGGGCGTTGGACCCTTTTGAAATTAAATTGAATGAAAGGTTAATGAATTATTTAATTAAAAGAAAAGAAATGTTTTTTATGTTTTTGGTATTTAATGGAATAAGAAAATTAAAATTAAAATTAAAAGAAACCCTAATTCTAAGTTATTTTTAATTATTAAAGAAAAATATTAAAGTTTAACCTAATTTACTAAAATATTTATGTATATGTTTATTTACAAAATAAATTAGTAATTAATAATAATAATAATAATAATAAGAAAAAGTTATTTATTAAGAAAAGTGATAAAAAGTTAAAAACCCTAATTTCTACATAGTTTAATTTGTTAAGAAAAATATTAAAGTTTTGAAACCTAAATTAATCTAATTAATTGTTTAAAGTTTATTTACAAAAATAATGGTGAAATTAATATTAATAACAATAAACATTTTTTTTGATTTTTCTGTATTTTATTTTTATTATGAAAATTATTTGATGGAATTAAAAGAAATAATTAAAACATTAAAAGAATTAAAAGAAAATCAAATAGAAATAAAAAACAATGCAAACCGTGAGGGGTATTCAGACCCAAAGGGAGGTTTTTTGGAAGCAATTTGGCCCATTAGACAAAAATCCTTGTTTGACTTTCTGGCATCACGTGCGTGTTCATTGACTCCTGAGTACCGTGGTCTGCATTCTTTGGACATTGGATTGGGTTTCATGGCCATTTGTGTTCTGGCTGTTGGCCATTTGTGTTCTGGCCGTTGGCCATTTCTGTTCTGGCCTCAACGTTCCTTAATCTTCTCAGGATGTCTGTCTCGCCATGTATTGGTGTCATGCATAAGTTGTTCTTTTTGGCCATTTGGCTTTTGGCTTTTGGCCATTTGTGTTTTGGCCTCAACGTTCCTTAATGAACCTGCATGGGGATCCTGTCTAAATCTGCAGTGTTGAATCTCATGAACACATTAAATAAAATCATAAAATGCAAATAAAGCCAATATATGAAGAAATTTAATGTTTAAGCATAATATCGCATGTATGAATGATTATACCCTTTTGATCATGGAGATCAAATCAATCTTACCCTTATTGGAAAATTAGTGACGTGAATGCTTTTATGCCTTTTGGATCATGGAGATCAAGCCATCCTTACCCTTACTGAAGAAGTAGTGAGGTGTTAGTTTGTAACTGTGATGGCTTGTTTGTAGTGAGAGAGGGATTTGTAATAAGGATTTCAAGGTTTTAGGGTTCTTGAAAGAATTTGATATTCTAACAGTGTTGTGGCAAAGTTTTTTCTCTCTTTTTTCTCCTCCCTCGTTTGTGTGAAAAGAATGTGATTATATAATGGAAATTAGTGTAAAGAAAATGGGCTTTGAATGTGCAATTGGGCCTCCAATGTTCACTTGAGTTCGTCACTTTCCAGGCTAAATCGCAGGGAATTAAGTGCAATTTTTGAAGTTGAAATGTGAAGAAAAAAATGTAGCCGACATCGATAACTAACTCCTGTCCGAAAATCGGCTCAATCGGATAAACGGTGAATTAGTTATGAAATTTTGAAGTTTCAGCTCAGACAAACTTATTTTGGGCTCCCGTGTCGACTCTGACACGTTCTTCAATAAAAAACTGGTATCGACTGGAGCATAATCTGGTCTCGACTTTTGAAGCAAAGTTGTAGATCTATGAGTCAGTGACCTTGTGTAAAAATATGAGCCCAATCCGATAAAAATTGACCGAGTTATGAATTTTCGAAGTTTCGGCCCAGATGAAATAATATTCAGCATTCAGGATTTTCAGCGTGTCACACACTCTGAGCAAAAAACGAAGGCCTTTTGAATACCGTTTGAACTCAATACCTTCTGTGAAAATGTAGTCACCTCAATTTTTGAAATTTTGACACCTGCACCAGCTCGATACGATGAAAATCGACCAAGTTATGATTTTCTGAACATGACGCAAATAAACTTCTGTCACAAATTTTCTGTATGAAAATACTTGATAAATCCACATTTTTGAAGACCTTCTGATCGAAATTGGCTTCCAGCCGTGAGAGATGAAAATGTAGATAATGTCAAGACGGAATTTAGGCCACCGGAACGGGTTCAAAACGAGCCACTATCTTCAAGTTATGAATTTTTTAGCGCGTAAAAACTGCACTTTCAGCACACTTTTTCACCATATTTCTTCGAGCAAACTCACACATTCGGATACCTTCTTTAAAGAATTGACTCTTGAGCCGAACCTGAATTTGAGAATATGTTATCGGAGATATCTTGGCGGAAGAACACCTGAATATGATGCGTCGGGTTGGACTTGTGAATTTTTCTTGAAATATTTTGAGAAATATGGGAGGGCAAATTTTGGGGTACAACACCTGGGCCTGTCCCCTACATTTCTGACAAATCAATACCGTGGAATTACGGTGGAGAAATCTACTACCATGGTGTTAAACAAGTCGAGATAACTGAAGAAAACTCTGACGAAGAAGATGTCGACATTGGAAACATTGCCGATACGAGCAAGATTACCCAAAGTGGGAGAATTTTCTCTCCAGAGATTGCCCCTCCAAAGGCAATCTTTGGACCCTCAGCTGCTGCCAAAGTTACTCCTGCACCGATAAAGCTTTCTGCAAGAACTCCGTTGATTGAAGAGGCTGTTACTCCTGTGGTTGTCCCTTCTACTTCTGCTGATAAGGGGAAAGGGATCCAAGATGAGCTCTTCAGGACGAGGGCTCAGCCATTGGTCATCCCCGAAACCTCTAAGAAAGAAATGGAGGAGATTCTGAAAATAATTAAGAAGAGTGATTATGATGTGGTAGAGCAACCGGGGCAAACCCCCTCGAAGATCTCCATGTTAGCATTGCTGCTTTGTTTTGAGGCTCATGCCAAAGCATTGATAAGATTTCTGAAGACAGACCATGTTCCCCAGGAAACCTCAGCCGATCAATTCCAGGATTGTGTAGCCAGCCTTACCGCAGACAACGGCCTGGCTTTCTCTGATGCTGACCTGACTCCGAAAGGAAGAAAGCACAATGACATATTGCATGTGTCAGTTGAATGCCGAGGAACTACTCTCGCCCATGTCTTGGTCGACACTGGTTCTTCTCTCAATGTGCTTCCTAAGAAAGCTCTGGATCGATTGGATTGTGAAGGCTTGGAGCTGAAACCAAGTAATATCATTGTCAGGGCCTTTGACGGGTCTAAAAGAATGGTGCATGGGGAGGTCGACATCCCTATCTGTGATCGGTGGAAATAGAACTGACTGTTTTTTAGCTGGTTTCGCGAAATGTCGCGGTAAGCAAGAGTCGCCACCGTCTTTTATGTTCTCCAACATGGAAAGGACAAAAGCACAGCAAAATTCCTTATTCGATAATGTTTCTCGGTTCGGGAGGTAGATTTATAGAAAGGGAAGGTGTTAGCACCCTTTCTATCCGTGGTTATCCACGGGCTCTTAGGTACTTGCTCTTATGTTTTCAAAAATTGTTTGCTTCTTAAGTGTGTGTGGGTTTTGAAAAAAAGTTTCGTTTGAAAACTTCTAGGTAACTCTTGTATCAGTCCTCAAGAGTGTATGAAGTGTTTTGTTTGAAAACTTTTTGAAAGTGTGGGGTGCGAAAAGATGTTTTTGTTTGTTTGAAAAAGAGCAAGTACCCAGGAGAATCTACCTACTCTAAGGAATTAGGTTGTGTAAGAGTCCTTTAGATAGTGCTATCCCACCATTGAGAGGTAGGTAGCACCATCGTTGGAGGTATTCGGGTCAATTCGATGATCGGGACAGTGTGGTCACCGAAGCAATAGTAGGACACCTTAGAAGTAACCCTAATTTCCTAGATCCTTTTTTATCCGAGGTAACCGTTTTGAGGCAACTGGATCTTTTGGACAGAAGGGCGACCTCTAAGACACCCTATACCTGATGACCACGTTCGAGACAACCAAGTGAGGTGTACCCTAAGAGTGGCATGTGCAAGTGTGTCAATTTTCAGTTATTTTACTCTTGCATGTCATGGTGAGTTATTGTTGATTTTTTAAGTTTAAGAGTTAATCTTGTCATACAATCCTAGTTAGCATACATCTAAGCAGTTAATATATGTACAGTAATTTAAAGTGCGGGAATTGTAAATCCTATGCTATTACAAGGCTTTCGGGGAGGGGGATTATTTACATGTCCAAAAATATTGGGGGAATAAAGCAGTAAAGCGTAAAAAGGTATCAGCTAAGCTATTACAAACCAGTAAAAATAAACGCGCGCGAATCTAAAAAAATCCTAATAATAAGAACTCTTTTTGTTGTTTTATCTTATTTTGAGAAAAAAAATAATCTAAATCTATTTAATTTTAGTTTTGGAAAAATGTTAAGATAATTTAAAGGTTAATTAACAAAATTAATTTAATAGAAAAAGAACTAGCCTAATGTTTTTTGTGGTTTTTTTTTATTTTAATGTTAATTAAAAGGAAGTCTATGAAAACAAAAATAAAATACAAGGGGAATCCTTCGATCCAAGGAGAAAACGGGAGTTTCGACCCAGGGAGAGAAATAGAAGCTTCGATCCAGAGGGGGTCAGGGTCCTTTTGATTGGGCCAAACAGCAAGGCGTGAGTAGCCTTCGATCCAGGGAAGAGGAATGTCTTTTGATCATGGAGGTCATGGCTTTCGATCCAGGAATGAGATGCCTCCTTCGATCCAGCAGGATAATGGGTTCGATCCAGAGAAGGGATCTCCTTCGATCTGGGATGTTATACCTGCAAAAGCATGTTAGCAAAATAAAATGCAGGGACGGGGTATTAAATCCCAGGCCCTTCGATCCTGCACTCGTTGGGGTCTCTTCAGGCTAAATCTACAGCAAGTGTTAGCAAACGAAAAAAAAAGACCTGGGTGCCAAACACAGGCCCTTTGATCCAGTCTAGGATTGCAAATCGAAAGTAACAACAAGTATGAATGTATTATGCAAATATGAGGTTGGATAGTTTACCCTTTCTTACCAACAGATTGGACTTTTAATTTGGGCTCTTCCTGGATGTAGGAACCTTCGATCTGGGCACTTCCTGGATGTAGGAACTTTTGATTTGAGGGCTTCTGGGCGTGGGCACCTTCGATCTGAGGGACTGCTTTGGCTTGGAAAATTCTGGGCAGCGTCTCTCCAATGTTTTGTTCTCCTGCAGATTTTTTTTGAAGAAGTGTGTATAATTTTCGTTCTATGATTTCCGTGTGATTTTTCGTGTAATTTTTCTTTTGTCCTTTTGTAATGTGTCACTGGCCTCCTATTTATAGGAGTGTGGGAGTGCACGAAAATGGCAAGGGACAACCATTAAAATAGGCCTTTAACGCTCTGGGAAAAAATCAAACACATTAAATCATTTCCTTTTTTGAAACATTCGTGTCCCTTGTATGAACATGGACGCTTGGATTTCGAGTGCTTTCAGGCCATGCTCTTCGATTAGTCCTGATTTGCCTCTTTCGAATGGACTCCCTGCGTACCCTTCGAATGAGCCTGGCCCAAATATCAATCGAAGGATTCCAATCGAAATGCTTTGCTAACAGGCCAATCAAAAGGTGTTGTTCATGCCAAATGAAGGACCTGGTTGACATGCCTGTCGACATTGCCTTGACATAATTCAAATCGAATGCTTGTCCATAATGCCAATCGAAATACTCCTTCAGAATGCAAATCGAAATACTCCTTCAGAATGCCAATCGAAAGGTATTTGAAGTACCACTCAAAAATCTTCTTTTTCCTTAGGCAAGAGTTTGTGATCAACCAGGAAGGGGGGAGACTTTGGAAAACATGAGAGGGCAAATTTTGGGGTGCAACAGTTTCCCCTGTTCAATCTTCTTAGACCTGAGGATGTAGATTGGCTTGCGTGCCTTTCGTGATCCGAAGGTGGAAGATGATTGAACACTAGAGTGCCCAGAAATTTGCACTCACATAGTAGGATATCAGCAGTATGATGGCGGGAATGGGCTTTTAGATGCCATTTGGAAAGATGGTGGATGGGAGGATGGGCTTATAGATTCCATCTGGAGATTGTTGGTAGGAGGATGGGCTTATAGATGCCATCTAGAGATGTGACAGAATCTTGTCGGGAATGGCCCATTTGGAAATGTAATGGATAGTTGTGGAGATGGGCTTATAGATGCCATCGGGGTGTCGATCGCGTAAGAGATTCCTTAGCGAGAACTTGCGTACCTGAGAAAGAAAGATAATTACCTGGCCTGTTACAGGGGTTGATCTTCAAACTCTTCATGCAGATGTGCCCTGGCTAGATATAGGTGTCGAATCTACAATCAGTTGCTCACAGATGTGCCCTGGCTAGATACAGGAATCAAATCCGGAACTTCATAAGGTTGCTTACAGACGTGCCCTGGCTGGATACAGGAATCGAATCTCTAAATTCTTCATGCAGACATGCCCTGGCTGGATACAGGTATCGAATCTAAAATCAGTCACTCATAGATGTGCCCTAGCTGGATACAGGAATCGAATCTGGAATTCTTCGTCTACAGATATGCCCTGGCTGGATACAGGAATCGAATCTCTAAACTCTTCATGCATACATGCCCTGGCTGGATACAGGTATCGAATCTACAATCAATCACTCACAGATATGCCCTGGCTAGATTCAGGAATTGAATCTGGAATTAGTCATCTACAGATATGCCCTGGCTAGATACAGGAGTCGAATCTGGAATTAGTCATCTACAGATATGCCCTGGCTGGATACAGGTATCGAATCTTCAAACTCTTCAGATATGCCCTGGCTAGATATAGGAATCGAATCTGGAATTAGTCATCTACAGATATGCCCTGGCCAGATACAGGTATCGAATCTTCAAACTCTTCAGATATGCCCTGGCTAGATACAAGAATCGAATCTGGGATTAGTCATCTACAGATATGCCCTGGCTGGATACAGGTATCGAATCTTCAAACTCTTCAGATATGCCCTGGCTAGATACAAGAATCGAATCTGGAATTAGTCATCTATAGATATGCCCTGGCTGGATACAAGTATCGAATCTTCAAACTCTTCAGATATGCCCTGGCTAGATACAGGAATCGAATCTGGAATTAGTCATCTACAGATATGCCCTGGCTGGATACAGGTATCGAATCTTCAAACTCTTTAGATATGCCCTGGCTAGATACAGGAATCGAATCTGGAATTAGTCATCTACAGATATGCCCTGGCTGGATACAAGTATCGAATCTTCAAACTCTTCAGATATGCCCTGGTTAGATACAGGAATCGAATCTGGAATTAGTCATCTACAGATATGCCCTGGCTGGATACAGGTATCGAATCTTCAAACTCTTCAGATATGCCCTGGATAGATACAGGAATCGAATCTGGTATTAGTCATCTACAGATATGCCCTGGCTGGATACAGGTATCGAATCTTCAAACTCTTCAGATATGCCCTGGCTAGATACAGGAATCGAATCTAGAATTACTCATCTACAGATATGCCCTGGCTGGATACAGATATCGAATCTTCAAACTCTTCAGATATGCCCTGGCTAGATATAGGAATCGAATCTGGAATTGCGACGGTTGATAGTAATTATCTTTGGATTGACCTTTTCCCTGAAAAGGCAAAACATCAGTTGTATGCAATGTCATGATGTATGAAATGCATGATGTCATGATGTTCTCAAAAATAAATGAGATTGTGTGATATGATGTGTATATGCATGCGTATGGTGTATGATAATGTGATGTTTATGAATGTATTTTCGTCTAGGAAAATAAATCCTTGATGAATGCCGGGAAGATAACTCCTGGGCTGATGCTGAAGATTAGAGTTCTTCGTTTCCGCTGGGGATGTTGATTGTAAGAATAAACCGGTAGGAGAAGATGACTCTGTTGGGGAATAAACTTGTTGGAGAGATTACTCTGCAGGGAATTACTTTGTGGGGAGAGATACTTCGCTGAGGTTTTGATGAGAACTCCGCTGGGGATTCCAGTTGATCTGTTATGCTGGAGAATTGATGAACTCCGTTGGGGGATAGGAAGAACCTCGCGCGAGGACGATCTTTCCGTGGTAATTGGCTGAGGATAACCCAGTTATAAGCTCTGGTGGAGAATAACCTTTGAATAAAGCCGGGGAGACGCGTTCGTATTCTGCAAGGGACAAGCTTCCAGAATCTACTGGGGAGATGGTTCAACTCTCCTGGGGAGACTTTTGAGATTGCACTGGGGAGTGGCTCCACTGGGTGTCTGGATTCCGCCGGGGAACAATCTTATATTAAGACTGTCGGGGATGCTTGTTTAAGGAATATCTGCATACTCTGTTGGGGAATGTTGAGATTTTCTGGGGATACCCAACTTCCTTAAGGCTGACAGTAGACTAACTCTGCTTGGGGAGAGTGTTGACTTGCTAGAGATATTGTGCCTTTTGGGGGCTGCTGGGAGACCAACTCTGCTTGAGGAGAATTGTTGAATCTTGTCTTACTATGTGGGGAGTGAAGGTATCTTGGTCATGTTCTTCAGCTGAACTTACCTTGGTACCTCGGCGGACAGAGCGACTAGGTCGCCCAGACAACTCTTATTGCCCCAGTTTCTGAGAGAGAAGGTACCTGTGGAGGTGTTTGACAACTGCCGTTTGACAAATCTTCTTCTGGTAGGCAAGTGACGAGGTGACGGGACATAGTCGTACGCTTTAATCCCTAAATTTTGCCTGGACCGCCCTTTCGGGTTTTCAGTCCACCGGGATACCCATTTTTGCCCAAGCCGCCTTTTCAGGTTTTCGACTTGCCGGGTGTACAGATTTTTCATTTTCATCCCTCATTTTGCCCGAACCCTTTTGGTTCGCCGGGAAGCCCTTATTTTTCCCTAGATGTGTCAACCTAGCGGGTCTTTGATTTTGCATATTTTTTTTCGACTATGTCCGTGCTCTTAGGATGTAGGGAGGTGCCCCTGTCAGTAGTGTTGCGTTGCCCTACTACCAGAAGATCTTCGTTTGATCGTCCAATGCTCCAAGTGATCCAGATGGAGATTTTCCCCAAGTTGGTTGGCCTTTTGAGAGATTCTCCGAATCTTGACTTAACTGCCCCAGATGATAGACCATGATCACGTCTGCCCCTTGGTTGGAAGTACTTTTGTTCACTTAGATATTCGTCGTGCGAATTTCTCTGCTGTTCGAACAAATAGTCATATGCAAACAATGTTATATCAAGAATGCAAAGCTTATGCCTGTCTTGAAGTTTTTGAAAATGCTTTTTTTTTATAAAAACAAGTGAATTTTTTGTAAACTGTGATGTCAACTCGTTATTTTACCGCAAGCCTTAAGGAGTCAGGATACCTTTCGTAACAGTATTCTTTCGAAATAACCCATGCTTCAGCTAGGAATTTTAAAGGTTGTAGCGTGGCCCGGTTCACGGTTTAAGAAACAAAGGATAAAGGCTCAAATTTTATTTGTACCCACCCGTTCTTCGTGATGTTCTTCAAACCTAAACTCAGCTAATCATGCATTAGACCTTGTTTGAGTCTTTGCCTTGATATTCCGGTGATGGTTCGGATGTTGACAGTTTATTTTGAATAGGCAGTCATTTCCTTTTGTCGAGGGTTTGTAGGGCCTCTTTCTTTTTTTGATTTTTGTTATCCCTGTTTTTTGCCTGAACTATTTCCTTTTTTGGAATTACAGTCAGTGGGATGCCCCAGCTTTGTAAGTCTCCTTCATAGGTTTTGACTTATTGGGTTTTTATTTCTGAGGGATAATGACTGCCTGTCTTTATGATTATTTGGAGCCATCACTGTCTTTTGTTTTGTAAGGACTCCTCTGGTGCCATTCGTTGTGCACTTGGATCAGTTGAGAGAACCACCCTGCCCCAGGTTATGATTAAGGGTTTTAATTTTCGAAAAGAAAAACTCCTACTTCTTTGGCTCAAAGGGGGTTGACGAGGGATTATCTTCCTTATAACTCCAGTGTTTAGCAATTGAAACAATGCATGTACCTCATCAGCGGGGTCTGTTCAAAAGCATATTGTAGATTGTGGTATCGTTTTCGTCATCCTCCCTCAAGAGGCTTTAGAATTTTCAATCGAGAGTTGAACATCAAGAAAAAATAAAAGCAATTTTGAATATAGAGAACACAATTACTTCAAAACAGACACGTGTAATGCATTAATTAAATAATAGAGATTGACATGATAATTGTTTGAATAAGTAAAGAAAATACAACTTGAACATTCGAATGAACAAAAAGTCTTCTAGTCTCAGGACTCGTCACTTCAAATGGTGAATCTCGCAGGGATAGTAGAAGAACTCGACTTGACCATCTTGGGTGAATTCCACTGCTCCTTCATCAATTAGGTTTTGGATTTTGTACCTCAACTTCCAACAGTCGTCAGTATCATGCCCCAGGCTACCAGAATGATAAGCACACCTCGCATTTGGGTTGTAGCTTGGAGAAGAAGTCTTACGATTAGGGTTAGGTCTTATCAACGTCACCAGATTCAACTTCAACAGGTGTTGCAAAGCTTGGGACAGCGACATGTTGAGCTGGGTGAATTGCCTCCTGGGCTTGCTCTGATCAACCCGTTGCTCTGGGCGAGGTTGTGGTTGGACCTGTGAAGTGGTAGCAATTTGGAGAGGTCTATTCTTCACCATACCAGACCCTTGTCCTTTTGGAAGCTGATCAACAACCTGGTCCCTGACTTGGACTGTTTGCTTCATGTTGTATCTCTCTTGGCGAAGCTGGTTGACCATGGCTTTCAACTCTTCTTGCTCCCGAGACAAGCCTTGGATAAGGGCCATCTGCCCCAGCATCTGAGTCCTCATTGCATCTACCTCAGCTTGCAGATGTTTCAGTCGTTCATCCTTACTGCCCTCAGAACTATTCCCGACCAAAGTCCCCATGAGGAGCGTTCTCAGCTCTTCCTGCCCTTGGATAGATTTAGGAGGATCTCCCTGAACCGAGTCTCTTGAGCATGAAGATCCTGGTTGCCTTGTTGGGAAGCCATTGCTGAAATAAACAGCGAAGAAGGTAAGTGACCCGTAACAAGGGTACCTGTTATGCAATGATATGTATGTATGCATGCAATGTTTTCAAGGATCTCACGGGGTAAACAAGAAAAATGTTAGAACTTGAATTTTGTAGCTTGATTGAAGGAACTTCATGTTGTTGAGAGTCCTTCTTCAAGAGTCAAGGCTCACCATATCGAGTGGGTCATAGCCCCTGACTCAAGTCATTAACCTTGGCTAGAGGAAAATAAATCCCCTTTGCCCCTTGCTAGACTTTTGATTCAGCATGACCTGCATCACAAACCCTTGAGATCCTTGAAATGGATTAGTCCTTATGTAGGATGTATGCAATGGTATGATGTTATGCTATGCATGGAGTGATGTAAGTAGGCCCTGTAATGAGTCCCAATTAAGGACTGTAAACAAAACCTGCAAGGAACTCGTGTTGTTAGATAACAAGTATGCAAGTAGTCAAGTTTGAAAGGACACAAGTCACACAAGACAACCCTTAGAGTTTAGGCCAGCATGAAGTTTAGGGTACTACCCTCTTGAAGTTGGTGGGCTCAAAACCTTCCTATCAAAAGTAACCGGGTTCTAAGGAGCTCAATATCATTGGGTTGTTTTCTATGTTCATTGTTTTGATTTAGCCACTGAACTGGCGATCAAAATATTCCAAGAAAACAACCCTCAATGAGTGTAGTATCGAGTATCTACCAACTTCGGACTGCACCAAAGTCGGTCATCTCACTACCCTTAAAGAGGCCAGGATGGTCAAGTAAGGTTCCTAAGGTCAGTTGATGCTTCACGACACCACGCGGCGGCCCCGTACTCTCCTTGACTTGACTCAAGGGTTACCGGTACTCACCAAAGTGCCACATCAACTTAGCAAACTGCTTCAACCGTGTCGGTATACCCCGCACAGTTCCCTCACAGTTTATTGCTACTTTCTAAAAGGTATCCCCCAGATCCGGGTTAGGATCTATGAAACTCCCAAAACAGGCCCACAATATTAAATCAAGCAAAGAAAGCAATTGAAAACATGATGATGAACTATTCCTAAGGTACACCCCACTTATTATTATCCCCAGCAGAGTCTCCAGTTATGTGATCGGTGGAAATAGAACTGACTGTTTTTTAGCTGGTTTCACAAAATGTCGCGGTAAGCAAGAGTCGCCACCGTCTTCTATGTTCTCCAACATGGAAAGGACAAAAGCACAGCAAAATTCCTTATTCGAGAATGTTTCTCAGTTCGGGAGGTAGATTTATAGAAAGGGAAGGTGTTAGCACCCTTTCTATCCGTGGTTATCCACGGGCTCTTAGGTACTTGCTCTTATGTTTTCAAAAATTGTTTGCTTCTTAAGTGTGTGTGGGTTTTGAAAAAAAGTTTCGTTTGAAAACTTCTAGGTAACTCTTGTATCAGTCCTCAAGAGTGTATGAAGTGTTTTGTTTGAAAACTTTTTGAAAGTGTGGGGTGCGAAAAGATGTTTTTGTTTGTTTGAAAAAGAGCAAGTACCCAGGAGAATCTACCTACTCTAAGGAATTAGGTTGTGTAAGAGTCCTTTAGATAGTGCTATCCCACCATTGAGAGGTAGGTAGCACCATCGTTGGAGGTATTCGGGTCAATTCGATGATCGGGACAGTATGGTCACCGAAGCAATAGTAGGACACCTTAGAAGTAACCCTAATGTCCTAGATCCTTTTTTATCCGAGGTAACCGTTTTGAGGCAACTGGATCTTTTGGACAGAAGGGCGACCTCTAAGACACCCTATACCTGATGACCACGTTCGAGACAACCAAGTGAGGTGTACCCTAAGAGTGGCATGTGCAAGTGTGTCAATTTTCAGTTATTTTACTCTTGCATGTCATGGTGAGTTATTGTTGATTTTTTAAGTTTAAGAGTTAATCTTATCATACAATCCTAGTTAGCATACATCTAAGCAGTTAATATATGTACAGGAATTTAAAGTGCGGGAATTGTAAATCCTACGCTATTACAAGGCTTTCGGGGAGGGGGATTATTTACATGTCCAAAAATATTGGGGGAATAAAGCAGTAAAGCGTAAAAAGGTATCAGCTAAGCTATTACAAACCAGTAAAAATAAACGCGCGCGAATCTAAAAAAATCCTAATAATAAGAACTCTTTTTGTTGTTTTATCTTATTTTGGGAAAAAAAATAATCTAAATCTATTTAATTTTAGTTTTGGAAAAATGTTAAGATAATTTAAAGGTTAATTAACAAAATTAATTTAATAGAAAAAGAACTAGCCTAATGTTTTTTGTGGTTTTTTTTATTTTAATGTTAATTAAAAGGAAGTCTATGAAAACAAAAATAAAATAAAAGGGGAATCCTTCGATCCAAGGAGAAATCGGGAGTTTCGACCCAGGGAGAGAAATAGAAGCTTCGATCCAGAGGGGGTCAGGGTCCTTTCGATTGGGCCAAACAGCAAGGCGTGAGTAGCCTTCGATCCAGGGAAGAGGACTGTCTTTTGATCATGGAGGTCATGGCTTTCGATCCAGGAATGAGATGCCTCCTTCGATCCAGCAGGCTAATGGGTTCGATCCAGAGAAGGGATCTCCTTCGATCTGGGATGTTATACCTGCAAAAGCATGTTAGCGAAATAAAATGCAGGGCCTGGGTATTGAATCCCAGGCCCTCCGATCCTGCACTCGTTGGGGTCTCTTCAGGCTAAATCTGCAGCAAGTGTTAGCAAACGAAAAAAAATGACCTGGGTGCCAAACTCAGGCCCTTTGATCCTGTCTAGGATTGCAAATCGAAAGTAACAACAAGTATGAATGTATTATGCAAATATGAGGTTGGATAGTTTACCCTTTCTTACCAACAGATTGGACTTTTAATTTGGGCTCTTCCTGGATGTAGGAACCTTCGATCTGGGCACTTCCTGGATGTAGGAACTTTTGATTTGAGGGCTTCTGGGCGTGGGCACCTTCGATCTGAGGGACTGCTTTGGCTTGGAAAATTCTAGGCAGCGTCTCTCCAATGTTTTGTTCTCCTGCATATTTTTTTTGAAGAAGTGTGTATAATTTTCGTTCTATGATTTCCGTGTGATTTTTCGTGTAATTTTTCTTTTGTCCTTTTGTAATGTGTCACTGGCCTCCTATTTATAGGAGTGTGGGAGTGCACGAAAATGGCAAGGGACAACCATTAAAATAGGCCTTTAACGCTCTGGACAAAAATCAAACACATTAAATCATTTCCTTTTTTGAAATATTCGTGTCCCTTGAATAAACCTGGACGCTTGGATTTCGAGTGCTTTCAGGCCATGCTCTTTGATTAGTCCTGATTTGCCTCTTTCGAATGGACTCCCTGCCTACCCTTCGAATGGGCCTGGCCCAAATATCAATCGAAGGATTCCAATCAAAATGCTTTGCTAACAGGCCAATCAAAAGGTGTTGTTCATGCCAAATGAAGGACATGGTTGACATGCCTGTCGACATTGCCTTGACATAATTCCAATCGAATGCTTGTCCATAATGCCAATAGAAATACTCCTTCAGAATGCCAATCGAAATACTCCTTCAGAATGCCAATCGAAAGGTATTTGAAGTACCACTCTAAAATCTTCTTTTTCCTTAGGCAAGAGTTTGTGATCAACCAGGCAGGGGGAAGACTTTGGAAAACATGAGAGGGCAAATTTTGGGGTGCAACACTATCAAGGTAGGAACTGAAGTATTCCACTCAACTTTCTATGTGATGGACATCCATTCGTCATACTCTTGCTTGCTAGGGAGACCATGGATACATAATGTTGGCGCAGTCACTTCCTCCCTACATCAAATGCTGAAATACCCTGTCAAAGGAAAAATTATAACTGTACACGGTGAAGAGGAATATATGATTAGTCACTTGAACTCCTTTCGGTATGTGAAAGTGGAGGGCGAATTCATTGAGACACCGTTCCAACACTTCGACGAAATTGCTCCCGAGGTTGCTGTAGCAAAGGCAGTAGCTGAGATACCCAAGCAGGTGGCCAGGATGGCATCTCTGATAGACGCAAAGGCTGCAATGAAGGAGGGAAAGAGCTCAACATGGGGTCAGTTGCCTGACTTTCCCCATAAGACAGACAAGTTTGGGTTGGGATTTACCGCTACGGGGCAAAAAGCTATGCGTCGCTCAAAAATTCAAAGAACACCCATCAAGATTTCTCCTCATGGAATCAATGCTTTGGAAGACGAAGACGAAGAGGGTAACATTGAAGACTGGATCTTCCCAACCATCAAAGGGGGACTGCACAACTGGGAGGCGAAAGACCTCGTCCCTATTACTTTCATTAATCAGTAACTTATCTTTCGAACATTTCCTGTTGGTCTGTAATAATTACTTTTAAACAATATGCACACTACTTTTTCACCTCATGCCTTGCCCGGGGCATGTAGGTCCATTTGTAAGGGTTTTGATTCTCTTCATATTCATATGCCATGTTTAATGATTCATTAGACGTTTTTTCATTTATAAACTGCTGTGTTCATTTTCTTTCCTTTTGCATTTTTGTCTGTTTAAGGATGGCTATCCCTTACACACACCCACACTCACAAATGCAGGTACCCATCCACTCTGGATTCTATAAGTGACTATTCTGCTATGTCCTTAAATAGCTCTGAAGATTTGGTCAATCAGGCTGAGTATGAAGATGACGAAGATTGTGGAGTACCAGGGGAGCTAGCCAGACTTCTACAACAAGAAGAAAGGGCCATCTTGCCTCACGAAGAGTTGTTGGAAACAGTCAACTTAGGAGTAGAGGAAGACAGGAAAGAAGTACAAGTGGGTGCCAATATGGAACCAAGTGTCAAGGAGCGTTTGGTACAGCTGTTAAATGAATACGTTGAAATCTTCGCCTGGTCTTATGAAGACATGTCGGGTTTAGACATAGATATCCTGGTTCACCGTCTCCCCACAAGAGAAAACTGTCCACCGGTCAAGCATAAAGTCCGCCGAATGAGGCCCGACATGTCTGAGAAGATTAAGGCAGAGGTAATGAAGCAATTCAACGCAGGCTTTCTGGCTGTTACATCCTATCCATAATGGGTTGCTAACATTGTGCCAGTACCTAAAAAAGACGGCAAGGTCAGAATGTGTGTGGACTACCGGGATTTGAATAGGGCCAGCCCTAAAGATGATTTTCCGCTACCGCATATCGACATTTTGATTGACAACACAGCTCAGCACAAGGTGTTTTCCTTCATGGACGGATTCTCGGGCTACAACCAGATCAAAATGGCCCCCGAGGACATGGAGAAAACAACCTTTGTTACACAATGGGGTACTTTCTGCTACAAGGTGATACCGTTCAGACTGAAGAACAGAGGGGATACTTATCAGCGCGCCATGGTAGCTTTGTTTCATGATATGATACATCACGAGATCGAAGTTTACATAGACGATATGATAGCTCGATCACAAACAGAGGAGGAACACCTTGAACATTTGCAGAAGCTGTTTGCCAGGTTGAAAGAGTACAAACTCAGGCTGAATCCAAGTAATTGCACCTTTGGAGTTAGGTCTGGTAAACTTCTAGGATTTATTGTCAGCAACAAAGGCATTGAGGTCGATCCAGCAAAAGTGAAAGCAATACAAGAGATGCCTTCCCCCCCGTACTGAAAAGGAGGTTAGAGGGTTCTTGGGGCGTTTGAACTATATTGCCAGATTCATCTCTCATCTGACGTCTACTTGTGAGCCAATTTTCAAACTATTGAAGAAAGATCAGGTAGTCGAATGGAACGACGATTGCCAAGCTGCTTTTGATAATATCAAGGAGTATTTGCTAGAACCTCCTATTCTGATGCCACCCGTCGAAGGAAGGCCGCTGATCATGTATCTGACCGTTTTGGATAACTCAATGGGGTGCGTATTGGGCCAGCATGACGAGTCTGGTCAAAAAGAGCATGCCATTTATTACCTTAGCAAAAAGTTTACCGACTGTGAGACTCGCTACTCACTGCTCGAGAAAACTTGCTGCGCTTTGGTATGGGCTGCTCGCCGACTAAGGCAGTATATGTTGACTCATACCACTTTGTTGATTTCCAAAATGGATCCTATCAAGTATATCTTCGAGAAGCCCGCTTTATCTGGAAGAATCGCTAGATGGCAAATGATCCTGACTGAGTATGACATCCAGTACACTACCTAAAAAGCTATAAAGGGGAGTGTACTAGCTGACCATTTAGCTCATCAAGATATCTAAGATTATCAGTCCATGAGATTTGACTTCCCGGACGAGGATATCATGAATTTGGACAACATTGAAGGTAACGGACCGTATGACGGACCTGAAAAAGGATCCCGATGGACCCTGTACTTTGATGGTGCTTCAAATGCACTTGGAAACGGTATCGGTGCGGTACTCATTTCCCCGGAAGGTTGCCATACACCTTTCACGGCCCGACTTTGCTTCAGCTGTACCAACAACATGGCTGAATATGAAGCCTGCATTTTTTGTCTCAAGGCTACTATTGACCTGGGGATCAAATCTTTGATCGTATTTGGGGACTCGGCTTTGGTTATCAGTTAAATCAAAGGAGAGTGGGATACCAAGAATCCTAATCTTATCCCATACAAAGAACATGTCCTGACATTGTTGCCTCATTTCGAGCAAATCACCTTCGAGCATTTCCCGCGAGAAGAGAATCAGCTAGCAGATGCTCTGGCTACAATGTCTTCCATGTTTAAACTCAACTGGGATAACGAGGCTCCCCAAATCACCATCGAGCGAATGGATGAACATGCGCATTGTCATGAGATTAATACCTAAGAAGTAGTGGAACAACCTTGGTTTCACGAAATCAAAACGTATCTCCAGACTAGAGAATATCCCGAAGGAGCTTCCGTAAATGACAAGAAGTTCCTAAGGAAATTTGCTGCCAAGTTCTTCCTGAGCAACGACATCCTCTATAAACGCAGCCATGATTGCGTTTTACTCCGATGTGTAGACAAAGCCTAAGTAGAGTTGATCATGACTGAGATTCACAGTGGCACGTTTGCACCCACTTGAGCGGGCATACGATGGCTAAGAAGATTCTAAGGGCACGCTATTACTGGTCTACCATGGAAGCTGATTGCCATCAACATTCCCGTACTTGCCACAAATGTCAAGTCTACGCTGACAAGATTCATATTCCTCCTGTTCCCCTCAATGTTCTGACAGCTCATTGGCCATTCGCAATGTGGGGCATTGACATGATTGGAGAGATCAAGCCCACAACATCCAATGGACATCGCTTCATCCTAGTCGCCATTGACTATTTTACCAAATGGGTCGAAGCGGCTTCCTTCACCTCTGTTACAAAGAATGTGGTTGCCCGCTTCATCAAGCAAAATCTCATATGCCGGTATGGTGTACCCGAAAGGATCATCACAGACAACGGTACAAATCTGAATAATACTATGATCACCGCTCTATGCGAACAGTTCAAGATTTATCATCACAATTCATCTCCCTATCGTCCGAAGATGAACGGTGTTGTTGAAGCTGCGAACAAAAACATTAAGAAGATCATTCAGAAAATGACAGTCACCTACAAGGACTGCCATGAGATGTTACCGTTTGCTCTGCACGGATACCGTACCACGGCACGTACTTCAACAGGGGCAACCCCATTTTCTTTAGTATATGGCATGGAAGCCGTCCTGCCCATGGAAGTTCATATTCCTTCTTTAAGGATTATGAAGGATGCTGGTTTGAATGAAGACGATTGGATTCAGACCCGACTTGACCAACTCAATTTGATCGACGAGAAGCGACTTGCTGCTGTTTGCCATGGTCAGACGTATCAAAAACGGATGATCAAGGCTTTCAACAAGAAAGTCAAACGTCAAGTATATCAAGTCGGAGATCTCGTAATCAAGCGGATTATCTTGCCGCAAAGTGATCCCAGGGGCAAATGGACTCCTACTTACGAAGGACCATTTGTGATCAAGAGCATATTTTCTGGTGGTGCGATGATTTTGACCACCATGGACGGCGACGATTTGCCGCACCCTGCGAACGCAGACATAGTCAAAAGATACTACGCATAAAATCACCCGACAAGTCGAAAACCCGAAAGGGCGACTTGGGAAAAAATGGGCATCCCGGTGAATCGAAAACCCGAAAGGGCGGTTCAGGCAAAAATTAGGGATAAAACAAAAAATCTGTACACCCGGCAAGTCGAAAACCCGAAAGGGCGGCTTGGGTAAAAAAGGGTTTCCCGGTGGATTGAAAACCCGAAAGGGCGATCCAGGCAAAAGTTAGGGAATTAAAGCGTATGACTATGTCTCGTCGGATCACTTTAAGGACAATCTCTTCATCAACCATCTCCAAGCTTCTGATCAATCTAGTCATCGGCGGACGAAGCATTGAATGGACAGATATTCAGAGTTGTGAAGGCTATAGCAGAATGGAATCCCATGGAATTGTTACACATAGCCATCTTTCTTTTGTATAAAATTTTCAATTTTTATGACAACATCCTCTTACTAGGATGACTGTCTCCTTTGTACAAAGATACTCATAGAAAGTTAATACAAATACTTTTCCAAATACAGAAATTTGCTTTGTCTTCCTTTTTCTCTTTTGCACTTATATTTTATTTGAGAAACGTCTAATGTTTGTTAAATAGGCATATGCATTTGAACATAACCATTTCCTTACAAATCAAGAAAAGATGATTACTGATATGTTGAAGGTACATGTAGATATCTAGATGCCCTTTCAGAAGGAATCCCCAGCAGATTTAAACTCCAAATTCCTCAATCCAGAACTTAATTCCCCAAACAGAGTTAAACTTCAGGATCCTCAGCAGAACAGAAGCTTTCTCAAAACTGATTTCCCCAGCCAGAGGGCCTTCTAGAATTCAATCCCCCTCAGAGTTAAGTCTCAGAATCCCCAGTGGAGCCTTAAAAATCTGGAAATCTTATCCCCAGTTGAAGTCAAAACTGTCAATCCCCAGCGGAGCTAACACTTCCAACTATCAATCCCCAGTGGAACCAGACTGGTGAACCTTCTCCCCACAGAGATACTTCCCGCCAGACTGAAGATTCTCAGTCTTACTTTTCCAGCATGAGTCTCCCAGGTTCTGAACTTCCCAGTAGAGCTCACCAAGGAATTCCAATCCCCAGCAGTGGTCCTAAGATCCCTCAACAATTGAAGATCTTGTTCCCCGAGCAGTCGACAGTCAACAAGGATATCTCAGCTTTAGCACTCAGAGATTCCTGCAATCTCCCGCAACAGTCAAGATTCTCTCATCTCCGGCTATCGAGGATTCATCTATCCTCAGCAAGACAGCTCGTTAGCTTACATGCGCATTCATTACATGCATATATCATAAACATTGATATAACATATATATTGCATCATACATATCATGCAACATAACTTTGTGTTTTAGCTAACATTTCATCCTTTTCAGGATAAGATTAAAAGGCTATCATTAACAATTATCCAGATATAGTATGGATACACCCCAGACACGGCGGTCATTCCATTACTCATTCAGAATTTCAAGTCAGATACAGTACATATACACCCCAGACACGGCGGTCATTCTACTACTCATTCAGACTACAGCGATCAGATACAGACTAGATACGCTCCAGACACGGCAGCCATTCTATCTCTCATTCAGATTCACTTATCCACCTCAAGGTTCAATACATTCCAAGCACGGATACCATTCTGACCCTTACAACAGTGGTTTGATTCTCCCCAGTGCGTTCGCCACGGAAGTCATTTTGTCATTTATTTAGATCCCAGTTACAGTTTCAGAAACACTTCAAACACGGAAGTCATTCTATTACTCATACGGATCTCAATCCCAGTTACAGTTTCAGATACACTCCAGACACGGAAGTCATTCTGCTACTCATACAACTTTCAACTTCAGATACAGTCCAGATACGCTCCAGACACGGTTGCCATTTTGTCACTCATTCGGAATTTGTCCCCAGCACGCAATTGCTCCATGAATAGACGTTTCTCTGTTACCCAGATACAATACAGATACACTCCAGACACGGCAGTCATTCTGATATTCATTCTACATTCAAACACAGTTACAGCCCAGATACGAAGGCCATTCTTTTGCTCATCCAAACTCGGATACCAGATATAGTTCAAATGCATTCCAGACACGGATACCATTTTGATCCTCATTTTTCTGATCTATCACATTACAGTTCAACAAACATTCCAGATGGCATCTCTAAGCCTATCCTCCTACCAGCAATTTCCAGATGGCATCTCTAAGCCCATCTCCAAATGGCATCTTTAAGCCAATTCCTGCACCCATGCTTTGACGAGTGCAAATTTACGGGCACTCTAGTGTCCAATCTCCTTTTACCTTCGAGACGTGAAAGTAAAACTTGCCAATCTAACTCTTCAGGTGCAAGAAGATTGAACAGGGGCAACTGTTGTACCCCAAAATTTGCCCTCTCTTTTCATCAACATTTTCTCACCATAAGACTCTTGGAGCTCAAAATCAAGTTAGGGTCTGCTCTGCTCAAGACCCCTCCTTGCACTGTTGACCCAAATTAGGGTTTGAGTTTACACAAAGATGTTTTGACCTAAAATGCACAAAGTGACTTTCATGCTTCATGTTGGACTCACAAGTTTATCCATACCAAGTTTCAAGCCTTGATTCCAATCTTTGCCCAATCAATTGGACAGTTGACCTAGCAATCAGCTGTATTGGGGAAAAAGTCAATTGTGGCCAATTGACAGTCAAACTTCATGAAATTTGACCCACATAAACATAATGAACTCATATGAACCATTTGGCCAAGTTTGGATCACAATTCCACAAGAAATTTGATCAGATCACCAAAAGGGCAAAATGGTCATTTTTAGGGTTTTGACTGCACAAAGGCAATTTTTGACTGTTTGACCTAACCAATGGCAAACCTAGCTCATATATGGACTCAAGGACTCAATGGCATTGTCTTGACACATTCAACAAGTTCAAAAGATCCCAAATGCATAGGATTGACAGATGAATTTTCCAGTCAACTGATCAAAATTTGACTGTATACTGAAAAGTCAAACTTTGACTTTTTGGTCAAAATCAAGTGCCAAGATTCATTTTTCATCAAGACATGTCAAATTATGAAACTTGTTCATCAAGAAACCCAAAATTGCAAATTAGGGTTTAGAATGAGAAAATTTCATAACTTAGAATTTTTCTAAGTTATGAAACTTCCTTATTTTTTCCTAACTTTGTCCCATTTTTTCATCAAGATAAAATTGGATTCAAGCAAAACTCAAAACATGAAAGTTGTATTCCATTGCAAAATCTACAACTTTGATTCACAAAGTTTCCTCAAAAGAAGCTTGTAGCTCAAGTTATGATTTTTGGAACAAGGGTGCAAAACATTCTTAACTTAGAAAATTTTTGACCTATTTTAGGCAGTATTTTTGTCCAACTTCATGGCCACTTTTCACATAGTTCCACTTGGAATTTCAATTTTCATTACAAAGATGGATTGTATTACACATTCCAAGATTTCCAAATTGTCCAATAACTTCTCAAACACCGTTGTGGTTAGGGAGAATCGAATTGGCAAAGTTGGGCAAAAGTCACTTTTGTTCATAACCAAATGCATGTTCATACATTGGCATTTTTCAAGTCAGCTTGTACAAGCTAGATTACAGGCCTCTAATCCTCTTCACCTTAATAATTAAATTCCAAACCATTGTGTTCAAGCATTATTTTGTTCATTTGGTCATTACATGCAAGATTAATCCATAATTAGAAAAAGCAACTTTGCCATTTTTGTAAAGTGGTGCTTTATGTCAAATTCAAAATCCAAGAGGCATGGGCCAGATCTTTGAAGCTAGCATTTGTACACTAATCACTCTGATCAAGAACAAGATATGCAGCATGCTTAAGGACATTGGACAGGCATATATCACAACTTACACTATCTTGCTTAGAGGAGAAGTGTAAGTGTTTAGTTATTGGCATGTATTTTTGGTAAAACTAGGTGTGTAAATGTCATGACTTATGTCATAACATTCTGGATTATTAGGTTCTTTATGCAGAAAAAGTATGGCACACAGTAGCTACTGTGTATGAGTGTGTATCTGAGCATTTTGCAAAAGATCACATTTATTGCCTTCTACCAAAATCAGTAAACAGGAATTCTGATGTCATAACAAATGTTAAGACATCCTGTACTGATCTAACAGATATGCAGTTTGGTTAATTCTGAGATTTTATAGGAAGATGGCTCATTCTTTCCAGAATAGAATCTCACGTGGACTTTAGGTTAACCTAGCTCAACCCTAATCTGGTTGATAAAGTCTTGTGACCAAGTCTTAAGGTTAAACCTAATTAACCCTAGCTTTTTGTGGAAACCCTAACTGAAGAAACAACTGCTATATATTCAACAGGATTGTTGTTTGGAAAGTAACTCTTTGACTGAAGACCAATTAGGAGCTGTATAGTTTTAACTGTTGTAATCCAAGCAAGTATCATTGTGATAAGTGACTTCGAATAGGTTTTGATTGTAAGGGTTTTGTATCACTCAAAGCTTTGAAGCAAGAGTGTTTTGTGTCTCTTGACTAAAGCTTTAAAGCAAAGTCAAGTTAGGCTTATGTATCACTCAAAGCTGTGAAGCAAGAGTGTTTGTGTTACTTGATTAAAAAGCTGTGAAGCATAATCAAGTGTATGTTCTGAAGAGTGTCTTCATTAATTCATTAGTCAATTGTTTTAAGTATCACTGCTGTGATTGAGGGGGAGTGAGTAGGAACTCATGTTTAAGTTGAACTTATATTGAAGTTGCATTGGGTAGGTCTTAAGTGAAGGAGATAAACTGGTTGGTTTATTCCTGAATTAATATCTCTTATAGTGGATTTCCTCCCTGGCTTGGTAGCCCCCAGAGTAGGTGTTGTTTCACACTGAACTGGGTAAACAATTGACTGTGTTCTTTACTGTTTTTATTTACTGTCTTATAGAAAGTCAGATACGGTGTCATAACATTCACTGTGACATTGAGTATCTGCTGCCAGAATTTCAATTGGTATCAGAGCAGGCACCCTGCCTGTATTACTGGGTGAGATCTAGGGATATCACTTTCTGGCACTATGGACAAAGAAGGAGTTTTTGGAAATAGACCACCCATTCTGGATGGAACAAATTATGACTACTGGAAACCTCGTATGATTGTCTTCTTAAAATCTATGGACAAAAAGGCTTGGAGAGCTGCTGACAAAGGATGGAACCATCCCACCATAACTGAGAAAGATGGGACAATCAGTCTGAAGCCTGAGGAAGAATGGATCAAAGAAGAAGATGAGTTAGCCATGGGTAATTCCAACGCTTTAAATGCCTTGTTCAATGGAATTGATAGAAACATATTCAGACTAGTACATCAATGTGAACTGGCCAAGGAAGTGTAGGACACTCTCAAAACTACCCATGAAGGCACATCCAAAGTAAAAATGTCAAGGCTTCAGATGCTGACTACCAAGTTTTAGAACCTAAGGATGAAGGAAGATGAAACCATTCATGAGTTCCACATGAACATCTTGGAGATTGCCAACACCTCAGGAGCATTGGGTGAAAAGATGTCTGAAGAAAAACTGGTGAGAAAGATTCTCAGATCCCTACCTAAAAGATTTGCAATGAAGGTAACTGCTATAGAGGAAGCCCATGATATCAGCAAGTTAAAGGTGGATGAACTCATTGGGTCTCTTCAGACTTTTGAGATGCGGATCAGTGACAATGTTGACAAGAAAAACAAGAGCATAACACTTGTATCCAACACTGAAGATGAAAACAAGGAGGATGAAGAAGAAAATTTTTCAGAAGCTATAGCCATGCTTGGAAGACAATTCAACAAACTCATCAAGAGAATGAATCCAAAGTCAAGGTCAAATGTTGAGAACATCCCCTCTGACATTAACAGATCCTATGACTCCAGCAGAAGACCAAGGTCTGAAGAGAAGGGAAATCAAGGCAGAGGAATTCAATGCCATGGTTGTGAAGGATATGGGCATATTCGAGCTGAATGTCCTACCTTTCTTAAGAAACAAAAGAAAGGTATGACTGTTACCTTGTCTGACTGTGATTCAGAAAGTAATTCTGAAGAAGAATCTGCCAAACTAGTTACTGCACTAACTGGTGTTTGTACCTCTGAAAGTGACACTAGTGATGAGGAAGTGACATTTGAAGAACTGGCTGATACTTACAAGAAATTGTGTATCAGAAGTGCTGAAGTCTGTGTGCAAAATGAGAGACAAACAAAACTCATCATAAAGTTGGAGGCTGAAAAAAGGGCAGACCTTGAAACTATAAGTCATCTAGAAGGGGAAGTTCAAATGCTGAACTCAAAATTGAACCAGATGACCAAATCTGTCAAGATGCTGACAAATGGAACTGACAAATTGGAAGAAATCCTTCAGGTTGGACAAAATGTGGGAAACAAGTCTAGACTAGGATTTGTGGAAGCAAAGAAATCTGTTACAGACAAGAAGATCAGGTCTGATAAACAAATGTCAAAGCAGATGTCACAACATAACACTCAACATCGGGAACAGAGAAATATGAAGAAAAAGTACCAAAGATGGAGATGTCATCATTGTGGGAGGTTTGGTCACATAAAGCCTTTCTGCTTCAGATTGTATGGATACCCTAATCAGAACCCAGGTGTCAAACCTAAGGCTAACAGGGTACCACATACTCCTCAATGGAAGAAAAAGGCTACTGCCCTGATAGCCCACACTTCCCTGAGAGTCTCTGCAAAGGAAGACTGGTACTTTGACAGTGGGTGTTCTAACACATGACTGGAATCAAGAACATTCTCAATAATGTTAAACCTCACACCACTAGTTATGTGACCTTTGGAGATGGTGCTAGAGGTGAAATCACAGGAGTTGGTAATTTGGACTGCCCTGGAGTTCCAAATCTGAATGAAGTACTATTGGTAAAAGGCCTGACTGCTAATCTCATTAGTATCAGTCAATTATGTGATCTAGGATTCAAGGTCAACTTCTCAAAATCTGAATGTCTTGTAATTAATGAAAAACAAGAAGTTGTAATGAAAGGAGTCAGATCTAAAGACAACTGTTACTTGTGGGAGCCTGAGAACACTAATTACTCCACTGTGTGTTCTATTGCCAAAGAAGAAAAAGATGTGAAATTGTGGCACCAAAAACTTGGCCATCTTCATCTAAGAGGAATGAAAAGGATTATCTCCATGGAGGCAGTCAGAGGGATTCCAAGACTGCAAATTGATGAAGGGAAAGTTTGTGGTGAATGTCAGGTTGGTAAGCAGACTAGGATGTCACATCCAAAGTCAAGACATCTGACCACCTCTAAGGTTCTAGATCTTCTTCATATGGGGCCAATGCAGGTGAAAAGTCTTGGTGGAAAGAGATATGCCTATGTTGTGGTGGATGACTTTGAAGTTTTTAAAGAACTGTGCAAAAGAATTCAAAGAGAAGGGTGTATTGTCAGAATCAGAAGTGATCATGACAAGGAATTTGAAAACAGCAAGTTTAATAAGTTCTGTTCCTCAGAAGAAATTAGTCATGAATTCTCTTCTCCTATAACTCCTCAACAAAATGGAGTTGAAGAGAGGAAAAATAGGATCATACATGAATTTGCCAGAGCTATGATACATGACAAAAGACTCCCCTTTCATTTTTGTGCTGAGGCTGAATACAGTGCATCTGGTAGTAGCTATTCTCAAATTATCTGGATAAAACAGATGCTCACTGAGTATAATGTCTCACAAGATGTTGTGACATTGTACTGTGACAATCTGAGTACAATCAATATTTCCAAGAACCCTATTCAGCATAGCAGGACCAAGCACATTGACCTTAAACATTACTTTGTCAGAGACCTTGTAGAGGAGAAGACAATTAAACTGGAACATGTTGCCATTAAGCTACAGCTGGCTGACATTTTTACCAAGGCTCTTGATGCAAATCAACTTGAAACCTTGAGGGGCAAGTTGGGTATTTGCCAACATGAGAAATTGTAGCAATTAATTTTGCTCAAAACAAGGGTTGAAGGAGTTATTTTTGTTAAGTCTATTTTAAGTGGGTTAATCATATATTTCCCCAATTCTTTCAAAATTATTAAGAAGTTGAATAGACACACATTTTCCTCCTTCCTCTCTCGACTTTGCAACAACTCCCAATCTCTCAATCAAAGTTTTCTCTCTAGTTGGTACTGGTTTTCTAAGACTATCAAAATGTCTCAAACATCATCCTCATCTAAGACGACCGTTTCATCTTCATCATCTGATCAAGATTCTCGGGCAATCACCTCATGCATGGATTCTGAAGTCCTGGAGATTACTCCTCTTAGAGAAATGACAACTAACCCTTCCAAGGTCAAAAAGCTGAGAACAAGGCATGCAGGAAGGTCTCAGGCTACTTCATCTGGTAATCCCTCTCAACCTTCATCTTCTGTACCAAATAGGGAAGGATCAGCTTATGTACATCAAGCAATATCTAGGCTTGTTACAATAATCGTGAGTGAGAACCACTCTGTACCGGGGATTTCTGTTCCATTAAATCAAGAATCAGCAAGCCCAAATGTTGAAGCAAATCCAGATGTCTCTGAGAATGTTGAGACACCAAATGACAACATTCAAAAATCATCTGAAAACCTTGATGATATTCAGAACCCCTCAGAAAAGAATGTTGAACTACTTGTTATTGATGTGGATGAGGAATACTCAGACAATGACCTGATTGCAAATATCAACCCTATCATAGCTAGGAGAATGATGAACAGGAAGGGTAATCAAGTTGCTGCAAAATGTCTGACCAAAGAGAAACCTGCTGATAAGAAAACCAGGTCTGAAGGAAAGACTGGTACTGTGAAGACTGGACTGTCCAAAGGGAAGGTGAAAGCCCAAGTGCATACTGGGAGTCTCTCAAAGCCTGCAAGGCAACCAATAACAAAGAAGAGAAAAGAACCTGAGCCTACTGATTCTGATGAGGAATCAGAATTTGAAATTGATGTTGAAGACATTCCTCTAGAAGGAAACTCCCTTCCAGCAAAAGGGCTAGAGTTCCTGAAGTCCCCACTGACAATATTTCATTTCACCACCCTGAAAATGCCAACAGATGGAAGTATGTTTGCTTGAAGAGAATAGCCTTGGAAAGAGAACTAAACAATGGTTCCATGGATTGCAAGGAAATCATGGACCTGATCAAAGCTGCTGGACTAATGAAGACTGTGGTAAAATTTACCAAATGCTATGAAAATCTGGTCAAGGAATTCATAGTGAATTTGTCTGATGAATGTGCTGATGGAAGGTCAGCTGACTTTGAATGTGTATATGTGAGAGGAAGAAGGGTTAATTTCTCTCCATCTGAAATTAACAAATTTCTTGGAAGATCAAATGAGGCTTGCCCTGAACTGGAAGTTACTGACAATGAAGTTTGCCAAACCATCACAGCAAGACAAGTCAAGTGCTGGCCCTCAAAAGGCAAGCTAAATGCTAGCAAGCTAAGCATAAAATTTGCCATCCTGCACAAGATTGGTGCAGTTAACTGGGTCCCTACAAACCATAAATCAACCATCTCTACAGGGTTGGGGAGATTCATTTATGTTGTTGGTACCAGGACTGAATTTGACTATGGCAGGTACATTTTTGATTAAACTTTAAAACATGCTGGTAGCTATGCTGTTAAAGGCCCAATTGCCTTTCCCTCCCTCCTATGTGGAATCATCCTTGCTCAGTACCCTGATATCCTGGTGGAAAGAGACACTTCTTGCAAAAGAGCTCCTGCTCTTGGGTTACACTACAAGCTGTTTCAGAGATCTCATGTTCCTGACATTGTCATAACATCAGCTGAGACATCATCTGCAAAAACTCAGTCCAAGACATCTGATGTTATAGTTGTATTGAAAGAGACCTGCAAAGAGCTGGAGACAAGGAAAAAGACTCTAGAAAATCTAATTGCCAAATTAGAACAGGAGGAGACTGAAGGAAACAGAAGGGAAGAGGGTGTTGCTGAAGATCAGCTCAATGCTGAAGAAAGTAACTCCTCTGAAGGTGACAGTGCTTAAAGTTTGGTGGAATTGACAAGCCTGATGCTGATGTTGTTGATGCAAGTGTCTTCAGATTTTATCTGTTGTTCTTATTACTTATTTTGGATTACTGTATAACATTTAAGTACATGTATCTTTGGCCCATTTGTGGCTAAAGAGGGGGAGATATTTTGTGTTAATTACTTGGTAGACCTCATATTTTTTTTTGCAGTCATATTCATTTTGCTGCTCTATATTCTCTGATTTCTTAGGGGTTTTAGCCAAAAATCTGCCAAAGGGGGAGTTTGTAAGTGTTTAGTTATTGGCATGTATTTTTGGTAAAACCAGGTGTGTAAATGTCATGACTGATGTCATAACATTATGGATTATTAGGTTCTTTATGCAGAAAAAGTATGGCACACAGTAGCTACTGTGTATGAGTGTGTATCTGAGCATTTTGCAAAAGATCACATTTATTGCCTTCTACCAAAATCAGTAAACAGGAATTCTGATGTCATAACAAATGTTAAGACATCCTGTACTGATCTAACAGATATGCAGTTTGGTTAATTCTGAGATTTTTCAGGAAGATGGCTCATTCTTTCCAGAACAGAATCTCACGTGGACTTTAGGTTAACCTAGCTCAACCCTAATCTGGTTGATAAAGTCTTGTGACCAAGTCTTAAGGTTAAACCTAATTAACCCTAGATTTTTGTGGAAACCCTAACTGAAGAAACAGCTGCTATATATTCAACAGGATTGATGTTTGGAAAGTAACTCTTTGACTGAAGACCAATTACGAGCTGTATAGTTTTAACTGCTGTAATCCAAGCAAGTATCATTGTGATAAGTGACTTGGAATAGGTTTTGATTGTAAGGGTTTTTGTATCACTCAAAGCTTTGAAGCAAGAGTGTTTTGTGTCTCTTGACTAAAGCTTTGAAGCAAAGTCAAGTTAGGTTTATGTATCACTCAAAGCTGTGAAGCAAGAGTGTTTGTGTTACTTGATTAAAAAGTTGTGAAGCATAATCAAGTGTATGTTCTGAAGAGTGTCTTCATTAATTCATTAGTCAATTGTTTTAAGTATCACTGCTGTGATTGAGGGAGAGTGAGTAGGAACTCAGGTTTAAGTTGAACTTAGATTGAAGTTGCATTGGGTAGGTCTTAAGTGAAGGAGATAAACTGGTTGGTTTATTCCTGAATTAATATCTCTTATAGTGGATTTCCTCCCTGGCTTGGTAGCCCCCAGAGTAGGTGTTGTTTCACACTGAACTGGGTAAACAATTGATTGTGTTCTTTACTGTTTTTATTTACTGTCTTATAGAAAGTCAGATACGGTGTCATAACATTCACTGTGACATTGAGTATCTGCTGCCAGAATTTCAAGAAGAAAACTTGAAAACACACTCCAATCTCTTATTCCTAAAGACACCAACCAAAACAAAGTTTGCAAACACTTTCCATGCATCAAACCAAGCTTGAAACACGACTCAATCATCCCTAATCCCTCCTCATACAGAAGATCACATTTTTTCTGCAAAACAGGGCACCTGTTGCAGTTTGACTTCCACAAACACTTCCACTCGTGCGTTTTGGCCAAAGCTTGTTCAAACACACTCCCTACCACCCACTGAAGCTATCCCAAGCATTGAACACGAACTGTAACATCCCTAACATCACTTGCCATTTTTAGTTTTGCAGGTGGACTTCCATAGCTTGATTCAGAGAGATTCAAAGCAAGCTAAGCATAGGAGAAGCATCCTTGGACTTCAGGCAAGCTGTACCAAAGTTCAAACTCCATTGAAGATACCTCCATTGTTGTACATGACTCAAGCTGAACAGGTAAAAATATGAACTTCTATCTCTCTATCCAGGCATTATTAGGATTAGGTTTGTGAAGAAAACATGTTCTACTCATAGCCCTGAAGCCATCCATGTATTTACTTTTCATTTATATTGAGTGTGCTGTAAGAATTTTGGCCATGAACATTGAAAAAAACTTAGGTCAGAAATTAGGGATGAAGAAATTCTCCTTCATTTCTGAGAGTTAGGTCAAGATTTTTATATGTATGAATTCGTCTCTTGATGCTCTACATTGTTTATGTTATGAGTTTTTGTTAAAAGTCAAAGAATCAGGAATTGGAATGAAGCATAGAAGGCGCGCGTTTTTGACAGAAGCTGGAGGAAGAAGATGATGTCTTGGGCTGGGCCTGAGCCATCCTTGCTTTTTGCACCTCTTTTCTCATTTTGCACCCCCCTGGCCCATTGTGTGGAATATCCATTATTTTTGACTTTTTATTTTTTCTTCTGACTTATTATTTTTTGTCAAAACATAAAAAACATAAAAAATATTTTTTCACCCATTTTTGCATTTATTTGGCATTTGTTTGTTTTATTTAAGCATATATATATGAACAAATATATTTCTTTTTATCCAAAATATTAAACAATAATACAAAAATATATTTTTTTTAGTTATTATTTTTTGTTTACATTTTGAAAACATTTTCTAAAAATATACACTTTTGTAAATAATTAATATTTTATTTTTAAGTATATATTTAGTATATTAAAATATATGATATAAATACTTGTATATTTATTAGAATATTTAGGAAAATATGAAAATAATACATTTTTTTATTTTATTAATATATGACACTAATACTTTTTTTACAATATACTTCTCTTTTTATTTTTTGTATAAATTAATATATAAATGTTGTATATAATTAATAAATAATTGCTATTTACTCAAGAATTAGGGTTTTGCCCTAAAACCATAAAAAATATCAAAAATCAACCTTTTTATTTTTATTTATATTTTACATTGAAAAATACTTTTACATACATAAAAAACCATTTTTGTGCATAATACATTTTGCCTGTGTATTGTATTTATTTAATTATTGTACAATTAAATAATTTGTATATTCAATTTGGATGTAATAGTCTTAGATTTAATTTCTTGCTAAATATCCCCCCATTCAAACATTTGTACCCCCATCCCCATAATTATGTTGTAATAATTTAGGACTTTAAATTTCCGCATTTTAAAAGCTTTTAAATTATGCCATGATAGACCTAGGGTTTGCATGCAAAATCAACCAACAAATAGTTTGACTAATACAAAGACAAAAAAGCATGAAAATGGACAACACAATGCACACTTGCACCCTTAGGGTTACTCCACTTGTTGCCTTCCAAAATGGGCCATGTTGCATGTTGAGTATCTTTGGCAAAACAAAAACAAATCAAATGATCATAGTCCCTCGATGACGCTTTCTCAAGTTTCCTAAAAAATGATCAAGTCCCTTGAAGGAAAAATTGCCAAAGACACTTGGCACTATTGCATTCATGGTCTAAACGATGACCCACGCCCGTCCCGTTAACATACTAACACAAGATTGTCCACCAAATACAATGATGGAACAATACTGTTAAAAGGGTTAAAACATAGGAAAGATCTTTGAGAAATTTAGGGTAGATAGCTCTTGGTTACTTGACCAACTTGCAAAATCAAATCCTTGCCATTTTTCAAAACACAATTCATAACTTTCAAAAACAAATTTCAAAACCTTGAAACATCTTTTCAAAAAGACAAACACCTTTTGTAAAACATTCGAGTAAAGAATTGTTACAAGGGTTGCCTAGACAAGGCATCTTTTTCAAAACATTTTCAAAACCACACACACAAAGCACCATTTCAAACAATTGAAAATGCAAGGCAAGTGATCTAAGCAAGTAACTAAGAGCCCATGGATAACCATGGATAGAAAGGGTGTTAATACCTTCCCTTTCTATAATCTACTCCCCGAACCCAAGAAAACATCTCAAAGGTTTTTACTGTGCTTTTTAACCTTTCCTTAGGATAAAATAAAAAGTCGGTGGCGACTCTTGCTAAACCGAAACATTTGCGAAAACAAACGCAAAACCTCAAGTCAGTTCTCCCACCGTATCACAAGCAAGTACCTAAGAGCCCATGGAAAACCATGGATAGAAAGGGTGCTAACACCTTCCCTTTCTATAGTCTACCCCATGTACTCAGAAACATCTCGAAAAAGGTTTTTTCTGTTCTTTTTCCTTTTCCTGATTGGATAAAATAAAAGTCGGTGGCGACTCTTACTTACCGCGACATTTGCGAACAAAAAACGCAAACTAGTAAAAACAGTCGGTTCTGCCACCGTATCACAGAACTGGCGACTCTGCTGGGGAAAAAATAAGTGGGGTATACCTTAGGATCTAGGTCATCAAAATTGCTTCTCTTGATTGTCTTGATTGCTTTACTTTTGAGGGTTTGTTTGGGGTTACTAGATCTTACACCCGGATCTGAGGGCACTCAATAGGTAAACAGCAATAGATCATGGAGACTGTATGGCATAAACCGATATGGTTTAAGCGATGTCTATGTTGGTGTGGCACTTTGGTTGGTACCGACATCCTTCACGGGGAAACGAGGAGAATACGGGGCCGCCGCATGGTGTCGTGAAGCACTAACAGACCTTAGAACCTCAGTTGAACAAACTTGGCCATTAGAAAGTAGTGAGATAGTCGGCCTTGGTGTAGAGCTGAGGATTGGTTGATACTCGATGCTACATTCATTGAGATCAGACTTTCGGGATATTTTGGCTGCAAGAAAAGATTGATTGAGCTGAAACAATGCCTGATAAAGCATGGTCAGTGATATTGAGATCCCTTAGAACCCGGTTATTATTTATAGGACAGGTTGAACCAATCCAACTTCAAGAGGGTACTACCTTAAACTCAAGCAAGCCTTAAACCTAAGTACTTGGTGTTATTTGTTTGTGCTTGTTATACCTGTGATTTCTCAACATAATCATGACATCATGACATCATAAACATGACATATCATACTAACCATTTCAAGGATCTCAAGGGTCTGTGATGTAGGTCATGGCGAACCAGACGTCTAGCAAGGGGAAATGGGATTTATTTTCCTCTAGCCAATGTTGTCAAAGGATCTGGAGTCAGGGGCTATGACCCACTCGATATGGTGAGCTTGACTCTTGAAGAAGGACTCTCAACGACACAAAGTTTCTTAAATCAAGCTGCAATCAAATTCTAACAGTTTCTTATTTACCCCGCGAGATCCTTGAAAACATTACATGCATATCATACACATCACTACAGGTACCATTATAGGTTTCTCATCTTCTTCGCTGTTTATTTCAGCAAAAATGTCTTCCGAACAAAGCATCAAGGACCTCCAGGCACAAAACGCCCAGTTCCATCAAATGTTCATAAATTTGGCAAAAGGGCAGGAGGATCTGAAAACTCTCATCCTGAAAGAGAAAAAGAAAAAGAAGAAGGTTTTCGGTATTCTGAATATAGGCAGAAGGTTTAGAGGGTCGTTGAAGCAACAAGTCAATCTGACCTCTTCATCTAAGGAAGGGGAGAATCAAGAAGAAGAGACAAGGGAGAAAGATCCCAATCCTGAAGTTTCGGACAATGATACCGACTATAATGATGAGCAGTATCCTCCCACTGAGGATAGATACAAGCAGTTGGAAGATCTCTTATATGCTATGGAGGTCCAGAGGATACTTGGGTTAGATTTCGAAGAATTGGGATTGGTGTCGGGAGTGGTCATCCCGCAGAAGTTCAAAGCTCCAATTTTTGCAAAGTATGATGGGGTGTCCTGCCCAAAACTCCATCTTCGTTCTTATGTCATAAAGATCCAACCCCACACTGCTGATAGAAATTTATGGGTTCATTTCTTTCAGGATAGTCTGTCAGGGACTCAGCTTGAATAGTTCTATCAACTAGAGAGAGCTAATGTCCGAAATTGGGAAGATCTGACTGCTGCTTTCTATAAGCAGTATCAATACAACGCCGACCTTGCTCCTACTCGTACTCAACTCCAGAGTATGTCCATGGGGGAAAGTGAAGGCTTTAAAGACTATGCCCAGAAGTGGAGAGACTTGGATGGAAGAGTCTAACCCCCGTTGTCTGATAGGGAGTTGGTTGATATGTTTCTGGGTACGCTATCTGGTCCATTCTTTAATCATTTGATCGGTAGCTCGTCAGCGGGTTTTACCGAGCTGATTCTGACTGGAGAAAGAGTAGAAGCTGGGATCCAGAGTGGTAAGATCCAGAAAAATACCTCTTCGAGTAAAGAGAAGAAATCATTTAGTGGCAAGAGGGAAGCCAATGCTGTGCACGGCCAGAAGGGGCGTAAAAGGCAGACTACCACCAATCTGTGGGGGCAGTGTTGATCTCTAATTCGGCACGCACACAACGACCACAACAACGAAACAATCAGCCAAGGGTGGAAAGACCTCAAAGGCAGTTCACCCAAATTAATATGCCATTGTCACAAGCATTAAAACACATGTTGAAGATGAATCTGATTATGGTGATAAACCCTCATCCGAACCCTAAGACTTCTTCTCCTAACTACAACTCAGATGTAAGGTGTGCTTATCATTCTGGTAGCCCGAGGCACGATACTAACGATTGTTGGGCACTAAAATACAAGATTCAGAATATGATTGACGCCAAGGAGATCGAATTCGACCCTCCTGAGACTCCCAACATGATCACTGCTCCCTTGCCAAAACATGGCTAGGATTGAAAGCATTTTTGTTCATTTGAGTTTTGAAGTTGTATTTTCTTTGCTTATTCAAACAATTATTGTCATGTCAAACTTTATTATTTCATCAATGCATTACACATGTCTGTCTTAAATTAAGTTGTTTTCATTATGCTTAAATTTCTTTATATTTCATTTTCATGATATTCAACTCTCGGCTAAAAAAATATAAGCCTTTAGAGGGAGGATGACGAAAATGATACCACAATCTCTACAGTATGCTTTTGAACAGACCCCACTGACGATGTACAGGCGTTGTTTCAAATCCCAAATAATGGAGTTATAAGGAAGATAATCCCTAGTCAACCCCTTTTATCCAAAGAAGTAGGAGTTTTTCTTTCACACAAATTAAAACCCTTAATCACAACCTGAGGCAGGGTAGTTTTCTCAGTTAATCCAGGTGCACAATGAATGGCATCAAAGACATCCTTCCAAAACAAAAGGCGGTGATGGTTCCCTATAATCGTCAATGTTAGAACAAAGTTTGAATCTACTACCCTATATTTAAGTTTTGATGATAACAAAGTGAAAAGATATAGTATTTATAAGTTTCATGTATGAACTATCTGCTGCCTAAAATTATTATGTTCTGACTTGCAGATACTCTGATTGATATAAGCAAGATCACATCTATTCAGCATCAGAACTTGATTTCAGACACCAGCATCAGAAGTTGCCATATCAGAATGTCAAAATCAGATGATCAACTCACGTACATGCTGAAGCCTGATGAACAAGACTGCGCTCAACACTCTGATAAAGAAACACAACAGTTCATCAGCACCAAAGCAGAGTCAGAATGAGCCAAGCCAGAACTTGTATTAAGTAAGCAACGGTACTGTGCATTGAAATCAAATTAATTCCAACGGCCTCATTCCAGACAAGATCTGCTCAATAAGGAAAGCTTGTTATTAGCATTAAATCAAGAATATTGCATCCAACGTTCATCATCTCAGTGCTATATAAACAAGGCTTTGAAGATTGAAACGGATAATGCTCTCCAAATCTCTACACGCACAAAAGCTAATTATAATCTTCTTTCTCTCAGTTTTGCTAAACCACACACTCTGATATTCTACCATTGTTTAGCAATCTAGTTTCTAAGCTTCAATTTGTGTAAACATCACAGTTGTGATACAGTTTTGTAGAAAACATCCACACACTTAGTTTTATCTCTTTGTAAGAAAGTGTTACCTTGACAAACCGGGTTGTGGTTTGGATCAAGAAGGCTTTAGCAGTTGTTAAAGCAGTCTGTAATATTCAGTTGAATATAGTGGATTAAGACCTCGTTGGAGAGAGGCGAAATCACCTTGACGGGTGGACTGGAGTAGTTTGAGATCAAACGAACCAGGATAAAAATATCTTGTTCATTGCATTAGATTTCAGTTTTACAATTCAACCCCCCCCCCCCCCCCCCCCCTTCTTGTGTTTTTCACCACTTCAGTCAAGACAGGCAATCATTATCTCTCGAAATAAAAGCCCATTAAGTCAAAACCTATGAAGGAGACTTAAGAAAAAAACTAGGGCATCCCGCTGACTGTAATCACAAAAAGAAATAGTTCAGGAAAAAGACAGGGATAATAAAATCAAAAAGAAAGAGGTCCTACAAACCCTCAACAAAAAAATGACTGCCTATTCGAAATAAACTGTCAGTATCTGAACCATCATTGGAATATCAGAGCAAAGACTCAAACGGGATCTAAATGCACAATTAACTGAGCATAGGATCGAAGAACATCACGAAGAACGGGTGGATACAAATAAAATTTGAGCCTTTATCTTGTGTTTCTTAAACAGTGAACCAGCAATGACAACAATGAGGACAGAGACAGATTCAGTGGCAAACCTCCAGTATTTGATGGAGAAAACTTTGATTACTGGAAAGACAGAATTGAAAGCTTCTTTCTGGCACATGATGCTGATCTGTGGGATATGGTGACAGATGGATACACGCACCCTGTGAATGCAAGTGGTCAGAATATTGATAGAAAAACAATGTCTGATCAACAAAAGCGTGACTTCAAGAATCACCACAAGGCCAGAACCATCCTCCTCAGCGCCATCTCCTATACTGAGTATGAAAAGATCTCCAACAGAGACACAGCAAAGAATATTTTTGACTCACTCAGAATGACGCATGAGGGCAACGTTCAGGTCAAAGAAACAAAAGCTCTGGCGCTCATTCAGAAGTATGAGGCGTTCAAAATGGAAGAATCTGAATCCATTGAAACCATGTTCTCTAGATTCCAGATTCTGGTAGCTGGTCTCAAAGTTCTGGACAAAGGATACTCTACTGCTGACCATGTCAAGAAAATCATCAGAAGTTTACCCAAGCAGTGGAGACCTATGGTTACAGCTCTGAAGCTAGCTAAAGATCTCAACAAAATCACTCTGGAGGAACTTATCAGCTCCCTCAGAAGTCATGAGATAGAGCTAGAAGCTGATGAGCCTCAGAAGCAAGGTAAGCCTTTAGCATTAAAATCTAACAGAAAATTTGAGTCTAAAGTTTTGCAGGCAGTTGAAGAAACATCTGATGGATCCTCATCAGAAGAAGACGAACTCTCCCTTCTCTCCAGAAGAGTAAATCAACTGTGGACGCAAAGACAAAGGAAGTTCAGGAATCCCAGAAGATCTGATCAGAAAAAGTCCTCTTCTAGATACAGAAGGACAGATTCTTCCTCTGGATACAGAAGATCTGAAGGCTCCTCCAGTAGCAAAAAGCCAAACACCAAAGACATCATCTGCTATGAGTGCAACGAGCAAGGACACTATAAGAGTGACTGCCCAAAGCTTCAGAGGGAAAAGCCCAAAAAGAAGTTTGGAAGAGAGAAGAAGAAAAGTCTCATGGCTACATGGGATGACTCTGACTCGTCTGAAGCTGACTCAGAATCAGATGATGAAAGGGCAAACATAGCTCTCATGGCTAACATTTCAGAAGATAGTGAAGCTTCTGAATCAGACTCAGAATCAGACACTGAAGAGGTATTTCCTAACTTTGTTGTTAACTTTACAAAGGCTGAACTTGCTGAAAGCCTTAATGAGATTCTGGAACGCTATCAACAAATTAGAGCTAAATTCAGAGACCTGAAAAGGAATCTTGAATCTGACTCTAATAAGGCTGAGAGTCTCAAATTGGAAAATTCTGAGCTGAGAAATAAAATTTCAAAATTAGAAAACACTTTACAAAACTCTCAGAAGGAACCAATTTCTGAAACTCCCAGCAACGCTGATGAGATCATCAAGGAGTATGATCACAGTTTCCAGAAGTTCCTAGCTAAAAGCATAGATAGAAGCAGAATGGCTTCAATGATCTATGGAGTTAGCAGAAACGGCAGGAAAGGAATAGGATACTAAGGTAAGGTTCCTACACCAAAGAATGTCATGGACTTAACCATTAAACACACTCCTCTGAATTCACATTTTGTATATGGTCACACACATGATATCAAATACACTAGCAGTAAGCTCTCTGTGAAACCAAAATTCAACCAGAGTTTTGGTAAAACTAACAAATCAGGACCCAAGAAAATCTGGGTACCTAAGGATAAAATAATACATGTTGCAGATATCTTTAGCAGCAAGTCAGAAACACCAGTCATGGTACCTGGACTCTGGCTGCTCACGACACATGACGGGAAGAAGGCATATGTTCCAAAGCCTGGAACTTAAGCCTGGAGGCCACGTTGGCTTTGGAGGCAATCAGAGGGGAAAGATAATTGGCTCTGGAACTGTAGGTAATGGAAATCTTCCCTCTATTAATAATGTTCTGCTAGTAGATGGATTAATGCATAATCTGTTATCCATAAGTCAATTAAGTGATAACGGTTATGATATAATCTTTAATCAAAAATCATGCAAAGCTGTTAGTCAGAAAGATGGGACTATCCTGTTTAATGGTAAGAGGAAAAACAACATTTACAAAATCAAACTTTCTGAACTAAAGAGTCAGAATGTAAAATGTCTTCTGTCTATTAACAACGAGCAGTGGATCTGGCACAGAAGATTGGGACATGTTAGTATGAGAAGAATATCTCAGATTAACAAACTCAATCTGGCCAGAGGACTTCCTAATTTGAAGTTCAATTCAGATGCTCTGTGTGAAGCATGTCAGAAAGGCAAATTTGCAAAACCTTCTTTTAAATCCAAAAATGTTGTTTCTACCTCTAAGCCATTAGAACTTCTGCACATTGACTTATTTGGACCAGTTAAAACTGCTTCAGTCAGTGGTAAGAAGTATGGGTTAGTAATCGTAGATGACTATAGCAGATGGACATGGGTAAAGTTCTTAAGACACGAGGACGAGTCACACTCTGTGTTTGTTACCTTCTGTAACCAAGTTCAGAATGAAAAGGATCTTAGAATCGTTAAAGTCAGAAGTGATCATGGTGGAGAATTTGAAAACAAAGATTTTGAGTCATTCTTTAATGACAGAGGCATTCTGCATGATTTCTCTTGTCCTAGAACTCCCCAACAAAATGGAGTTGTAGAACGAAAGAACAGAACATTGCAAGAAATGGCCAGAACCATGATCAATGAGACAAATGTTGCTAAGACCTTCTGGGAAGAGGCAATAAACACAGCGTGCTACATTCAGAATAGAATCTCAATAAGACCTATTCTGGAAAAGACTCCATATGAACTGTGGAAGAACAGAAAGCCCAACATTTCATATTTTCATCCATTTGGATGTACTTGCTTTATATTAAATACAAAGAATTATTTGAACAAGTTTGACTCTAAAGCACAGAAGTGTATTATGTTAGGATACTCTGAACGCTCAAGAGGGTACAGAGTATACAATACAGAAACACAGATTGTGGAAGAATCAATCAGTGTTTGTTTTGATGATAAGCTTGACTCTGAAAAGTCAAAGCAGAATGAAGTTTTTGCAGGTATAGAAATTGAATTTGCAGGTTCTGAAGACAAGTCATCAGAAGCTCTCAACACAGACATTCCTTCAACGTCTGAAAGGAGCACTGCTAGCAATCCTACAACAGCTGCTGATCAACCTCAGAAGAGATTACCCAGAAGCAGCTTGGATCACCCAGAAGAGACTATCCTAGGAAGAAAGGAAGATCCAATCAGAACAAGAGCAAGCTTCAGAAACTCTGAAGAAACACTTATGGGACTTGTGTCTCTGATTGAACCTTCTTCTATTGATGAAGCACTTCTGGATAATGACTGGATTCTGGCAATGCAAGAAGAGCTGAATCAATTCACTAGAAACGACGTATGGGATCTCGTTCCCAGACCAAAAGGATTCAACGTCATTGGAACAAGATGGGTGTTCAGAAACAAGCTAAATGAACAAGGTGAAGTCATCAGAAACAAGGCACGACTGGTTGCACAAGGTTATAGTCAGCAAGAGGGGATAGACTATACAGAAACGTTTTCCCCAGTCGCCAGGTTAGAATCTATCAGACTTTTAATTTCATTTGCTGTTAATAGAGGCATCACTCTGTATCAGATGGATGTCAAAAGTGCATTCTTAAATGGTTATATAGAAGAAGAAGTTTATGTACACCAACCCCCAGGTTTTGAAAATACAAAACATCCAGAACATATTTTCAAACTAAAGAAGTCACTGTATGGTCTGAAACAAGCTCCCAGAGCTTGGTATGAAAGGCTAAGTAACTTTCTGCTGGAAAATGAATTCACCAGAGGGAAGGTGGACACTACTCTATTCTGTAAATCAGTTAAGAGTGACATCTTATTCTGTCAAGTTTATGTTGATGATATTATTTTTGGTTCTACTAATCTTTCTCTTGGAAGAAAATTTGCCAAGTGTATGCAGGCAGAATTTGAGATGAGCCTCATGGGGGAACTGAAATTCTTTCTAGGAATTCAGATCAATCAAACTCCAGAAGGAACT
Source organism: Vicia faba (assembly GCA_948472305.1). Classification (NCBI taxonomy): domain Eukaryota; kingdom Viridiplantae; phylum Streptophyta; class Magnoliopsida; order Fabales; family Fabaceae; genus Vicia; species Vicia faba. The sequence continues at coordinate 161,211 of CATIWC010000454.1, forward strand.
TACATTCATCAGAGCAAATACATCAGAGATCTTCTGAAGAAATTTGACCTCTCAGAATGTAAGCCATCAAAGATTCCAATGCATCCCACGTGCATTCTGGAAAGAGAAGAGGTGAGCAAAAATGTAGAACAGAAAGTCTACAGAGGTATGATTGGTTCTCTCCTCTATCTGACTGCTTCAAGACCTGACATATTATTCAGTGTTTGTATATGTGCTAGATTCCAATCAGATCCTAGAGAATCTCACTTAACAGCTGTTAAGCGAATTTTCAAGTATCTGAAAGGTACTACTAATCTGGGTTTGTTTTATAGAAAATCTAGTGATTACAGCTTAGTAGGCTACTGTGATGCTGATTTTGCTGGAGACAGAGTGGAACGTAAAAGTACTTCTGGAAGCTGCCAGTTTCTGGGAGAAAATCTGATCTCTTGGTCCAGCAAAAGGCAATCAACAATTGCTCTGTCAACAGCAGAAGCTGAGTACATAGCAGCAGCAGGATGTAGCACACAAATGCTCTGGATGAAAAGTCAACTTGAAGACTTCCAGATTTTTGAGAGTAACATTCCTATACTTTGTGATAATACTTCTGCTATTTGCTTAAGTAAGAATCCCATTTTACATTCTAGAGCTAAGCATATAGAAATAAAACATCACTTCATTAGGGACTATATTCAGAAAGGTATTTTGAACTTAAAATTTATAGATACAGACCATCAATGGGCTGATATCTTTACTAAACCCCTTTCAGAAGATAGGTTTAATTTCATTCTGAAACATCTCAGCATGAAAGTGTGTCCAGAGTGAAAATGTTTTAATTCCATATATTTACCTTCAGAATGTAATTGTTTTACTGTGAACTTCTGATCAATCTCCTTTCAGAAAGATAGAACATGCAGATTGTATCAGATGCAAGTCTAAAGATCTGAGAGTCTAAGCTCAAAGACAGACGTGCTGATCACTACATCAAACAAGTGTCATCCAATCATCAGCATATCTCTGAAGCAGACCGCGTGCACGCTTCTGAGAAGGCAGAGCGCTGATTGGGTGCATTGAGACACATGTCTGGTAACCGTTTTTAAGTATCTTTCTCAAATCCCCCAAAATCAGCAAGCATTTAATGAAAAGTAATCATGCTTTTAAAATGCAATCATGATTTTTCTCTCTCTTAAAAAACGTTTATCTTTTCAAAACAGTTTTGAAAACTCTATTTAAGCACATTAATCTCTCATTCTCATTCTTTACGCTTTCTCACTAATACTCAAGCATTTTCTGCATATTTCTGTTTTCATCTCTTGCAACCTATTTTCCTCAGTTTATTCTCAAAACCCTTTTAGTGTGAACATGGCAACCTCCAGCAGCGCTTCTGCAGGTCCTCAGAAGAAAGCATCATCTGAGCAATATCAAGTGCCATTCAGAACTCTCCTCACTCCTGTGAAGAACCTTGAAGTGCTTTCTGAATTAATCATTGATTTTGAAAGCTTGAAGGAGAATGGTTTTGACCTAACTGAAGAAGTTAGGGCTCAGAAGTGGGAAAGGTACTTTGATAGGTTGGTTGGACCAACATTCCCAATGCTAGTCAAGGAATTCTGGATTCACGCCAAGGCTTCAACACATCTAGTCACCTCCTTTGTTTTGGGGAAGAAGATTGTGATCACTGAGGATCACATTGCAAGGCTAATTGGTCACAGTGGCGGTGGCGTCCGTTGTGTGGACATGGCTGAAAGATGTGCTGATGTAGGTGTGATAGCTACAAGGATTTTCACTCTTGGGGTGCCCAGCAGCAAGATTAAAGATCTGAAGGATCATTACAGAGTGTGGGCTAAGATAATTCTGGGGTGCTTCAACCACAGGAAACCAACCAGTTCTCCTGATTACATAAATGTGGATCAGCAGTTTTTGATCTACTTTATTGATCAGAAGGTAAAGATCAATCTGGCTCACTTCCTGTTCAACCACCTCAGAATAAGTGTGAAGGAAACAAGGGAAGAAGAAAGAACCAAGAGGGATTGGATACCTTTTGGAAGGTTGATATCAGATATTCTGACAGAGAATAGGCTGATTGAGCATCTGATAGAAGCTCAAGAGCTAAGCATTATTGAACCAACAATTGGGAAACCTCTGAACGCAAAGAACTTGAAAAAGATGAAGCTGATAGAGAATATTCAGAAGGAACCCAGAGCTACTCCTATTGCTGATATCTCCAGCAGAAGAGTGCCTCTGAGTGACTTTCCGTTATTTTCTGAAATTGAATCCAAACCAGAGGTGATTCTCAGGTACTTGGATGCGTGCAAGGCAGATGGTACATATCCAAATCTGAATATCAGAGATCTGCATCAACCTCAACCAGAAGTGACTCTGAAGAAGACGAAGAAGAGGAAGGCACCATCAGAAGGATCATCCCAACAGACACCCAGGAAAAGAGGTAATTCATCTGCTGCTCCTGTTTTAAAATCTTCTACTATTCCAGCATCTATTCCTCCTCAAACCTCTCATAGAATCTCAATCCCCATCCCTACCATAGATGAAACTGTACAAGAAGAGGACCCTTCTGAGGCATTAAAACTCAGAAGACCCAGAACCAAACATCCCAAACAACCAACAATCTCAACAACATCAGCAATTGACCAAGTGCTGTCTGACATTGATCAACACACCTCTGATCAACCAATCTCTGAACCACAAACTGTTCCTCCTCCACAACCAGAACAACAGCAATCTGCTGAAGAACCAGAACAACAACAACCACTCTCATCAATTCCAGAAGAACCCCTTATCCCTGAACAATCAGAAATTCCATCTCCCTCTCCCCAACCAGAAATTAATCCACCATCACCTCAAACAGAGTTTCATCACTCTGAAACTCCTTCTCCTCAACCATCTGAACCTCATTCACCTCATCCATCACCTCTGGCAATCCAGTTGCCATGTGGAACAACTGTTATCATGCCCCAGTTACCATCCTCACCAGAATCTACACCACCAAATACTCCCAAAACACCACCCAGTCCAATCATAATCTCTGATACTGATACTCCATCTCCAAAACAAACAGCTGCTCAGAAAACCTCCGAAAACCCCAGCAGGACTTTCATAGACTTAACCAGTCTTGACCGTCTTGCTGATCTGAAACATAAAATTGCCATCCCAAAACCAAAACAACCAGATGTTGGCTCTGGTATTATGAATTTTGAAACAGGTGTGCTGCAATGGATTGCTTCTTTGAAGCAAGTCTGTCCTGGAATGATTGACCCAGCTACCTCTGATCAGCTCTGGTCACAATTCAGACTTTGGGTACATGCTGAAGCCCTCAAGTTGCAGGATATCAACTATGAGCAGGCACAACAAAATTTCAGCAAGCTTCTGAATGAAGTTGGAAGTCAGCTTCTGAAAGAAGACGTGCTCCCTCTGGACAGTGAACCTTGGTCTGAGAAACAGCAAGCTGCAAAGGTGCAATCAGAAGAAGACAAGACCATTCAAGCTGAAGAAAGTCAAGCAGAGGATGTTGCTGAAAGCTCTCAGAAGCTTCCTGATTCTGATGCTTCTCAAGCTGCCTTGGACAGGCAGACTCTGGAAGAATTAAGGCTGAATGACATACGTCTGCAGCAGCGGATGGATGAAAGCGATCAGAAGATGAAAGAGAGAATGGATGTGCAGGATAGCAAGATTGACAATGTTGTCAGCATGGTGCACAAGCAGAATGAGACTGCTGAAAAGATCCAAGCCATGCTGGAGAACCTGTTCACACGCTTGCCTCCTCAACCTTAGTCTCTTTTTTCATTCATGACCTTTTTCATGTTTTCCTTGATTTTCTGATGTACCGTTTGAATATGTTTTGTACTATTTTCTTGTTTTGATTCTGAACTCTCTCAATATGATTAGTTTTTCTGATCTTAATTGTTTTAGCACATCACCTACACTTTTTGATTGCTGACAAAAAGGGGGAGAACAAGAATGATATTTTAATCAATAACGGCTAACTAGACAGAAATTCTCAAACATTCTAACTCTATTTACTTGAAAATGTTTTTCTGTTTTGCTTAAAGTCTACAGGTACAAGGAAGCTCCTGGACACTCTGAAGACTAGAAGCTCTGAAGCTCTGATCACTATGAAGTTCTGATCCGCTCTGATATTCTGATCCAAAGCAAAGCTCTGACATAAAGCTTCTGATAAGTCAAAGGCTCTGATACTCTGATGTTCAAAGAAAGGCAAAAAGATCTGATCATGAAGAACACGTGTAATCAAAGGGAAGTAATAAACTCAAGGGGAGTATCTCTCAACTCTGAAATTTCTTTACTCCTTATCATTTTACTTCTTATTCTGATACATATCCCAGATACCTTTTCACGTTATTTTCATTTAAAATATCTAGTTTTTGTCATCATCAAAAGGGGGAGATTGTTAGAACAAAGTTTGAATCTACTACCCTATATTTAAGTTTTGATGATAACAAAGTGAAAAGATATAGTATTTATAAGTTTCATGTATGAACTATCTGCTGCCTAAAATTATTATGTTCTGACTTGCAGATACTCTGATTGATATAAGCAAGATCACATCTATTCAGCATCAGAACTTGATTTCAGACACCAGCATCAGAAGTTGCCATATCAGAATGTCAAAATCAGATGATCAACTCACGTACATGCTGAAGCCTGATGAACAAGACTGCGCTTAACACTCTGATAAAGAAACACAACAGTTCATCAGCAGCGAAGCAGAGTCAGAATGAGCCAAGCCAGAACTTGCATTAAGTAAGCAACGGTACTGTGCATTGAAAGCAAATTAATTCCAACGGCCTCATTCCAGACAAGATCTGCTCAATAAGGAAAGCTTGTTATTAGCATTAAATCAAGAATATTGCATCCAACGTTCATCATCTCAGTGCTATATAAACAAGGCTTTGAAGATTGAAACGGCTAATGCTCTCCAAATCTCTACACGCACAAAAGCTAATTATAATCTTCTTTCTCTCAGTTTTGCTAAACCACACACTCTGATATTCTACCATTGTTTAGCAATCTAGTTTCTAAGCTTCAATTTGTGTAAACATCACAGTTGTGATACAGTTTTGTAGAAAACATCCACACACTTAGTTTTATCTTTTTGTAAGAAAGTGTTACCTTGACAAACCGGGTTGTGGTTTGGATCAAGAAGGCTTTAGCAGTTGTTAAAGCAGTCTGTAATATTCAGTTGAATATAGTGGATTAAGACCTCGTTGGAGAGAGGCGAAATCACCTTGACGGGTGGACTGGAGTAGTTTGAGATCAAACGAACCAGGATAAAAATATCTTGTTCATTGCATTAGATTTCAGTTTTACAATTCAACCCCCCCCCCCCCCCTTCTTGTGTTTTTCACCACTTCAGTCAAGACAGGCAATCATTATCTCTCGAAATAAAAGCCCATTAAGTCAAAACCTATGAAGGAGACTTAAGAAAAAAACTAGGGCATCCCGCTGACTGTAATCACAAAAAGAAATAGTTCAGGAAAAAGACAGGGATAATAAAATCAAAAAGAAAGAGGTCCTACAAACCCTCAACAAAAAAATGACTGCCTATTCGAAATAAACTGTCAGTATCTGAACCATCATTGGAATATCAGAGCAAAGACTCAAACGGGATCTAAATGCACAATTAACTGAGCATAGGATCGAAGAACATCACGAAGAACGGGTGGATACAAATAAAATTTGAGCCTTTATCTTGTGTTTCTTAAACCGTGAACCAGGCCACGTTATAACCCTTAAAAGTCCTAGCTGAAGCATGGGTTAGTTTGAAAGCATATTGTTACAAAAGGTATCCTGACTCCTATAAGGTTTGCTATAAATCCTGAGTTGACATCACACTTTTACAAAAAAAAAACTTATTTTACTAAAAAATGAATTTTCAAACTTCAAGACAGACATAAGCTTCACATTCTTAAAACAACATTGTTTGCACATGACTATTTGTTCAACAGCAGAGAAATTCGCATAACGAATATCTAGTGAACAAAAACCTTCTCAATAAAAAGGATCACTTCAAGTGGAAAAACACTTTCAACCAAGGGGCACGGCATGATCATTGTCCATCATCTGGGGAAGTCAAGTCAAGATTCAAGGAATCTCTCAAAGATGCCAAATAGCCAGGGGCAAATCTCCATCTGAATCACTTGGGGGAATTGGGCATGAATTCCAGCAACGAATCTTGTACGATTAAAAAAACATCTTCTGGTAGTGTGGCAACACAACACTACTGACAGTGATAACTCCCTACACCCTGAGAGCGTGGACATAGTCATAAAATACTGCGCATCAACAAAGACCCGCTAGGTTGACTGGCCTAGGAGAAAATAAGGGCATCCCGATGAACCAAAAGGGTTCAGGAAAAAATTAGGGATAAAAACAAAAAATATTTGTACACCCGGCAAGTCAAAAACCTGAAAAGGCGGCTTCGGAAAAAAAGGGTATCCCGGTGGACTGAAAATCTGAAAAGACAGTCCAGGAAAAAGTTAGGGATTAAAGCATACGACTATGTCCCGTCATCTTATCATTTGTTTATCAATAGAAGACTTATCATCCTGATCAGCATCCACAAAGCCTTTGTGTGTACTTTCTCCAACAGGTATAGGGGCAGAAAAGTCCTGATGCAAAGTCATTTTCGTATCCTCAACATACGACCCTGTGACATCTACATTCCCCACATAGTAGAGGCAACTAAAGCTTTGACATTGGCTCCCCCAAACAGGATCTACGTTCCCCAGCAAAGTTCCTTCAGAGAGTCGACATCTATATTCCTCGATCGAATTTCATAATCACAAGCGGGTCATAAAGTTTTCTCCCGAACAAAGTTTATTTCTCTGAATACAGAAGCTTAATCCCCGACCGAGTTTATCCCTTCAGCTATGAAAGCTTCTTTCTCCAACATAATTATTCCCCCGCAGAGTTGTTCTCAAGTAGAGTCTCTCCTCGGCAGAATATCCGTAAACAACGGGCAAATCCCCAGCATATTCATCTCCGATTTTCCATCTCCATCGGAAGTAGAAGAACTACTTTTTCTACTACGATCAGGAATGTAATTTCCAGTACTCTCCAGCAGCAGTCAGGGATTTATTTTCCCAAACTCGGACGTGCCACAATAGCATTTCATATTAATACATCATGACGTGCGCATACATATTGCATCCAGCATAAGCTTATTTATTTTGATAACATCATCATACAATGCATTTCATGCATCATATACGATTAATCATGTACCTTTTCAGGAAAGATGGTCATCATTAACAACTTCCAGCAAGTTCAAGATTATCTCCTGAAACTAAACAGAGTAATCATCTGCACGATCAAATGCAACTTTACACGGGTTTGTCACGAAGCAATCTTACACGGGTTTCTCCTAAATGCAGCTTCACACGGGTTTATCCTGAACAATCTTACACGGGTCTTTTCTCATACATTTCCAAATAAAGTTTTACACGAAATTATCATAAAGTAACCTTACGCAGGTTCCTTCTGAAGTTTTACACAAATTTACCACAAAGTAACCTTACCCAGGTTCCTTCTGAAGTTTTTACACGAACTTATCCCGAAATAACCTTACCCAGGTTCCTCCTGAAGTTTTACACATACTTATCACGAAATAACCTTACCTAGGTTCCTCCTGAAGTTTTACACAAACTTGTCACAAAGTAACCTTACCCAGGTTCCTCCTGAAGTTTTATAGGAACTTATCCCAAAGTAACCTTACCCAGGTTCCTCCTAAAGCCCTACATAGACTCATCACGAGCAACCTTACCCAGGTTCCTTCTGAAGTTTCACTCAGACTTATCCTGAAGAAACCTTACCTAGGTTCCTTCTTGGTTCAGATGCAGTTTTACCCAGACTCCTCACAAAGCAACCCTACCCAGGTTCCTTCTCAGTTCAGATGCAGTTTTACTCAAACTCCTCACAAAGCAACCTTACCCAGGTTCCTTCTCGGTTCAAATGTTGTTTTACCCAAACTCCTCACAAAGAAACCTTACCCAGGTTCCTTCTCGGTTCAGATGCAGTTTTACCCAAACTCCTCACGAAGAAACCATACCCAGGTTCCTTCCCATAAGCCCTACTATCCAAGTTCCTTCTCATAACCTCACCATCCAGGTTTCTTTTCTCTTATCTCCAGACAGCAGTCCACAACACTGTAAGACCTGGACCTGATCAAACACGATCGGTTTCACCTTTCCCCAGTAGGTCTCCATGTAGCCTATACACTAACCAGATATGCAGTTCACCTACAGAGTTAATTCCCCAGTAGAGTAACGGACAACTGAAGCTCCTAAAATTTTATTTTTCCCAAGACAGATACCAACATTCCTCAACAGACTCCTCCTCAATGACAGGAGCAGGGATTCTCATCAAAGGAATATCTCAGGAAATCAACATCCTCTAGATGGCATCTTTAAGCCCATATCCGACGGTACTCCATCACATCTTGAATGGCATCTATAATCCCATTCCCGATATCACAAATCAAGTATCACTTCATGTGAGTGCAAATTTTTGGGCACTCTAGTGTTCAATCATCATCCACATTCATATCACAAAAGGAAGACGAGCCAATCTACATCCTCAGTTTTAAGAAGACTGAACAGGGTCAGCTGTTGTACCCTAAAATCTTTCCTCTCATTTTACTCAATACATACTCCTAAAGGTCCTCAATTTGCTCAAGGATGCCCAAGAGTTGACCAGACAAACTCTCTCCTAAGGCAATGTATCTCAAACTGGGGTTTCCATTTTCATTAGGGTATGGGAACTCCAAAGGTCCCAAATGCTTTCCATGGTCCTAATATTTTATCAATATCATCCATGTCAATTTCAAGCTTTGCACAAGAAGTTTGCTCAATCAACTGCTCAGATGCTTGAGAATCAACTGTATTAGGTCAAAAGTCAACTGTGGCCCGCATATAGTCAAACTATAAGATTTTTGGTCAACATCAACATTTTGAAGTGGTATCCATCATTTGATCAAGGGTTGACAATGATTCTTCAAGGAATGCTCCAAATTCATCAAAACCCAAAAGTTGCTAAATTAGGGTTTCTTAGGAAAAGTCAACCAAACTTTGACCAAGCATAACTTCCTCATACTTTATCAGAAAGTTTCCATCCAAGGCTCATTTTGAAGAGGATACAACTCCCTACAAGTCATCTTCATCCCACAAGTTCAAAATATGCACTCATAAAAAGATATGAATTTCTACATTATAGGTCCTTTTGAAAAGTCAACAAAAACACCTTTTGGGTCAAAGCTTCTTACATGAACATGGAAGACCCAATTGAGATGAAACCAAAAGGGTTGTCTAGGGGACATCCTAAGATTTCTAAAAAGTCAAAGAACATCCTCTTAGGATTAAAATTGAGGGTGATATGTATTGTCAAAATTGACCAATTTTTGGAAATGTGCATGAAGTCAATATTGATCAAAATGACTTTTTTTCCAAATGGGCCCATGTTTTCTTGTTTGAAACTTGTTCCTAAGATGGCCCAAGACCCCTGAGCTTATCCACCTATTATATTATTATTTTTATTGTTTATTTTGATTTTTTATCCATTTAAATCAAAATAAATCAATTTAAATAGTAGAATAATCAAATAAAATCAAAGATTTGATTTTATGAGCATATTATGAGTCCATGAACAGCTAGCAAATCAAAAAATTCGTGCAAGAGCTAATTGATTGGAAAAGATCTTAATTTGGTTTATTTTGGAAATAAATCATACAAGGAAAAGAATGAAATCAAATCTCCATAATTTTCAATGATATGATCAGTTTTTGTTGACCTAAATCATTCTATCATATATACCTAACATCTCTAAAGCATAAAAAAGGGTTTGGGGTCGTGAAAACAAGGAAGGAAGTTGCAAATTTTGGAAGAAAAAGTGCAGACCGTATTCTCTTCCATAGGCCGTTTCAAGTAATTCCAAAGCCAGCAATCTATTCCTGGATGTGTTCTGAAGCTATTCCAATCATCCTCAAGGGCAAAAACATCAAGAAACACGACTTACAGATCCACGGTTTGCACATACCATCTTGAACTTGATTTTACAATTTACGCATGATTAATCACTTTTAAGCATAGAATTGTGTTTGTATCATCATTTGAGATGTTTTGGTTTAATTAATTTTGTGTTTTGATACATATATTGATGATCAACATTGTTAGAGTTTGTTTTTCCATTTTAGGGTTTCTCTATACAGGTTAAATTGGGCCAAGAAAAGAACACCATGATGCTCGTGAGATTAAAGTGAATTGATCTATACAACTAGAATTAATTTATCATGCGTCTTGTGAATTTTTGAAACTTACAGGGTTATAGCTATGGAGTTTTGTCTGTAGGTAAAAGTAATTGGTTAAAAACAATAGTTATGGGAAAGAAGACAATTAGGTGGCAGAATCCTATTGGGCAATTTGCATCACGCGTAGGGATGTCAATTTGGACCTGTTAATGGGGATCCCCGCGGGGAACGCCCCGTTCGGAGCCCCAAAGATGGGGAATTTTCCCCCGTGGGGGCGGGGATGGGGAGAAAAATTCCCCCGAGAGCATTTCGGGGACGGGGACGGGGAATACACCCCCCGCCCCGCCTATTATTTTAATATAGTTAATTTAATATATATATTTTAGATTAGGCTTTTTAGTCATTTCCATTAGTATTTTTAATAAAAAATAATAAATGTCAAATACTAGTATTTTTTAATAACATAATAAATATGTGAATTCTTTGTGCTTTTTATTTTTATAGAAAATATAAACATTTTAAAAAAATAAAATATTAATGAATAAATGTAGGATCTATGGGGATCCCCGCGGGGAACGGGGATCCACGGGTTACGGGGATGGGGATAGAAATTCCCCCGTGACGTAGATCGGGGACGGGGACGGGGAATGAATTTGATGGCGGGGAAAAAGATGGGGAAGTGTCCCCCCGGCCCCGCCCCGCCCCATTGACATCCCTAATCACGCGCGCGTTTGGGAAAAACCACTTTATTTCCTTTATATTTTATTTATGTTATTATATATACAATTAACCATCCCGGCAAATTTTGTTTTCTTACTTTGTTTCTACATATTTAATGCATCATCATCCAAAACGCCTACCATGCGCTACCACCATTTGGCCATTGGATGTATCAATAATTCAGATCCAACGCCTCAAACAAGGAAGGACCATGGTACACCATCAGGCAGAGGAACCATTGGATTCAGCGCAAGGCAGGTGGGCCAAGGAATTTGGGCCTTTGAATTTTCAACATTTCACCCCCTGATTGCTTCTAACAGGCCCATCTCTTTTTATTTTTCTTATTTTTATTTTAATTCTTTTTATTATTTCACTAATTATCTTTTTTACAAATAACACAAAAATCATTTTTTATCATAAAATCAAAAATCACAAAAAACATAAAAATCATTTTTTTTATAAAATATTTTATTTCCTTAATTAATTAGATTAATTTAATTTAGGAAAATTTAATTCCTTTTTTTTCATAATTTAAAATAATTAGAAATTAGGGTTAATGTGTACATAACTGAATCTTTTCTCAAAAAATAACAAAATATTTTCTCAATTAGATTTTTTAGGTTTCCTAATTTATTCCCTCGCATTTAATTGGCCGCGCGCATTTTTTAATTTCCTTTTTATTATTATTGTAACTGTTTCGAGGTTGTAATAGATTAATTAGGATTTTAAATTTCCGCATTTTTATTTTTGGTCAAGATAATTATCTATCTGCAAAAGCCTTGTAATATCTAGGACTTTAACTTTCCCGCATTTTAATTTCCGCAAACTATAAACTTCTTAGATGTATGTTAATAGGATTGTATGGAAAGACTAATTGAAAATTAAAACAGTAGAAAACCTTAAATGTGCAAAGATTAATTAACTGAAAAAATACACTCGCACATGCTCACTCCTAGGGTTTGCCCCACTTGGTTGCCTCGGAAAACAATGGTCATGTCCCTCGAACATAGGGATATCTTAGCAAAAGACCCTCAATCTAAAAGTCATCATAAAGATCATAGTCCCTTAACGTCCCTCGAGTTGCCTATGAGAAATAATCTTGTCCCTCGATGTTGCCTACGGATATATGATGACAGTCCCTTCGAACTGCTAAGGTATCCTTACATGTTATCTTTAATGACCATTTCGTCCCTATCGATAGTCCCTCAAACTCCAACGACGGTGCTACCTATTCTTTAGTAGTAGGATAGTGATGTCTAAAGGAAACGAGAAAACGAACAACCTTTCTCGAGTAGGTAGAAAATCTTAAGTACTTGCTCAAAACAATAAAAACTCTTTTACACAAACACTTTCAAAATAGTTTTTAAAAAAAAATTCGTAACACTCTTGAGGACAGAAACAAGGGTTAAAACGAAGTAAAACAAAACTTTTCAAAACAAGCACACACAAGCAATTTCAAAATGAGCAAGTACCTAAGAGTCCATGGAAAACCATGGATAGAAAGGGTGCTAACACCTTCCCTTTCTATAATCTACCCCCGTACTCAGAAACATCTCGAAAAAGGTTTTTTTTGTTCTTTTTCCTTTTCCCGATTGGATAAAATAAAAGTCGGTGGCGACTCTTGCTTACCGCGACATTTGCGAACAAAAAACACAAACCAGTAAAAACATTCGGTTCTGCCACCGTATCACATCCACTTTCGGCTGGTACCTTTTGTTGAGAGTCTCCTTCGGCTGGTCTCTTTTCATTGTAAGTTCTCATTTGATCGGTGTTCTTTTCTTAGGAATCTACCTTCGGTATAGTATTCCTTGTTAAAGATTCCCCTTTGGCTGGTTTCTTTATCTTGAAGTTCACCTTCGGCTGGCACCCTTTAAATCCACCTTTGGCTGGTGACTTTGTTAAGAGACCTCTTTGGATGGTCTCTTTTCTTTGTAAATTCTCCCTTGATCGGTGTTCTTTCCCCTTTAAATCCACCTTCAACAGGTATCATTTGTTAGGAGTCCCCTTCGGCTGGTCTCTTTTCTTTGTAAGTTCCCATTTGATCGGTGTTCTATTCAGAGTCAATGTCTATTTGTGTCCCCAGTAAGTTCACCTTCGATTGGAGTTCCTTTGTTAGAGTCTTCTTCGATCGTTCTCTTTCTTGTGTATGTCTAACCTTGACCTGACATCCAAGAGATTTACTCAGCTAACTACTACAATCCAAAAAAAGTAAAAAAGAAGAAAATACAGAAAACCAAAAAATATAATAATATCTGACTAGGCTTCGGAGCGCAAATTTTTGGGTTCATTTAAGTATTTAATTTTCTTCCACCTTGAAAGTTCGAAAGGCTGGCGCCAATCTCACCTTCAGGTTGAAGGCGATTAAATAGGGACAACTGTTGCACCCCAAAATTTTCCCTCTTTGTTTTAACGTTGATTAACTTATATTTTGTTTGCATATACACATGTATGCATCTTATTGGTTCCATATTCATAGAATCAAGGTATTTGATCAACACAACAAAGCTCTCATAATTTTTCAACGCATGTTTGAGTTGTGGAAGATTTGGGTGTTTTCGGTGAATTTAAAATAGTGCGAATTAGAAACAGTGTTTTGACTTATTAGAGTTTGAAAATTCGCATCTCCAGCTTGGAATGGTGTTTTGGCTTGATTCATGAGGTTTTGAAACTGTCTCAATGTTCTCTTCAATTTTTGTGTTCGGACCAAAAGCTAATTCTCAAAGGAAAGTCTCCGAATACGCGGTTCTTTTGAAAGTTATATGGTGAAAAATACAAAGAAAAAGGTGTTGAAAAGGCAGTTTTCGTACACTAAAAAATTCATAACTCGAAAACCGTTTGTCGTTTTGAATCCGTTCCGGTGGCTAAAATTCCATCTTGATGTCATCTACATTTTGTATCTCACGGCCGGAAGCCAGTTCTACCCAGAGAGTCTTCAAATATATGAATTTATCAAATATGTTTGCATGAGAAAATTGTGAAAAATGTTCACCTGCTCCATCTTCAGAAAATCATAACTCGGTCGATTCTTATCATATCGAGTTAGTTCCAGTGGCATTATTTCACAAATTGAGTTGGTTAAATATTGCTTTCGGCTTTCCAATTCGAGCGTATAGCTGTAGAAATGTTTAAGACTAAGCCATTAGATTGACTAGACTTATACAAATCAAAATCAAAATTGCCATCGTGCTTTATTGTTTCCAAAGGAATGGGAAAAGAGCGAATAATCCAAAAAAGAGGGGGAAAGATTCAAGGTAAGGGGGTTGGTTATGCAAAGGGAAGGTATTAGCACCCTAAACATCTATGGTACTCCGTAGGAACCTCTTTGTAAAATCTGTATATTTTGGCTATAAAATGTTGTATAGAAAATGGATGGTGGAGGTGAGAAAAGAAATATATTTTTATGGTTTTTGCATCCGCCGCGGTTGTGAACCTTTAGTGCCTACGTACCACATTTTCATGCAATAGGGGATCAGGGTACACGTAGTTCCTCTTTTAAAGATTTTAAAATACAAGTGTGTTGGTTAGTTTTATGAGATAAAACATCACCGTTATTGTCCGTGTGGAAAACATACTTACTACCCCAATCATGAGAAAGGAGAATTTGCATCATCTCAAAGTGGAGGATATGACTTGGATTTTAAAATCAACAATGTCTCACTCAACACACGAGTAGAAAATATCTCTCTTCACTACATATTGTAGAAGTATAGTTGTTTGTATCACTACAAAGATTGACAAGAGTCCAATCTTTTTGAGAAAAGTTTAAAGATGAAAGCCAAGGTGGAAAAAATGTTTGAATGAGATTGATTGACTTTTAATCTTCTCACAAAAAAAGGATGTCAAAGTATTATTAAATTTATTGGAGTTTATTTATGAAAATGTTTGAAAATTCATGGACCTAAGTCCAAGTTTATTATGAAATTTGTTCAAGTTTAAAACAAGAAGAGTTTTCAAAAGGAGGAAGAAGATTTTTGAAATTAAAGAAGATGGGAGGAGAAGAAGAGACTATCCTAAAGCATGAGGTAAAAGCTAGGGATAAGGACCATCTAACCAACAAGAAGCCAATATTTGACACTATGAGCCAAGATAGAATTCCCTTTCTTTGGATTGAAACCAAACAAGAATTGATACTAGACCTCTTGAGAAAACCAAACTTCAAGTGTATTAAGTCTTCATAAAAATTGGGCAGAGTAACAGTTGTATATGGGTGAATTCCAAATTACAAACAAAGGGTGTAATCACAATAACCTGCACATAAAACAAACAAACAATCCAATATCTTGAGGTAAACCTCAAGAGCTCCGGGTAAAATAATCAGATAAGATCACAAGAGAAAGGGGTAAAATAAACCAAAAATAATAAAAAATAACAAAGGCAGAAACAAAAATAAAATAAGGTCACCAGTATTTAACACAATATCATTGGATCATTCCATAATTTTTTCAGAATTTAAAAATGCATAAAAGTATTTTTAAACATTTAAAACAATTCAAATAAATTGTAAATTTATAAAAATTACCAAAAAAAAATTAAATTGTGAAAAAAATAAAAATTAGAAAGAGAATAATCAAAATATTTTTCATAATTTTTTCAAATTTTTTGGACTAAAAATGTATTTTCTATGATTTTTTAAGTTTAAAACAATTAAATATAAAAAATCAGAAAAGAAAATAAAAGTCAAAAATATGTGGACCATTGGATGATAGTCAAAAATGCGTTAGTAATCAAATCCAAGGGATCTGGCGCGCTCTGCATATCATGGTCATTAGTGAATAAACACTGAATCAATTATTAAATCAGAATTCAAAAATAACAAGTGGCGTGCCATCATTGGTTGGAAGATGACACGTTGGTCATCTTCAACCTCCATCCAACGTGAATTGCAGGTCTCTCAAACTGTAAAATCAGAAGCTCAGGCCTATGCCATTCTCTTCGTCTCTTCAAGACGAAGACAACCACACCCTCGCGCCAAATTTATATAAATTGTAGCTCAAGAAATTTGGAAGGAAAGTTTTGAAAAGGGATTTGAAATTTCATGGTCAAAACATGTTTCCAGTAAAAAGCAAGTTTTGCGACTAGAACCAGGGAAATGAGAGCATCAAAATGAAATCAAAGTTTTGAAGAATTGATGAAGGAATCTACCTATTGAAATTGAGTTGCAGAGCTCTGAAACTAGACTTCTATGGAGCAATATAGGGAACGATTCTTGAATGTAATTATACGGTTAGCTTCAGGGAAGATCAAGGAAGGTGAATTGATGAAAAAATTGGATTGAAAAAGGCTTGTATATGGATTTTGAAGTTGTTGAATTCTGAGTTATGGAACATGTTTGGCAGGGTGATTCTGGCTATCCAAGCTTGAGAAAATGAATGGGATAGTTCATGTATTTATAGGAGAAGAAAATAGGATCAAAAGGAAGAGTGAATGATGCATTTTGGAGGGAATTCGTGTAAACTTGATGCACGAGTGAAGTGTGATCTTATTTTCACCAAAACCCATCCAATCCTTGCATTTTAAGGTGCTAAACACGTCTGGCAAGTTTGTTAATCAAGTTTAAACCAAAAACACGTATAAATCTTGTTATTAGAGGGCACATTATCGATTTCAAAATTCTGACTTGGTGAGAAATTCAGTTCGAAGGTGCCAACTTCTGACCAATGGTATTCTCAGCTCAAGGGGTCTTAGGGAATGATTTTTTATGCTTCAGAAAGATGAGGTTACAAGCTTTGCAATGGAAAAAGAATGGAATCAAATGGATGCTTGAGCTGAAAGTTGTGTTAAGTCAAACTTGGAGAAAAAATGTTGACTTTCCATACTTAAATATTTCAAATTTTCTTCAAAAGTGACCTATAATGTCTTGCACCAAACATAGCCTTCCACTTGGAATTTGCTCTTGACGAAAAAAGATGGCATGAAGTATATCTCTTGAATGTCGTTTTGAAACTTGAACCATTCAAAATATTCAAAAATTGAGAAAGTTATGACTTGTTGAAGTTGGAAAAAATTCATAAAATGACCTATAATCTTTTATATCCTTAAGGAAACTTCCATCCATTTTATCACTTTGCACATAAAATAAGGCATATATTTCACATCTTCAAGATCATTATGGAAAAATAATGGGCTCAAGGTGATAAAAATTGACCAAGTTATGATCATTTGAAGTTACACATGAAAAATTGGGGATTCATCTGGAGGACTTGTAATCTTTCTTCCTCATCAAGTTTCTTCCACATTAAAACTCCTTGGAACTTTTGAAGTGATTTGTTAATAACCCTTTGAAGAGAATGATGTATTTGGAATCACTCAAAAATAACAAAATATGAGCAATATATACTCCTTTGAAGTTCAAAACCCTAGCTCCTAGACTAAGAAACATGCCTTGAGGAACTTTGACAATTTTGAACAAACTTCTTGTAGCAAACCAAATGCTTTGTAAATATAAGTTGTTGAGGATGATAATGAGAACTCATAGGAACCACAACCACTTCCATATCTTGATAATTGAGAGAAATATGTACTTGTGACCAATGGAACAAAGTCTTGTCCAAGCATGACAAATCCTTCAATCAACCCCTTGTACTTTTGGATCAATATTGATATCTTGGAATGTAGTGAACCAAAATAACCTTGACATGCCATTTCCTCCAAAACAACTTCAATGGTGAGGCTTGAACTTCTCAAGCTTTATTGACTAGGGCATGGAAATAAACTCATGAACCCATGGGGCAAATTGTTAAATCTCATTTCCTTTACCTACATGGATAAAAATCAAGAAAAACCAACATTGCATTTTATTAATTAAAAGAAGAAATCAAGACAAAAAAATATTCATGATCATAAAAGAACACAAGTCAAGGTGTTTGGTGATTCCTCAAAGTGCAAAGCTAAATATAGGGAGGGGAACCAAGAATCCTAGTGTGATCTTATTGTAATGGAATTAACATGGTATGATAAAGGGATCTTAGTGGCAAAAATTAGGGTACAACAGCTGCCCTTATTTAAGTTTCTTCTATCCGGAGATACGAAGGTTAAAAATCTTCGTGTCGACGCGATTGAAGATACTTAAATATAAAACAAACCCTATTTTTGGCCCTAAGATGCCATGCAAATGTTTATGATCATGAATGCATATGAACAAGACCAAAGAGACGCAAAACACCATTGGGGATGTAAAAATAATAAAGAAACAAGAGAGTGACCCGTCTAGGAAAATAAATCATTGATGGATCAAAAGACCCGACTCAGAGGGGATGGTAAAATGGTCAAAGGATACACCAACTCCTACTGAAGGTAATGCTACCAACATTCACTGAAGGTAGAAGGAAAAGAAATAACAACATTGCCATTCACTGACGGTGAGCCTCCAATGTTCACTAAAGGTAAAAGGAAAAGAAATATCATATCATCATCGTTCACTGACGATGAACTACCAACGTTCAATGAGGGTAGAAAAAAGATAATAATCATCGACGTTCACTGCCAATGACCTACCAACTTTCACTGAAGGTAGAAAGAGAATATATCATAGCACCCACATTCTCTGATGATGAACTACCAACGTTCACCGAGGGTAGCAAAAAGATAACAATCATTGATGTTCACTACCAATGACCTACCAACTTTCACTGAAGGTAGAAAGAGAATAATCATAGCACCATCGTTCACTGACGATGAACTACCAACATTCACTGAAGGTAGAAAAAAGATAACAAACACCAACTTTCACTGATGGTGATCTACCAGCTTTCACTGAAGGTAGAAAGAGAATATATCATAGCACCGTCGTTCACTGATGATGAACTACCAACGTTCAATGAGGGTAGCAAAAAGATAACAATCATTTAAGTTCATTGCCAATGACCTACCAACTTTCACTGAAGGTAGAAAGAGAATATATCATAGCACCGCCATTCACTGATGATGAACTACCAACGTTCACTGAGGGTAGCAAAAAGATAACAATCATTGACGTTCACTGCCAATGACCTACCAACTTTCACTGATGGTGAAAGAGAATATATCATAACACTGTCGTTCACTGACAATGAACTCCCAACATTCACTGAGGGTAGCAAAAAGATAACAAGTTTCCCTAAAATTCTGGCATTTCGCCTAGAACGGGTCTCAACTTCTTCTTTAGCCGAGGAAATTTTCCTGGAAAGGGTAATATGTAAGTTGTCTCAAATAAAGAGACTTCCACTTGCAAAGATTTCACAACGAGTTGTTTCTGCGAATTTGAAAGTCTTGCCATCCACTGGCGTAAAATGACGACGGACTGCAAACTATCCACTCATAGAGGAGATAAAAAAAATTTTAAAAAAAAAGTTACGTCGACTTTTACAGGGAAACACAAGTTGCTCAAATAAAGAGACCTGTAACTTGTTGTCATGGAGGATTGTAAAAAGAAATGTCTTTCTGGGGATAGAAATATGGCTTCCTGGGGATAGAAATATGGCTTCCTGGGGAAAGAAATATGACTTCCTGGGGAAATTCCACGATATTCCTGCTGAGGAGATAAAGTCTTCTCGTGCAAAATAAATGCACAAACCAAAACTCGAAGTTTTCAGAAATCCAAAGTAAATAATATTGTTATGGAACCATAGATTCAAACCAGAAATAAACTGGAACGAAACAGTCAACCAAAAACATCCTTTGAGAAATAAACTCAAGAGGAAAAACCAAATCCATCCAAATAAGGAGCTGTATAGGAAGGCTAAAGCAAAAATCTTCCACGAGGGACAACTCAGTGGGGAAATTGAAATAATATACGCTTTCTGCTTAAGGCCAACACTCTATTGAAGAGAGGACAACGTAACTCTGCAAAACAGGGCGATATGTCAACAAAAATATTAACAAATGTCAATGAACAGTGATTTTCCAATTTTAGCTATGCATGATGTATGTATGAATGTATGAGTGTTATCGTGCGTATGCTGACAAAACAGATATATAACACTGGGAATAACCATGCAAAACCAACTCTGGCACAAACAACACTCGGCTAAATCACATCCAAGATGATCATTCAAAGAAAAAGTAAATGCCAACTGAGGAAACAAAACCTACTGCCTGCTTTAGCTTTACTGGGGAAAAACATAATCCGGAAGTAAACAAAACAAAGTGACAGAATAGTACAGATACAGGGATAGAACATCCTTCTCCAGGCTTCACCGGGGAAGCAAACGTTTTCAAAAGTAACACTTCTATTGGGGATTGCGAAACCAATTTCAAGCAAAGTAGATGGACACAACCTCATCAAAACATTCACTGGGGAACTCAGGCCTACTTCATTGAGGAGGTTAACACGACATCCTCAAAGGGAAAACCATAATAAGTTCTTCACTAGAGAAACCAGGGACCTGCATTCTTCAAGAGTGATTATGGTACCAACTTCTCGGGAAAAGAACTTTCATTAAACCGAATGAAAACCTCACTGGAGAAATCTCGGATTAAAACTTCACATCATGAAAACTCGGAAAAGAGAAAAAATGAATCCAAACATGACCGAGGATACCAGAGTCACGAACCCAATACGGCGAATCATCCTGAGTAAACCTTCCCGAAGGAAACAAAAACTTCTTAAAACAAACTGGAGTTTGTCCATTCCTGGGATCACCATTTTGTTGTCATTATTTCTTCACAAATTCCAAAGTAAAAGTAAAAGCAAATTGTAAATTCTTTTTGAAAAGTCAATTTTGTTATTTAATCTTTTTTCTTTTAAAGTTATTATCAATAATAAATGGAGTCTTTGCAAGCTAAATAAAATAAGAAATACAAAGAATTGGGTAAAAGCTCAAATTTCATTAATAGAATGGTAGTCTACGAATGGAGAGACTCCATGGATAATTACAAAGTTCAGAAAATGGTAATATATAATGGAAAAGATACATTGAGATACAATGAACACTATCCCCTTTAACAACTTTTGAAATCCTGAACAACAACTTCTTGTTGAAGTGTGATGAGAATCCGAGAAGATTGTTGCTTCAATGATCAAGTCTTGTCTGATGTAGTTACTTGCCAAGAAAGTCCCTAACTTTTGCCTAAGCTTCCCTTGCGGGTTTTCATCTTAGCGGGAAATTTATTCTGTTTATGTCTCTAATTTTTGCCTAGACCGCCCTTTCGGGTTTTCAGCCTACCGAGATGCTCTTTTTTGCCTAAGTCGCCCTTTCGGGTTTTCAACTTAGCGAGTTGTTCTTTTATTTCTTTAGGCGAAGTATTTCTTGACTGCATCAGCATTCATGGGACGTGGGAACTCCTCTCCATCCATAGTTTCAATAATTAATGCACCGCCAGAGAAGGCTTTCTTGACAACATATGGGCCTTCAAAGTTGGGAGTCCACTTGCCTCTAGAATCAATGTTGAAAGACATGATCTTCCTGAGCATGAGGTCTCCTTCTCTAAATTCACGAGGTTTGACCTTCTTATCAAAAGCTTTCTTCATCCTTTTATGATATAACTGTCCATGACACAAAGTTGTCATCCTCTTCTCTTCGATCAGATTCAATTGGTCAAACCAGTTCTGGACCCATTTGGCCTCTGATAACTTGGTTTCCATTATCACACGCAAAGAGGGAATCTCAACCTCAATTGGGAGTACAACTTCCATTCCATATACCAGAGAGAATGGGGTTTCTCCTATTGAAGTGCGGACAGATGTTCGATATCCGGGCAAAGCAAAAGGGAGCACTTCATGCCAATCCTTATAAGTAACATCCATTTTCTGGATAATTTTCTTGATATTCTTATTAGCAGCTTCAACAGCCCCATTCATCTTAGGCATGTATGGAGATGAATTGCGATGGACAGTCTTGAATTCTTTGCACAGTTCTGTCATCATCTTATTGTTCAAATTCGAGCCATTGTCGGTGATAATTCTGCTCGGTGCACCATACCGACATATAAGATTATTCTTGATGAAATGCACAACCACCTGCTCAGTAACATTGGCATATGAAGCAGCCTCCAACCATTTGGTGAAGTAATCAATTGCTACCAAGATGAAACGGTGTCCATTCGAAGCTTTAGGTTTTATCATCCCTATCATGTCAATACCCCACATAGAGAAAGGCCATGGGGAAGAGATCACATTGAGAAGTTTCGGAGGCACATGGACCTTGTCCGCATAAATATGACATTTATGACACTTCTTTGCAAATTTATAACAATCATATTCCAATGTGATCCAATAGTAACCTGCCCTTAGCATCCTTTTAGCCATCGAATGTCCATTGGCATGAGTGCCAAATGAACCTTCATGGACCTCATGCATCAACATGTCTGCTTCGTGTCTATCCACGCATCTGAGCAAGACCATGTCATAATTTCTCTTATACAACACATTTTCACTGAGGAAGAAACTGCCAGCCAATCTTCTCAATGTCTTTCTATCTTTGTTCGATGCACCAATCGGGTATTCCTGAGTCTGAAGTAAATGCTTGATGTCACGATACCAAGGTTTTTCATCTGCTACCTCCTCTGTTGTAAACACATGAGCGGGCCTATCCAGTCTCCGAACCATAAGTCCAGGTATATCATTCCAAGTATTTACTTGGTACATAGAAGCCAGAGTTGCCAGAGCATCCTCCATTTGATTTTCATCTCTAGGAATGTGATGGAACTCAACTTTGTTAAAGAATGGTTACAATCTTCTAGCATAATTTTGGTAAGCGATCAAGCCGGGGTGACGAGTATCCCATTTTCCTTTAATCTGATTTATTACCAAAGCTGAATCACCATACACATCTAGAATTTTAATCCGGAGATCAATAGCTTCTTCGAAACCCGTGATGCAAGCCTCGTATTCTGCCATATTATTAGTACAATCAAATGTTAACCTTGCGGTAAAAGGAATGTGTGATCCATGTGCAGTGACAATCACGACACCAATTCCTTTACCATAAGCATTCACAACTCCATCAAATATCATACTCCAACCAGATTCAAGGTCTGGACCTTCCTCAGGTAATGGTTCATCATAATCTTTCACTTTCAGGAACATCACATCCTCATCGGGGAATTCATATTCTACAGACTGGTGATCCTCCACTGGTTGGTGAGCAAGATAATCTTCCAACACACTTCTTTTAATAGCTTTTTGAATGCGGTATTCGATATCATATTCAGATAACAACATCTGCCAGCGGGCAATTCTCCCAGTAAGAGCAGGATTTTCAAAAATGTACTTGATTGGATCCTTTTTAGAGATCAACCAAGTAGTGTGATTCAACATATACTATCATAAACGCTTTGCCGCCCTGTCCAAAGCACAACATGTCTTTTCCAGCATGGAATACCGCGACTAACAATCAGTGAATTTTTTACTGAGATAATAAATGGCGAACTCTTTCTTCCCTGTATCATCCTGTTGTCCCAGAATACAACCCATGGATTTATCTAACACTGTCAGATACATAATCAACGGTCTTCCTTCGACAGGAGGGAGCAAGATAGGAGGTTCAAGCAGATATTCTTTAATACTTTCAACTACCCTTTGGCAGTCATCCGTCCATATACAACCTTGATCTTTCTTTAATAACTTAAAGATGGGTTCACATGTTGCAGTCATGTGGGTAATGAATCTGGAAATATAATTCAAACGCCCGAGGAAACCTAAGACTTGCTTTTCAATTCTTGGCGCTGGCATCTCTTTAATTTCTTTGACTTTATCAGGGTCAACGTTAATTCCTTTCTGGCTAACAATGAAAGCCAATAATTTCCATGATCAAACACCGTAGGTGCATTTATTTGGATTCAAGTCGAGACGATACTTCCTCAAACGCTGAAATAACTTCAACAAATCTTCTACATGCCTTTCTTAAGTCTGGGATTTGGAAATCATATCATCAACATATACTTTGATTTCCTTTTGCATCAGATCATGGAATAGGGTTGTCATAGCCCTCTGGTAAGTTGCACCAGCGTTCTTCAACCCGAAGGGCATCACTCTATAACAAAATGTTCCCCAGGGTGTGATAAACGTTATTTTTTCCATATCCTCCGGAGCCATTCTTACTTGATTATACCCGGAAAATCCGTTCATGAACGAGAATATTTCGAATTTTATTGTGCTATCCACTAACATATCAATGTGTGGCAATGGAAAATCATATTTTGGACTAGCTTTATTTAGATCTATGTAATCTACGCACATGCGGACTTTTTCGTCTTTTTTCGGTACTGGGACAATATTGGCAATCCATTGAGGATACACTGACGTCACAAGAAAACCAGCATTAATCTGCTTTAGAACCTCCTCTTTGATTTTCACTGCCATATCTGGGTGAGTTCTTCTCAACTTTTGTTTAATTGGAGGACACTCTGGCTTCAACAGAAAACGGTGCTCTACAATATTTGTATCTAGACCAAGCATATCTTGATAAGACCAAGAAAAAATATCCACATATTCTTTCAACAGCTCAATCAACCTACTCTTCACATCAGGATGCAACAATGCTCCAATCTTGACTTCCTTCGGATCTTCTTCTGAACCCAAATTGATCACTTCCAATGGATCTTTATATGGCTGAATGGTATTTTTCTCGTGCTCAAGCAACCGTGAGACCTCTTCTGGAATCTCATCATAATCTTCTTCTTCAGCCCCATACACAGGACATTCAAAGTTGGGAGAGGGTGTAGGGTCATTGTATTCAACAGGTTTTTTTAATTAATCTGCACATATGATTTATGATTGCTTTTAGAAACTGACACATATAACAAGTGATCATGCAGATTGAATTTCAGTTATTATTTATTTTGAAAGGTTTTTTTATTACCATTTTTCCAAGAAAAAGCAGAAAATAAAGACACAATTTGGGAAACAAAGACAACTTTTATTATTGATTTTAAAAGTCACAGCAAACAGATAACTCATACAACATTAATACTTCCACCTTGGGCAGAGTGAAAGCTTTTCAAAAAGATTAACAATACAAATTACTTTGAAACATGTATGCAAGAGGGGGCATCAATGGTGATCCAGTTCTGAACCCTAACTTTGTGCGTCACATAATTCGGCATTTCCTGCTCTGCTTCATCTTTCATAATTGCATTAATCCTAGAAACAGTTGGATGAAGATAACCCCCGCTACGGAAGATGTCTTGATACTGGCTCACAGCAGACTTCAGCTTCATGCCCTTACCTTTGTCATTCTTCAAAGAGAACCCCAAGCCGGCTCTGTTCTTGTTCACAGGTGGATCCACAATCTGTCCCCATACTTCACTATGAGCCTTACGCACAACCTGTTGCGCATCCTTAAGTGAAACCATGGAATTCTCATTTCCTCTTATATTGTCAATGGATAAGGCTTGGAACTAGGTTCCAACAGCAGCTTCATTCGCCTCCACAATGCTGAAAGAGGACAAATAAGATATCAATAATGCTTGTTCCCCATTTATGATCACTACTTTCCCTTCACGTACAAACTTTAGTTTCTGGTGTAAAGTTGAAGTGACAGCCCCTGCCTCATGTATCCACGACCTTCCTAGAAAACAGCTATAAGTGGGTACAATATCCATGACTTGGAAGGTTATCTTAAACAAATGTGGTCCTATATGAATAGGCAAGTCTACTTCACCAATAACAGATTTCCTTGATCCATCAAACGCTTTCACAATAATGTCACTCGGGCGCATAGGCGTTCCTTGATATTTCAACTTCATAAGCGTACTCCTTGGTATAACATTCAACGCGGATCCATTATCAATCAACATATTGGATAGTGAATCATTCTTGCAATTCATGGAGATGTGGAGGGGCAGGTTGTGATTCCTTCCTTCATCTGGTAATTCATCATCGCAGAAACTCAAGTTATTACATGATGTAATGTTTGCTATTACACTGCTGAATTGGTCTATTGGCATATCACTCTCCACAAAAGCTTGGTCCAGTACCCTCATCAAGGATTCTCTGTGAGAAGAGAAGTTCATCAATAACGCCAACATAAATATTTTTGAAGGAGTCTTCAGTAGCTGATCTACAATTATGTAGTCGCTCATCTTGATTATCTTCAAAACATCATCTACTTCTTTCTCTAACGCAACCCCACTAGTCTCACCTGTAGCCTTCTTGGGTTCAACATTCTCAGCAATTTTCTTTCCAGCACTAACATCTCTTCCAATAATTGGTTCAACACACGACCGATGCGGGTCACCCTGTTATTTTCAGCAATATTCCCAATATCAGGCATTGGCTAGATGGGAACTTCCACACCATCCTCTGAGATTCTAGCGTTGTATTCGTAAGGCACAACCTTATCTGACTTGTAGGGGATAGGACCCGGCAAACTTATCACCAATGGAGTAACAACTGGATTTCTATAATACTCAACTTCAAGATGGGTGACTGCCCCAAAACAAGGTACAATGACGTTTACCCCTTCTTCAACATCATCAGTCATTATTGAGTCATTTCTGGAAAACAAATCCTCATCTGAGGAGAAATACTCATCTGCGGAGGCATACTCCTCATCCGACTCTTCTTCAGTCAAACAAACCTCAACCATATCAACTTCATGGTAATCATCCCTTTGACTTATAACCTTGATAATTATGTTATCTAACAAAAATTGAACACCCTTCTTCACGATTGAACAACCTCGGGAATGTCGACAGCAAACTAGGCAAGATCCATATTGGTGTTCCACCTGACCAGCCATATGGCAGAAGGTAGCATGCAATTGCACAAGGTCCTCATTCATATACTCTACATCAAAAATTCTAAATTCTCCAGGACATCCAGAAACCATATTCACCTCCTCTTCATACTTTTCCCTAGGCCTGATTATGTGGATTAGGCCCTCATCCATCATCTCTTGTAAATCATCCTTTATCTTATCGCAACCTTGTATGTCTATACTACAAATAGCACAACCGGCATGGTCATGCGTATAGTATCTAAATTCACAAAGGTCTGCATGCATTTTCACCAAATCTCTTCTAACCAGATTAATATCAAAAATCCAGAAGTCGCCTGGACAACCGTTCACCATATTCACAGCATTTATTCCCCCATGCTTGGGTAGAGGATTGTCTTTCACATTAGGTCCCACATCCTTGAAAGATAGAACACCAGACTTTACCAACTTCTGCACCTCAATCTTCAAAGGATAACAATTCTCAACATTATGCCCTGGTGCTCCCTGATGAAAAACACATGTTTGGTCTGCCTTGTAATACCAAGGTGTTGTACCCCAAAATTTGCCCTCCCATATTCTTCAAGAAATTGCCAAGTCAAAGCTTCAAAATCTCCCCAAGGGTCGCACAGTCAAAGATCTCCTATACAGTCAAGATTAGGGTTTTTGTTCTGATCAAGAAAATGAAGTGTCCAAAGGTCCAATCAAGTCTCACATGCCTACAAATATGGTCAAGTATCCTCATATCAAGTTTCAAGACATTCAGCTCAAAATTGCACAGTCAAAACCCTAAATTGCACTACAGTCAACTGTAGGGGCAAAATGGTCATTTGACAGTCAGAAGTTTAAATTTTTGGTCAACATATCATTTTGAAGCCACAAACATCATTTGATCAATGCTTGATCATGATTCTCAAAGTTTGGCTCAAAAATCATCAAGGTGCAAAAGTTTCCTTATTTGGACAGTTGAAAAAGTCAACTGAAATTGACCAGGGAATAACTTTCACATGGATTATCAGAAAAATTCCATCCAAAGCTCATTTTGAAGAGAAAGACATTTCCTACAATTCATCTTCATACTTCAAGTCCAAGAAATGCTCTCACAAAAAGTTATCAATTTCAACATTATAGGTCATTTTCAAAAGTCAACAAAAAGGGACTTTAAGTCAAAGGCCATAACTTGAGATTGGTAAATCAAAATGACATGGGACCAAAGGCATTGGTTAGCGGACTCAAAGACCTTTCCAAAATGTCAAAGAACATGAGAAAATGTTAAAAATTGAACAAGTTATGCCTTGTAGAAGTTGGGAAATTTTTGGATATTTTGAAAAGTCAACATTGGTTCAAATGACCTAAAATTGCTAATGGGCCCATTTTTATTCCATAATTCATCATCCATGACCTATGCACGACTACTTGGCCCAAAGGGAAGTCTTTATTCATTTTTTATTTATTTATTTGAATTTTTATTTATAATAATTCATTTAAATCAAAATAAATGTATGAAAAATGCTAACCTAAAGTTTTAAATCTTTTTGTGCATGTTTTACTCTCAAGATTTCGTGCATGTACCAATATGGAAAGATTTGGATTGATTGGCATGATTGAGAACAAAAAGCACATGGAAAAAGATTGGAAAAAATCTTAGAAAATCAAATTTCCAAAATCATGAATGCAAGAGATTTGGAGTGGTTTCTTTGACCTAATCTGTTCAATACAAAAGCCTAAAGACAACCCTAATCATCATACACACGCAGCTGCTCAAAAACTTGATGAACAAACTTGAAAATTTTGCAAAGAAACTCAAAACTGAAAACCATATTCTAGGGCGATTCAAGGCATAATTCTTATTCCATTAGCTTGCTGAAGGTTCACTGGGCATATTCCAATCAAAGACAACCATCAAAACTCAAGGAATCGGTATACAGAATTCAAGATATTTCATGAAAAATTCATAATCGTACTTTGAAATCTATGCATTTTTATGGCATTTCAATTATTGATTCTTATTCCTTGAATGATTCTGAAGCTAACCAACATATTTAATTGTATTTTTATGCACCCTACGTGAATCCACCATTATCGTTTTTTAGGGTTTGAAGAACTTGGAATTGGGGTTTCCCAGTTCAGGAAAAATTAGAGTCCCATGGTACCATAACTGAATTCAGCATGTTGGGACGGTTCAAAATCAACCATCGCGCTTAATTTATGTGGCCTTATGGCCTATTCGTTATTTTCTCTAATGGTATATTACAGAACGGTTCAAAAACCGTTGTCTATTGTCTTTGTATTTTCAGAAAAAAAAACAAAACGGAGAAGATGATGCAGTGTCAAGACATGAGTGGTCCATTTAAATTTGCGCGCTAAATTTCCCATTAATCGTTGTTTCTTATTATATTGTTCTCCAGTTATTTAATATACAAAGTAACCAAGTGGTATGATTGGCAGGCACACGCGTTGATGACCTTCAGGACCTGGGTTCGATCCCAGGTCCCCTCCCTTTCCTTATATTTTTATCTTCAATGTGTTTCTATGCAGTCTTCAGGCAAGCGACTACCGTATGTCCACAAAATCCCACCTTCCACGTGTCCCAGAGCACCAGATCAACGGCCATGAACTGAAGACTATGATGAACTCAAGTCAACGCGCGTGCACGTGTCCAGCAAAAGTCTAACAAGGCCATGCTCAGTGGGCCAGAATTGCTTGGATTTAACCTCCTAATTTGGGATCTGAACCCCCTTTGGTTTGCAATTCTTCCTATTCTCTTTATTTTTTCTATTTTCTATTTTTCTTTTTAATTGTTGTTTTAGTAATTAATTATTATTTTCATAAAAATCATAAAATCCAATAAAAATCAGAAAAAAGGAAAAATACAATAAATATTTTTGTTTTAGTATTTTCTTAAATAAATTTGCATGTAATTTAACTTAGTTTTAAATTAGGTTATAATTTTAATTCTTTTAACAAAAAATCTAAAAAATGTAGAAATAGGTTTAATTATAAATTTTTCATCCCTTTTTATTTTTATTTCATAAATATATTAAATAATTAAATATTTTACTTTTTATAATTAAATTGCATGAAAATAAAAATTAGGTTTAATTTAGGTTAAAAACTTCAATATTTCTTAATAAAATAAAAAAATGACTAGAATTAGGGTTTGCATCTTATATTAATTTCAATTAATTTTTCCCTTTTCATATTAAATCCTAAAATACTAAAAAATGCCAAAAAAACAAATTCTTTCTTTTTCTAATTTTAATTAATTCCTCATTAGTTTAATTTTGCAAAAAAGGGTCCAACGCCCTCGTTTCGATTTAATTATTAATTCGCATATTGTTTTATTCCGTTTAAATATTCATGTATCTCTCCCGAAGCCATGTAAATTACTTCTCGCACTTTACTTTAATTATTTACTTTCTGTCAAATCGGGTCCTGGATTTTAATTTTGGCGATGTGGACCCGCGCCTTTGTAATAGTCTAGAACTTTTAATTTCCGCATCTTTTTAACTGTTAATAAATGCATGCAAGAATGAATGACAAAAATAAAAACAAACGCATAGATCACTTTGACATGACAAGACAAAATAACTGAACATGACACACGAACCACACACCACCCCTAGGGTACGCCTCACTGTTGCCTTGCCTCGAAAGGAGATCGTCGAGTAGAGGATGTCTTAGTAAGTCCTCATGATCCGGGAACCTGGCATGAGGGTAGCTTCTAAGGTGTCTTCCCATTGCTCTTGTGATCACCATGTCCCGAACCTTCGAATTGACCCGAACACCTCCAACGGTGGTGCTACCTACCTCTCAATGGTGGGATGGCACTACTTTTAAAGGACATTTACACAGACGAATTCCTTAGGGTAGGTAGACGACTCTAGATACTTGCTCTAATTTCAAAACAAATTCAAAAAATACTTTTCACACCGACACCTTTTCAAAAAGCTTTCGAAAGCAATTTTTCAAACACTCTTGAGGACCGATACAAGAGTCGAACTGGAATTTTCAAAGAAACTTTTTAAAACCCACAGTTGAAAAGCAAACAAACCATTTTTGAAAACACAATGAGCAAGTATCTAAGAGCCCATGGATAACCATGGATATAAAGGGTGCTAACACCTTCCCTTTCTATAATCTACCTCCCGAACCGAGAGCAATCTCTATAAGGAATTTTTTTGGGCTTTTGTCCTTTCCATTTGGAGAAAATAAAAGACGATGGCGACTCTTGCTTCCGCGACATTTCGCGAACCAGCGTTAAAACAGTCAGTTCCAGATCCACCGATCACAGAACTGGCGACTCTGCTGGGGACTAAACTTAAAGTGAGGTGTACCTTAGGGCTAGTTCATAACTGTGTTTTCAATTGTTTTCCTTGTGTGCTTTAAAATTGTGGGTTGCTTGGAAGTTACATAGATCCTAACCCGGATCTAGGGATACCCTGTTAGGTAGCATAAGCTGTGAGGGACCTGTCCGGCGTAGACCGACACGGGTGAAACAGTGGCTACGTTGGTGTGGCACCTTGGTCTGTATCGATATCCCTTGTGTTGCAACGAGGAGAATATGGGTCTTCTAAGGAGTCATTAAGCACCAACAACCTTAGAACCTTAAATGACACAACTTGGCCATTAGAACAATAGCAGTATGCTACGCCCATTGAGGCTAAACTCTCGTGATGGTTCTGGCCGCAAGAAAAGATTGCGATGCTGGGGTTATGACCGATTGAGGGTAGTCAATGATATTGGGATCCTCTAAGAACCCGGTTACTTTGATAGGACAGGTATGAACCCACCAACTTCAAGAGGGTAATACTCAGACCTCGTGCTGGCCTTAAACTCTAAGGGCTTCTCTTGTGTGACTTGCGTGTCTTCGTACTTGACTACTTGCATGCTTGTTATCTATCTGACACATGAACTACTTGCAGGTTTTGTTTATAGTCCTTAATTGGGACTCGTAACAGGGTTTACTAAGTCTCTTGCAGGTTTTGTTTTAGTCCTTAATTGGGACCCATGACAGGGCTTACTAAGTTTCTTGCAGGTTTTATTTATAGTCCTTAATTGGGACTCATAACAGAGTGTACTGAGTTGCTTGCAGGTTTCTGTTTATAGTCCTTAATAAGGGCTCATAACAGGATTTATTCATATTACCCCATGCATACCATAACATCATACCATTGCATACATCCTAACCCACTTCAAGGATCTCAAGGGCTTGTGATGCAGGTCATGATAAATCAAACATCTAGCAAGGGGCAAAGGGGATTTATTTTCCTCTAGCCAAAGTTGTCAGAGGCTATGACCCACTGGATATGGTGAGCCTTTGACCCTTAAAGAAGGACTCTCAATAGCATGAAGTTCCTTCAATCAAGCTACAAAATTCCAATACTAACAAATTTTCTTGTTTACCCCGCGAGGTCCTTGAAAACATTGCATATACATACATACACATCATTACATAACAGGTATCTTCGTTGCAGGTCACTTACCTTTCTCGCTGTTTATTTCAGCAATGGCCTTCCAACCAGATAACCAGGACCTTCTCGCTCAAGAGACTCAGTTCAGGGAAATCCTCCTGAATCTATCCCAGGGGCAGGAGAAGCTAAAGACACTTCTCATGGAGACTTTTGTCAGGAACAGTGCTGAGGATGAAAGACTGAAACACCTACAAGCTGAGGTGGATGCATTGAAGGTCCAGATGCTGGGGCAGGTGACTGCCATTCAAGGGTTAGCTCAAAGACAAGACGAGCTCTGGTTTCTCGTCAACCAACTGCTTCAGGGTAACCAGCTGGGGCAAAAGTCTAAGGGTAAAAAGCCAGTCATCGTTCAACCACCTTTGAGACAAAGAGGCAAGGAGAGAGCTCCCCAAACGGCTCCAGTGTCACAAATTCAACATCGCAACCAACAAAAGAGCGAGAGAAGGTAGTTCACTCGGCTCAGCATGACCTTATCCTAGATATTGCCACAGTTGCTGGAGACCAAGCTGGTAACTCTAAAAGAGGCTCCGAAGTTTCAAAATACAACGTCACCAAAGTATAACCCCAACGCTCGCTGCGCTTATCATTCTGATAGCCCGGGGCATGCTACAGAGGATTGTTGGGCTTTGAAGAATAAGATTCAGGACCTGATTGATGAAGGAGCACTGGAATTCACACAAGATGGTCAGGCTGAATTTTTCTACCATCCCTCCAAGGCTCACCTTTTGAAGTGACAAGCTCTGAGACTAGGAAACTTTTGTTCATTCGAATGTTCAAGTTGTGTTGTGCTTTGATTGTTCAAACATTTATTCATGTTAAACATTGTTATTCCATTAATGCATCGCATATGTCTGTTTTGAAGCAATATATTCGTATTCACTAAATGCAAATTATTTTCATATTTTTTCTGATATCAACTCTTGATCTAAAATTCTAAAGCCTCTTGAGGGAGGATGACGAAAACGATACCATAATTTACAGTATGCTTTTGAACAGACCCCGCTGATGAGGTACAGGCATTGTTTCAAATCCTAAACACTGGAGTTATAAGGATGATAATCCCTCGTCAACCCCTCTGAGCCAAAGAAGTAGGAGTTTTTCTTTGCGAAATTTAAAACCCTTAATCATGACCTGGGGCAGGGTAGTCTCTCAGTTGATCCAAGTGCATAACAAATGGCACCAAAGAAGTCCTCACAAAACGAAGAAAGACAGTAATGGTTCCGAATAATCAATAAAGAAAGGCAGTCATTATCTCAAAAAAAAATAAAAAGCCCATTAAGTCAAAACCCATGAAGGAGACTTACAAAACTGGGGCATCCCGCTGACTGTAATTCCAAAAAAGGAAACAGCTCAGGCAAAAAAAGAAAGGGATAACAAAAATCAAGAAAGAGGTCTTACAAACCCTCAACAAAAAAGGAATGGCTGCCTATTCAAAGTAAGTTATCAACACCCGAATCATCACCGGAAAATCAGAGCAAAGACTCAAACAAGGTCTAACGTATGATCAACTGAGTTTAGGTTTGGAGAACATCACGAAGAGCGGGTGGGTACAAATAAAATTCGAGCCTTTATCCTTTGTTTCTTAAACCGTGAACCAAGCCACGTTACAACCCTTAAAAGTCCTAGCTGAAGCATGGGTTAGTTCGAAAGCATACTGGTACGAAAGGTATCCTGACTCCTTAAGGCTTACGGTAAAAATCGAGTTGACATCACGTTTTACAAACATTCACTTGTTTTATGAAAAAAAGAATGCATTTTCAAAATCTTCAAGATAGACATAAGCTTTGCATTTTTAACATGACTTTGTTTGCATATGACTTTTTGTTTGAACAGCATAGAAATTCGCACGACGAATGCCTAATGAACAGAGGCACTTCCAATCAAGGGGCATGATATGATCATGGTCTATTATCTGGGGCAATCCAATCAAGATTCGGAGAATCTCTCAAAGGTCAAATAGCCTGGGGCAAATCTCCGCCTGAGTTACTTGGGGCACTCCAGCAACGAATCTTTCCTGATCAAACACCTTCTGGTGGCATGACAAAACACTTCTAACAGGGGCAACTCCCTACATTCTGAAAGTGTGGACATAGTCGAAAAAAATACTACACAAAGTCAAAAACCCGCTAGGTTGACACACCTAGGCAAAAATAAGGGCTTCCCGGCGAACCAAAAGGGTTCGGGCAAAAATAAGGGATGAAATGAAAAAATCTGTACACCCGGCAAGTCGAAAACCTGAAAAGGCGGCTTGGGCAAAAATGGGTATCCCGGTGGACTGAAAACCCGAAAGGGCGGTCCAGGCAAAAGTTAGGGATCAAAGCGTACGACTATGTCCTGTCATCTTGTCACCTGCCAACCAGAAGGAAGTTGGTCCATCAACAACTATCAGCACCTCACAGGTCTTCCTCTCCAATATCAGAAACAGGGGCAATGATGAGCTGTCCAAGCAAGCTAATTGTTCTGTCCTCCAAAGGCATCAAGGTAGGTTCGACTGAAGAACATAACCAGTGCATCTTAATTCCCCAGAGAGTGAGCCAGCAAGTCAGTGCACTCTCCCCAAGCCAAGCTATATTATCAAACTTAAGGAAAGTTGGGTACCCTCCAGCAGGTCTCAATATTCTCCAGTAGTACATGTATTCTTAACAAGCATCCCCGACAACCTTGGCCTAAAGATTGTTCCCCGGAGGAATATCAAGCATTCATTGGAGCTACTTCCCCAGCAGTTCAATACTCCCCCAGGAGAGTCCAATCCAGTTCCCCAAGGAAGTTGGAATTTACCTCCCCAAGCAGTAAGCTTATCCCCAGTAGATTCTGGAAGCTTATCCTCTCAGAGCACGAACGCGTCGTCCGGTTTTATTCAAAGAGTTATTTCCTTAATAGGATATAACTGGGTTATCCTCAGCCAAAAGCCACAGAAAGATCGTCCACGACGAAGTTCTCTTACCCCCAGCGAATTCTATCAGCACTTCCAGCACAACAAGGGTATCCCCAGCAAGGTATTATCAACACTCAACAAAGTATCTCTCTCCCCACAAATTATTGCTCCCCAGCAAGATCGTTAGAGTACTTTTCTCCCCGCAGAATCTTCCATTCGCCAAGTTTATTCCTCAACAGAGTCATCTTCTCCTACCGGTATTCTTGCAGTTATCGTCCCCAGCGGAAGCAAAATTTATTCTTCAACATCAGCCCAGGATATGACTTCCCGGCGCTCGTCAAGGATTTACTTTCCTAGACGAAGACATACATTCATAAAACATCACATACATCATTATAGCATACATAGACGCATTATGTCATACAAATCTCATTTATGTTGAGAACATCATTGCTTGATCCATATCATGCATTGCATATGACTGACCTTTACCTTTCAGGAAAGATGTAGTTGAAATTCTCAATCATATTTCAAGACTTAGACCGGTTCAGTTAATCGACTTCGAAGATTTCTTATCCAGTCCCAGGCCTTCTCTAGTCCAGCTAAATCGACTCCCAACAGATTTTTCTGATAAAGACTCAGTAGAAGTTATCCCAGATTATAATTTCCTATTGGTTCTCTCTCCGACGGTGCATGAGATTTCCATCTTAGGGCTTTCTTTAAGGTTATAATTTCCTATTGGTTCTCTCTCCGACGGTGCATGAGATTTCCATTTTAGGGTTTTCTTTAAGATTATAATGGTTCCCTCTCCGACGGTGAGTGAGGTGATAATTCCTTTTCAGATGGTTCCCTCTCCGACGGTGAGTGAGGTGATAATTCCTTTTCCTATGGTTCCCTCTCCGACGGTGGGTGAGGTGATAATTCCTTTTCAGATGGTTCCCTCTCCGACGGTGAGTGAGGTGATAATTCCTTTTCAGATGGTTCCCTCTCCGACGGTGAGTGAGGTGATAATTCCTTTTCCTATGGTTCCCTCTCCGACGGTGAGTGAGGTGATAATTCCTTTTCCTATGGTTCCCTCTCCGACGGTGAGTGAGGTGATAATTCATTTTCCTATGGTTCCCTCGCTGACGGTGAGTGAGGTGATAATTCCTTTTCCTATGGTTCCCTCTCCGACGGTGAGTGAGGTGATAATTCCTTTTCCTATGGTTCCCTCTCCGACGGTGAGTGAGGTGATAATTCCTTTTCCTATGGTTCCCTCTCCGACGGTGAGTGAGGTGATAATTCCTTTTCCTATGGTTCCCTCTCCGACGGTGAGTGAGGTGATAATTCCTTTTCAGATGGTTCCCTCTCCGACGGTGAGTGAGGTGATAATTCCTTTTCCTATGGTTCCCTCTCCGACGGTGAGTGAGGTGATAATTCCTTTTCATATGGTTCCCTCTCCGACGGTGAGTGAGGTGATAATTCCTTTTCCTATGGTTCCCTCTCCGACGGTGAGTGAGGTGATAATTCCTTTTCCTATGGTTCACTCTCCGACGGTGAGTGAGGTGATAATTCCTTTTCCTATGGTTCCCTCTCCGACGGTGAGTGAGGTGATAATTCCTTTTCAGATGGTTCCCTCTCCGACGGTGAGTGAGGTGATAATTCCTTTTCAGATGGTTCCCTCTCCGACGATGAGTGAGGTGATAATTCCTTTCCCTATGGTTCCCTCTCCGACGGTGAGTGAGGTGATAATTCCTTTTCAGATGCTTCCCTCTCCGACGGTGAGTGAGGTGATAATTCCTTTTCAGATGGTTCCCTCTCCGACGGTGAGTGAGGTGATAATTCCTTTTCCTATGGTTCCCTCTCCGACGGTGAGTGAGGTGATAATTCCTTTTCAGATGGTTCCTTCTCCGACGGTGAGTGAGGTGATAATTCCTTTTCAGATGGTTCCCTCTCCGACGGTGAGTGAGGTGATAATTCCTTTTCCTATGGTTCCCTCTCCGACGGTGAGTGAGGTGATAATTCCCTTTCGGATTATAATTTCCTTTGGTTCACTTCCCGATACTGCGAAGATGGTAATTCCCACCAAGATTTTCTCAACGAGCGTTATTGAAGTTAAAATCACCCAAGGTTCTCTTACCATTCATGCTAAGGTAGTAACCATCCCTGGTTCATTCATCATCTTTTGAAGCTCCAGACTCAGCTCCTGTAACCAGTCAAGACATATCTATGCCAAGCATCTGAAAACCAGTTCTTGCAACGTGTCAGGTACTCTTTTTTCTTTTGCAGGTATGCAGGTTCTCGCTAAGGAATCTCTTACGCGATCGACATCCAGATGGCATCTATAAGCCCATCATCCTATCCAGCAATCTCTAAATGGCATCTATAAGCCTATTACCATCATCACTGTTACTATGTGAGCGCAAATTTCTGGGCACTCTAGTGTTCAATCATCTTCTACCCTCGGATTACGAAAGGCACGTCAGCCAATCTGCATCCTCAGGTCTAAGAAGATTGAACAGGGGCAACTGTTGTACCCCAAAATTTGCCCTCCCATATTCTTCAAGAAATTGCCAAGTCAAAGCTTCAAAATCTCCCCAAGGGTTGCACAGTCAAAGATCTCCTATACAGTCAAGATTAGGGTTTTTGTTCTGATCAAGAAAATGAAGTGTCCAAAGTTCCAATAAAGTCTCACATGCCTACAAATATGGTCAAGTATCCTCATATCAAGTTTCAAGACATTCAGCTCAAAATTGCACAGTCAAAACCCTAAATTGCACTACAGTCAACTGTAGGGGCAAAATGGTCATTTGACAGTCAGAAGTTCAAATTTTTGGTCAACATATCATTTTGAAGCCACAAACATCATTTGATCAATGCTTGATCATGATTCTCAAAGTTTGGCTCAAAAATCATCAAGGTGCAAAAGTTTCATTATTTGGACAGCTGAAAAAGTCAACTGAAATTGACCAGGGCATAACTTTCACATGGATTATCAGAAAAATTCCATCCAAAGCTCATTTTGAAGAGAAAGACATTTCCTACAATTCATCTTCATACTTCAAGTCCAATAAATGCTCTCACAAAAAGTTATCAATTTCAACATTATAGGTCATTTTCAAAAGTCAACAAAAAGGGACTTTAAGTCAAAGGCCATAACTTGCGATTGGTAAATCAAAATGACATGGGAACAAAGGCATTGGTTAGAGGACTCAAAGACCTTTCCAAAATGTCAAAGAACATGAGAAAATCTTAAAAATTGAACAAGTTATGCCTTGTAGAAGTTGGGAAAGTTTTGGATATTTTGAAAAGTCAACATTGGTTCAAATGACCTAAAATTGCTAATGGGTCCATTTTTCTTCCATAATTCATCATCCATGACATATGCACGACTACTTGGCCCAAAGGGAAGTCTTTATTCATTTTTTATTTATTTATTTGAATTTTTATTTATAATAATTCATTTAAATCAAAATAAATGTATGAAAAATGCTAACCTAAAGTTTTAAATCTTTTTGTGCATGTTTTACTCTCAAGATTTCGTGCATGTACCAATATGGAAAGATTTGGATTGATTGGCATGATTGAGAACAAAAATCACATGGAAAAAGATTGGAAAAAATCTTAGAAAATCAAATTTCCAAAATCATGAATGCAAGAGATTTGGAGTGGTTTCTTTGACCTAATCTGTTCAATACAAAAGCCTAAAGACAACCCTAATCATCATACACACGCAGCTGCTCAAAAACTTGATGAACAAACTTGAAAATTTTGCAAAGAAACTCAAAACTGAAAACCATATTCTAGGGCGATTCAAGGCATAATTCTTATTCCATTAGCTTGCTGAAGGTTCACTGGGCATATTCCAATCAAAGACAACCATCAAAACTCAAGGAATCGGTATACAGAATTCAAGATATTTCATGAAAAATTCATAATCGTACTTTGAAATCTATGCATTTTTATGGCATTTCAATTATTGATTCTTATTCCTTGAATGATTCTGAAGCTAACCAACATATTTAATTGTATTTTTATGCACCCTACGTGAATCCACCATTATCGTTTTTTAGGGTTTGAAGAACTTGGAATTGGGGTTTCCCAGTTCAGGAAAAATTAGAGTCCCATGGTACCATAACTGAATTCAGCATGTTGGGACGGTTCAAAATCAACCATCGCGCTTAATTTATGTGGCCTTATGGCCTATTCGTTATTTTCTCTAATGGTATATTACAGAACGGTTCAAAAACCGTTGTCTATTGTCTTTGTATTTTCAGAAGAAAAAAACAAAACGGAGAAGATGATGCAGTGTCAAGACATGAGTGGTCCATTTAAATTTGCGCGCTAAATTTCCCATTAATCGTTGTTTCTTATTATATTGTTCTCCAGTTATTTAATATACAAAGTAACCAAGTGGTACGATTGGCAGGCACACGCATTGATGACCTTCAGGACCTGGGTTCGATCCCAGGTCCCCTCCCTTTCCTTATATTTTTATCTTCAATGTGTTTCTATGCAGTCTTCAAGCAAGCGACTACCGTATGTCCACAAAATCCCACCTTCCACGTGTCCCAGAGCACCAGATCAACGGCCATGAACTGAAGACTATGATGAACTCAAGTCAACGCGCGTGCACGTGTCCAGCAAAAGTCTAACAAGGCCATGCTCAGTGGGCCAGAATTGCTTGGATTTAACCTCCTAATTTGGGATCTGAACCCCCTTTGGTTTGCAATTCTTCCTATTCTCTTTATTTTTTCTATTTTCTATTTTTCTTTTTAATTGTTGTTTTAGTAATTAATTATTATTTTCATAAAAATCATAAAATCCAATAAAAATCAGAAAAAAGGAAAAATACAATAAATATTTTTGTTTTAGTATTTTCTTAAATAAATTTGCATGTAATTTAACTTAGTTTTAAATTAGGTTATAATTTTAATTCTTTTAACAAAAAATCTAAAAAATGTAGAAATAGGTTTAATTATAAATTTTTCATCCCTTTTTATTTTTCTTTCATAAATATATTAAATAATTAAATATTTTACTTTTTATAATTAAATTGCATGAAAATAAAAATTAGGTTTAATTTAGGTTAAAAACTTCAATATTTCTTAATAAAATAAAAAATGACTAGAATTAGGGTTTGCATCTTATATTAATTTCAATTAATTTTTCCCTTTTCATATTAAATCCTAAAATACTAAAAAATGCCAAAAAAACAAATTCTTTCTTTTTCTAATTTTAATTAATTCCTCATTAGTTTAATTTTGCAAAAAAGGGTCCAACGCCCTCGTTTCGATTTAATTATTAATTCGCATATTGTTTTATTCCGTTTAAATATTCATGTATCTCTCCCGAAGCCATGTAAATTACTTCTCGCACTTTACTTTAATTATTTACTTTCTGTCAAATCGGGTCCTGGATTTTAATTTTGGCGATGTGGACCCGCGCCTTTGTAATAGTCTAGAACTTTTAATTTCCGCATCTTTTTAACTGTTAATAAATGCATGCAAGAATGAATGACAAAAATAAAAACAAACGCATAGATCACTTTGACATGACAAGACAAAATAACTGAACATGACACACGAACCACACACTACCCCTAGGGTACGCCTCACTGTTGCCTTGCCTCGAAAGGAGATCGTCGAGTAGAGGATGTCTTAGTAAGTCCTCATGATCCGGGAACCTGGCATGAGGGTAGCTTCTAAGGTGTCTTCCCATTGCTCTTGTGATCACCATGTCCCGAACCTTCGAATTGACCCGAACACCTCCAACGGTGGTGCTACCTACCTCTCAATGGTGGGATGACACTACTTTTAAAGGACATTTACACAGACGAATTCCTTAGGGTAGGTAGACGACTCTAGATACTTGCTCTAATTTCAAAACAAATTCAAAAAATACTTTTCTCACCGACACCTTTTCAAAAAGCTTTCGAAAGCAATTTTTCAAACACTCTTGAGGACCGATACAAGAGTCGAACTGGAATTTTCAAAGAAACTTTTTAAAACCCACAGTTGAAAAGCAAACAAACCATTTTTGAAAACACAATGAGCAAGTATCTAAGAGCCCATGGATAACCATGGATAGAAAGGGTGCTAACACCTTCCCTTTCTATAATCTACCTCCCGAACCGAGAGCAATCTCTATAAGGAATTTTTCTGTGCTTTTGTCCTTTCCATTTGGAGAAAATAAAAGACGGTGGCGACTCTTGCTTCCGCGACATTTCGCGAACCAGCGTTAAAACAGTCAGTTCCAGATCCACCGATCACACAAGGCAATGGTGATGGTATAGCGGGAGGTGGTCGGGTCTGAACTAACTTCTTCTGAATCAATGTCAGTCGTAACTCTTTATAGCTCATAGGAATAGGGTCATAACTCTCCCTTCTCTTACTATACCCTTGATTCCCCTGCTAGGAAGGTCTCTGATAAGTAACGATAGTTGGAGCTGCACCCATAACTGGAGTAACTGAGGCGACTTGCTGATGACGCTGATAATTCCTTCTAGGAGTATTAACCCTCCTCTCTTGCATAACAACATTTACATCCCCTTCCTTTGTCTTGGTAAACCCATAAGATGGTTTCTTCACACCTCCAGAACTTTCACTCTTCGTTAAACGGCCCTCTCTTACAGCCTCTTCTAAGCAGATACCTATTTCTACCATTTCAGTAAAGTCACTTGGCGCACTTGCTACCATCCTCTCGTAGTAGAAAACACCCAGCGTTTTCAAGAAAATCTTAGTCATCTCCTTCTCTTCCATGGGAGGAATCACTTGGGCGGCTAACTCACGCCATCTCTGTGCATATTCTTTGACCGATTCCTTGTCTTTCTGAACCATGGCCCTGAGTTAATCACGGTCAGGCGCCATGTCCACGTTGTACTTGTATTGTTTGATGAATGCTTCTCCCAAATCATTGAAAGTATGGATATTGGCACTGTCCAAACTCATATACTACTTCAGTGCAGCACCGGTCAAACTATCCTGAAAAAAGTGAATCAACAGACGCTGATCATCAGTATGGGTAGACATTCTCCTTACGTACATCACCAGATGAGCACGAGGGCAAGTGTTTCCCTTGTACTTCTCAAACTCTGGGACCTTAAACTTAGCAGGTATCTTAACATTAAGGACTAAGCATAACCCATTCACATTCTGCCCAAATAGCTTATATCCCCTAAGGGCCTTCATCTCTCTTTGCATCTTGTCAAATTGCTCTTGAAAATCATCCATTCTGTCATAAATACCCAAGTCTTCACTTGGTAGAGGGAAAGGACGACACACATCACCATTAACAAACGAAACCATATTCACCGAAGGAGGCACAGTAGGAGCAGCATGCACCATAGGATGTGTCGGAGTAACAATAGTCTGAACAACTGGAGTATCTTGAGGACCAAGATTGAAACCTTCAGGTGCAAAATTCTCTAGCATTCCCCATGGATAACCTTGAGGCATGCGATTCTGAACAACAGCTAGAGTAGCAGATACAGGAACAGTCAGAGCTTCAGTAGTTGCCCTTGTTGGTTGAGGTTGAACACTTGGTGGCTGATTCTGAGCAGCCACCAGAGATTCCATCAGAATAGTCAGATTGGCCATGCCGACCTTCAAAGTAGAAACTTCCTCGCGCAGCTCGCGATTCACTTGTTCTAAGTTGTCCATCTTCTTTCTGAAATTATCCCGAGTGTTATAGTGGTGAGTCAGTTTGCTGAACGAAGTAAAGAAGCTTGGTAAGACACCTGGATATGCATAACAAATGCAAGAAATATGTGCAATATGATGCATGATATGCAATGCATATGTTTTTATTTTATTATTTAATATTTGAAGGGACTTAAAATTTATGGACATATTGCAAATATCAAGGTAATAACGCATTTGAAAATACTGGAAAAAATTCGTTATAACAACTCCAAGATGGATTACAAGTTTCAATGATCCCAAGTACAAGATGAAAATAAAATCTAAAACCCTGAGAAGTAAAACTGATGGAGATCACTCTATACGTCGGTGCTTACCTGTGAGCCAAGCAATCTGAGCTTTCAACCTCTGGTTTTCTTCCGCATGTCTGATGGCAACCTCCTTCCAATCACCTGAATCAGGAAGTGAGTGATCAACATCTGATTGAGGCTTAGGAGAAAATAAATCCCATTTCCTCCATAGTCTCTACCGCTTGAATCTCAAGGATCTCAATCAAGTCGTCTTTCTCCTTCAAGTCTGCTCTATAGGAAATCTCTAAAGTTTGGCACTTATTCTTCCAAGCGTCCTTTTCCTGTTGCATCCTAACCAAAGCAAGTTGCAGCTCTTCTAGATCATCTAATAAGGGAGGAGTGGTCTTCACAAACAGATCAAGCATAAGTATTTCCCGGGAATACGGCATCTTCAACTGAATAGCTCTCGTTTGGACCCACTGAAGATATGGCTCCAAAGAAACAGCACCCCTAGGTCCCAAATGCTTCCTACTCTTCTTATAAATTTTACGCCAGGCCTTCGCAATCTGCTCCCTAGCTTCCCTATAGTCTTCTCCCTTCTTCAGAAAGAAACTACTCAAATGAATACTATTTGGTTTATCCCTCATTGGATAACCAAGTTGTCGTCGTGCAAGAGCAGGGTTATAGTTAATTCCTCCAATTGTACCAAGAAGAGGTACATTGGGGAAACTACCACAACTGTCAATAATCTCTATATCCTGATAAGCTCGATGATACTAATCAATATCCGAGTGAGTAAGTTCCATGATCTTAGGAGCCCAACGAGGTTCCTTCTTGACATCCCAAAAAGCATCAGACTGAGGCATATAAGAGATAAACTACCGGTACAGCAGAGGCGTGCAACAGATAATCACCCCCCCCCCCCCCCATGATAAGAATTCCGAAGATGAATAGAGTAATAAGCATCACCCAACAAGGTAGGAACTGGGTTTCCAATCATGAAGATCCTGATAGCATTAGTGTCAACAAACTTGTCCACATTAGGAAATAAGAATAACTCGTAAGCAAGTAGAGCAAATATGGCCTCAAAACGACTGTACTCTTCATCCTGGAAAAGTAACGAGCTTTCTCCAATAAGAACTGAGCTAGTAATCCTCTAATCCCTCCTTTAGTAGTCATATGGGCTTCCACCTCAGACTTCCCCAGATGAATCAAAGCAGCAATCTCATGTGGTTTTGGCTCACCCTCCAAACCAGTAAAAGGAACATGATCGATAGCAAGTAAATCCAATAGATAAGAATACTCCTCCAGTGTGGGCATCAACTGATAGTCAGGAAAAGTAAAGCAATGATACATCGGATTATAGAACTGGACCAAGGTCGAGAGAATACCCTCCTTCATCTTCAGCTTCATGGGAGGAATAATGGATCTATACTTCTTCTGAAAGTCTGCAGAATACTCGATTTTGGGAATTATACTGATCAACTCATCTATCTTAGGATCCTTGAAACTGTACTTCCCGGTCTTTCTCTTTCCAGAATCCATGGTTAAAAAGTACCTGAGATATTCACAAATGGTCAACTTTTAAATCCATTGAAATAAGATCTCTCCAATAGATGCTTATGAGTACATGGATGCATGATGCAGCAATCACACACAAGATCACACATATAGGTTTCATAGGTTCAACATCACGAGCATGAGGTCGAAGGTACTACCCATAAGGTATTGGTCTAAAAATTATCACCTGCCGAACAAGGTTCTAGAGGTTCCCAGAGTCTACATCCTTCCTTCGGATATTACCAACTTCCTGATTAACTAGGTAATTAGTAATATTCTCAAGAAAAACTCGTCCGAGCGTAGTATCGCGTGACAACTATTTCTGGATTACTCCGTCATAGCTTCCGCACTACACCTAAAAGGCCAAGATGGGTTTGGTATTCTACGGTCCTCAGCTTCAGC
Source organism: Vicia faba (assembly GCA_948472305.1). Classification (NCBI taxonomy): domain Eukaryota; kingdom Viridiplantae; phylum Streptophyta; class Magnoliopsida; order Fabales; family Fabaceae; genus Vicia; species Vicia faba. The sequence goes on from CATIWC010000454.1 coordinate 206,035, forward strand.
AGGCTCCCAAGTTGAAAGCAGTACGTCTTCTCGATTACTCGGTAAACGACACTACAGTCAAAGGGGCCTCCACTGAGTGGGGGATCTCATGCCTCTTTTTTTGGGATTACTCCCTCAAAGTTAACATGACTATACCACCTGTCCTATCTTAAAATTTGCCCAAGTCCGGGTATAGGACTTATGAGTAATCACCAAGCTCCCTGAAAACAAGAAAAATCCAGATAAACATATATAAAACATATAACACAAAAACAATAATAACACATATAAAAATATAAATAAAGATAGGCTCAACCCACTTAGGTATGGACCAGCAAGAGGTCAATCTTTCCCCAGTGAAGTCGTTATTTTTCTGTAGCGGTAGAAATGTTTAAGACTAAGCCATTGGATTGACTAGACTTATACAAATCAAAATAAAAATAGCCACTGCACTTTATTGTTTCCAAAGGAATGGGAAAAGAGTGAATAACCCAAAAAATATGGGGAAAGATTCAAGGTAAGGGGGTTACTTATGTAAAGGGAAGGTATTAGCACCCTAAACATCTACGGTACTCCGTAGGAACCTCTTTGTAAAATCTGTATATTTTGGCTATAAAATGTTGCATAGAAAATGGATGGTGGAGGTGAGAAAAGAAAAATATTTTTATGGTTTTTGCACCTGCCACGATTGTGAACCTTTAGTGCCTATGTACCACCTTTTCGTGTAATAGGGGATTAGGGTACACGTAGTTCCTCTTTTAAAGATTTTAAAACACAAGTGTGTTGGTTAATTTTATGAGATAAGACATCATCGTCATTGTCCGTGTGGAAAACATACTTACTACCCACAATCATGAGAAAGGAGAATTTGAATCATCTCAAAGGGGAGGATATGGCTTAGATTTTAAAATCAACAATGCCTCACTCAATACCCAAGTGGAAAATATCTCTCTTCACTACATATTGTAGAAGTATAGTTGTTTGCATTACTACAAGGATTGACAAGAGTCCAATCTTTTTTAGAAAAGTTTAAAGATGAAAGCCAAGGTGGAAAAAATGGTTTGAATGAGATTGATTGAATTTTAGTCTTCTCACAAAAAATGAATGTCAAAGTATTATTAAATTTATTGGAGTTTATTTATGAAAATGTTTGAAAATGCATGGACCTAAGTCCAAGTTTATTATGAAAGTGGTTCAAGTTTAAAACAAGAAGAGTTTTCAAAAGGTGGAAGAAGATTTTTGAAATTAAAGAAGATGGGGTGAGAAAAAGAGACTATCCTAAAGAATAGGGTAAAAGCTAGGGATAAGAACCATCTAACCAATAAGAAGCCAATACTTGACACTATGAGCCAAGATAGAATTCCCATTCTTTAGATTTAAACCAAACAAGAAATGATACTAGACCTCTTGAGAAAACCAAACGTCAAGTGTATTAAGCCTTCATAAAAATTGGGCAGAGTAACGGATGTATACGGGTGACTTCCAAATTACAAACAAAGGGTGCAATCACAATAACCTACACACAAAACAAACAAACAACCCAATGTCTTGAGGTAAACCTCAAGAGCTCCAGACAAAATAATTAGATAAGATCACAAGGTCTCCAACCATAGGCCAAGGTTTCTAATCCTAAGTCCAAAAAGTCCAATGCTCCATAATGCCAAGGATAGAAACCAAATAGTCCAAGCTTCATTAAAGTTTTCAAGATTTATGTTGATTATTAAGTATCTTAAGAAAAGAAAAGGAAAGCTCAAGTGAGAAAAATAAAAATGATAAGAAAGGAAATGCTCAAATGAGCAAAGATGAAAATGGCATGAAATTTAAATGCTAAAAGTAAATAGTGCATAAAAATGAAAGGGCCTATAAATAAAAGAATAAAGGATAAAGTCAATTATTAGTGATTAGTGGTTAGTTGGATGATCATCTTGAAACTTGCATTTGGAACTCATTAGAGGATTGGTAGAACCAAAGCCTCCACACAATAAGTTGCATTTACTTTTTGTTAAGTATATCATCCATTTAGAATCCTCAAAAGTGTCATTTAATGATCAATGATGTTTAAGTGATTCACGTTGACCAAAAGTGTTGTAGATCCATTAGAGGATTGGTAGAACCAAAGCCTCTACACAATGAATCTCAAGGTTATTGGATCAAAGAGATTAAATTAACATACTTGGGCTTGCAAACATAGGTTTGGGCCACGAATGATCATTTATTCGAATTAGGACAAAATTTAGAACTATGTTAAGCAATCGTAAGTGGACTTATATAGAAGTCGCACCTATTTTGAGGCCGGTCAATAGCAATCTATGCACCATTTGTTTTGAGACATGATATAGAGATCATGCTCAAACAACATTTAGTGCAATAAGAAGGGGATGAGATGAAGAGGGGTGGGAGAGAATATATAAACCACTTTTGGATTAAATTTAATCAAACTATTATTAAAATCATTCATCCATTTTTATGGAGTAAGACTCAACACCATGAATCCAATATTGTTAATAAAGTTCATGATAAAAAATTTAACCCAAGATCAGCCATAAAATAGTCACAAAATAATATTACATTTTATTATATACAAAAAGGTTTAAAAATAATGTTTAAAAATAGAAATAAAAGAGAAAAATATCAACTATGTTCAAATTAATCAAGAAATAAAAAGTAAGATCATAGAAAAATCAGAAAAGGACTCAAATGATTTTATAATTTTTTTGCTAATTTTTTTAAGTCAGAAACTTTTTTTAAAATTAAGAGAAAGGGGTAAAATAAACCAAAAATGATAAAAAATAACAAATACAAAAAACAAAAATAAAATAAAGTCACAAATATTTGACACAATATCATTGGATCATTCCATAATTTTTTTAGAATTTAAAAATGCATAAAAGTATTTTTAAACATTTAAAACAATTCAAATAAAGTGTAAACGTATAAAAAATACCAAAACACAAAATTGAATTATGAAAAAATAAAAATTAGAAAGAGAATAATCAAAAATATTTTTCATAATTTTTTTTAGATTTTTTGGACTAAAAATGAATTTTCTATGATTTTTTGAAGTTTAAAACAATTAAATATAAAAAATCAGAAAAGAAAATAAAAGTCAAAAATATGTGGGCCATTGGATGAGAGTCAAAACGCATTAGTAATCAAATCCAAGGGATCTGGCGCGCTGTGCATATCATAGTCATTAGTGAATAAAGCACTGAATCAATTATTAAATCAGAATTCAAAAATAACAAGTGGCGTGCCATCATTGGTTGGAAGATGACACGTTGGTCATCTTCAACCTCCAGCTAATGAGAATTGCAGGTCTCTCAAACTGTAAAATCAAAAGCTCAGACCTATGCCATTCGCTTCGTCTCTTCAAAACAAAGACAACCACACCCTCGCACCAAATTTATATAAATTGTAGCTCAAGCAATTTGGAAGGAATGTTTTGAAAAGGGATTTGAAATTTCATGGTCAAAACGTGTTTCCAGTAAAAATCAAGTGTTGCAACTAGAACCAGGGAAATGAGAGCATCAAAATGATATCAAAGTTTTGAAGAATTGATGAAGGAATCTACCTATTGAAGTTGAGTTGTAGAGCTCTGAAACTGGACTTCTATGGAGCAATATAGGGCATGATTCTTGAATGTAATTATATGGTTAGCTTCAGGGAAGATCAAGGAAGGTGAATTGATGAAAAATTGGATTGAAAAAGGCATGTATATGGATTTTGAAGTTGTTGAGTTCTAAGTTATGGAACAAGTTTGGAAGGGTGATTCTGGCTATCCAAGCTTGAGAAAATGAATGAGATAGTTCATGTATTTATAGGAGAAGCAAGTGGGATCAAAAGGAAGAGTGAATGATGCATTTTGGAGGGAATTCGTGATGCACGAGTGAAGTGTGATCTTATTTTCACCAAAACTCATCCAATCCTTGCGTTTTGAGGTGCTAAACACTTATGGAAAGTTTATTAATCAATTTTAAACCTAAAACACGTATAAATCTTGTGATTAGAGGCCACATTATGAATTTCAAAATTCTGACTTGGGGAGAAATTCAGTTCCAAGGTGCCAACTTATGACCAACGACATTCTCAACTCAAGGGGTCTTAGGGCATGATTCTTGATGCTTCAGAAAGATGAGGTTACAAGCTTTGCAATGGAAAAAGAATGGAATCAAATGGATGCTTGAGCTGAAAGTTGTGTTGAGTCAAAGTTGGAGAAAAATGTTGACTTTCCATACTTAGAAATATTTCAAATTTTTATTCAAAAGTGACCTATAATGTCTTGCATCCAAACATAGCCTTCCACTTGGAATTTGCTCTTGACAAAATAAGATGGAATGAAGTAGATCTCTTGAATGGAATTTTGAAACTTGAACCATTCAAAATCTCCAAAAATTGAGAAAGTTATGACTTGTTGAAATTGGAAAATTTTCATAAAATGACCTATAATCTTTTGTATACTTAAGGCAACTTCCATCCATTTTCTCACTTTACACATAAAAGAAGGAATAAATTTAACATCTTCAAGATCATTATAGAAAAGGAATAGGCTCAAGGTGATACAAATTGACCAAGTTATGATCATTTGAAGTTACACATGAAAAATTAGGGATTCATCTGGAGGACTTGTAATCTTTCTTCCTCATCAAGTTTCTTCCACATGAAAACTCCTTGGAACTTTTGAAGTGATTTGTTAATAACCCTTTGAAGAGAATGATATCTTTAGAATCACTCAAAATACCAAAAGATGAGCATGATATACTCCTTTGAAGTTCAAAACCCTAGCTCCTAGACTAAGAAACATGCCTTGAGGAACTTTGACAATTTTGAACAAACTTCTTGTACAAAAACAAATGCTTTGTAAATATAAGTTGTTAAGGATGATAATGAGAACTCATAGCAACCACAACCACTTCCATATCTTGAGAATTGAGAGAAATATGTACTTGTGACCAATGGAACAAAGTCTTGTCCAAGCATCACAACTCCTTCAATCAACCCCTTGTACTTTTGGATCAATCTTGATATCTTGGAATATAGTGAACCAAAATAACCTTGCCAGGTCATTTCCTCCAAAACAACTTCAATGGTGAGGCTTGAACTTCTCAAGCTTTATTGACTAGGGCATGGAAATAAACTCATGAACCCATGGGGAAACTTGTTAAATCTCATTGCCTTTACCTGCATGGATAATAAGAAAGACAAACCAACATTGCATTTTATTAATTAGGCTTAAATGCAGTTTTGACCCCCCTAGTTTAAGGTTTTTGGAGTTTCGATCCCCCTAGTTTAAAAGCCAGGTTTCTAGTCCCCATAGTTTTCAAATTTGGGATTTTTGAAGCCCCCTCCATTTGGCTGCCCAAAAAGTTTTCAAATTTGGGATTTTTGAAATCTCGTACGGGCGGATGGAAGAGGAAATTAGGTTAAGCAATTTGGGATTTTCAGAAAATATGAATTATGAAATTAAAAATTCATTTGGAAATTAATATCACTTATTTAAATGTTTAAAAAATATTATTCTAAATAAGAAATAAGAAAATAATACGTGGCATTACTCTCCCTGTGCCATGTCACATGGAGGGGCTTCAAAAATCCCAAATTTGAAAACTTTTTGGGCAGCCAGATGGAGGGGGCTTCAAAAATCCCAAATTTGAAAACTATGGGGACTAGAAACCTGGCTTTTAAACTAGGGGGATCGAAACTCCAAAAACCTTAAACTAGGGGGGTCAAAACTGCATTTAAGCCTATTAATTAAAAGAAGAAATCAAGACAAAAAAATATTCATGATCACAAAAGAACACAAGTCAAGGTGCTTGGTGATTCCTCAAAGTACAAAGCTAATTATAGGAAGGGGAACCAAGAATCCTAGTGTGATCTTATTGTAATGGAATCAACATGGCATGATGAATGGATCTTAGGGGCAAAAATTAGGGTACAACAGAGCGGTATCCAAAAGGCCTTCGTTTTTTATCTGAAGCGCGCGCAACGCGTTTGAAAATCCTGAACCGATAAACATTTTCATCTGAGACGAAACTTCAAAAAATCATAACTAAATCACCGTTTATCCAATCAAGCTCATCTTCGAACACGATGTTGTTCTCGATGTTGGCTACATTTTAGTTTCACATTTCAACTACGAAAGTCGCATCGAGATTCCTGCGAATTTGCCCGGAACATGTCGCACTCAAGTGAATTAAATTTCTGCATTAATATTTATGATATTTGAGGCCCATTAACCAAATTCACTCACATAAGCCCATACTATATATTATTTTTATTCCAATTTCACTCATAACTCATAAATCTCCAAAAAACAATTAAAAAAAATTTCTCTCAATTCTCTCAAAGATCAAATCAAGGTTCTACACTTTTTTCATCAAGAACACAACAACAACTTCATCAAGATCCAAAAGTCAAGATCAAGAGCAATTATTCTCTGACTGTTGATCCGTTCGTTGAGATCTCTATACCTAAGCCTCCTCTTCACTTCTATCGGTGAGTTTTCTTGAATTAAGCACTTTTTGAAATAAGTGATTTTTTGGAATAAGTGCTTTTTCTTAGTTTTGTGTTGATTGAGGTTTTAATTGTATAATTGAGGCTTAATTGTTGAGAATTGATTTAAATTGAGAATTTAATACCATTTTATTGAATTTCTTATTGAAATAAGTGATTAATTGAACTTGAGAAATTGATTTTGATTGTAACTTGAAGTTGACATAGTGTTGTTGTGTTGATTTTTAGCCCTAGGTATAGTTACACTAGTGTTTAAGTTGAATTAGCTATAAAAAACTAGTTAGCACTAACACTAGTTTGAGGTTTTGAACTCTTGATTAAATTAACACTAGTTCCTAATTCTTGATGTAGAATTTGTTAATAATTTATGTTAGGTAGATTCTAACACTAACTTTGATTTAGGTATTGTAACATAAACTAACAATTAGTTTAGCTTATGCCTAATCTTTGACTTTCAAGTTTTACTACATGTTTTCAATTATTTTTGGTTGATGATCATTGATATTTTTGTGCATTTGAAATGCATTTTTGCATATGATCTCAAGTTATTAATTTTTGACATAAACTAATCTTTTACCAATTTTTGGTTAATTACTTGTTGCTTTCCATTTCAATAAATTGAAGTAATTTCTAATGGACTCAAATGCCATTGCTAAATATTATTGAAGTAAGTTTGATTGAGTTTGATAGAAAATATCTCAATATTTGGTAAATAGCAAAGTTTGACATAATTGGTGTTTTTGCTCTAAATTTTGATTTGTATTGAGTTTTTCTGACTTTCTTTAAAGAAAATCGATTTTCTTGAGCCACCCGGAATCTCTCACGTGAGTATTTTTTTGATTCGTGCAAATTTCGTTCCATTTTTCTGCTACTGTAGCAGTTTCGAAAATCACATTTTGGAACGGAATTTGGTCGAACCGAGCTAATTTTTGAAACCATTGGTATGTTTCTATGTCGCCTTAATTTTTGCGGTTGATTTCGGATGCTTTTCGATTAATTTTCTAACTTTTAGATTCATGTTTTTTGCACATTATCTTGTGCTTCATTGTTGAGTTGTGATACTTTTTGTGTGTTAACTCATACTTTGATGTCAAGTAATATCATTTGGTTTTAACTAATTGTTTGAGAACTTTTTGAATTTAGCGTATCGGAATATATTTTGATTCACAACTTTTGTTTGGAAAATTGTGGTTGATTCCTGTTCATCACACTTTTGGCATAAATATATAAACTCATGAATTGGAGTTAATTTGCAATTTGTTGATTAAATTCTGATACATTAAATTCATGTGGTTTTAATACTTTAATTCTTGATTTTTAGATCAATCTTGAGGTTACATGTTTATGTGCAAGTTTTGGATAACCATCTCATGCTAATATTCAAGATTAATGCACTAAAACTTTGATTCCAAATAGATTCATGATGACTTTCAAAATGTGCATAATGTTGTCCAGAACTTTTATTTCCCATGTGCATTGAGTTTTAGTTTGTGAATAATGCATTTTTATACTTATTTGAGCATTCCTTCGATATCGGTAGCAAGTTTGGATGTTTCTAAATCGGTTTTTGCACTTATTTTCATGAGTACGAGGTTGCTGTCTGGAATGCTATGTTATGCTCCTTTGACTTGTTTGCTTTGTCTTGTACATATTCATACTTCATTTTTGTGCATATTGCTAATTGCCATTATCACATTTGATTTTGTTATTATCTACTAACAAATTTTGTGATATGTTCATAATTTGAGAAGCAATTTGGATACCATTCGCTTTGATGACGGATACGCTTTGCTTACATATGTTGTTCACGCTTCTGACGCTATTTGTTGTTGATGCTAGTTTGTGGCGCCCTCCGAGCTTTCGCCATGCTTTGACTTGGTTTTTGTTGATTTTTATTATTCGTTTAGTATGGTTTCATGCCATTTGTTGTAATATTACATTTACCACTTTCTAGAGATCATGTATAGTAGGAGCATTTATCACTTTCTAGAAATCATGTGAAGTAGGAAGCAGAAAATAAAGAGCATGCGCTCGAAGTCGTTGTTTAAAGACCTGTAGTAGGCATTCCACACTTTATTTGCTATATGTGTTATGCTTGTGTTTATTTCCTTAGTTTTTGATCGATGAGTCACTCAATTTAGAAATTGAGATCACGACTTCGCTCTCAGTGCATGCTCCCTATAGGATTTTATCTTTTTCCTTGATTTCTTGTTGATTGATGAGTTACTCAATTTAGAAATTGAGATCACGACTTCACTCTCAATGCATGCTCCCTATAGGATTTTATCGCTTTCCTTGATTTCTTGTTGATAGATGAGTCACTCAATTTAGAAATTGAGATCACGACTTCGCTCTCATTGCATGTTCCCCATAGGATAGTTTTTGTTAGATTTTCTTTGGCATGCTATCCTAGATAGGATCTCCCTAGGTGTTCACTCTTGAGCCTTTTAATTGTTGATTTGTTTTCCTACCTTGATCCTCAATATCTTGGTTAGGCATTTGACTTGAGTTAGTATGTACTGCTCTCGACATATTGTTTATGCTCTCTTGAGCTTGTTGGCTTGCTTGCTTGATTTCGTCTTTGTGTGCATGTTTTGAGATGACATACCCTAGACATGTTCCCTTAGAAGCTCTCGATTCAACTATAGATGATGATTCGAGATAGACATAGTTTTAGGTGATAGACCCTTGCTATGCTCCTTTAGGACTTCTCGATTCATCTATAGATGATGATTTGAGATAGACATTAGGATTGTTATCCAAGCATGTCAACTTAGGGTAGAGATTTCCCTTCAAATCTCAACTTTATGACAACCATTGGATGATAACATTAGGGATAGATTTAGGTTAGTCTCCCCTTAGACTTTTCTTTCCCCTTTTGCATTTGCAGTTAAAACAAAAACTTCTTTTTCTTGCAAACTTCAAAACACTATTACTGATGACAATCATATCTTTGTTTAGCATGGGAAATGATAAGCGGGTTTCTTCTCGATCTTATCATATTTCCATTCTAAGCCTTGGTGTGGTTCAAGTCTCAAAGACTTGTTTCATGAATAAGTAGAGAAGTGGCTAATATCTCTCTCTTGAGGTCAATTAGCTGTTATCCACAGCAAAAACATCAACAAATATAAACTTTTTTTCCTTTGGGATTTTCTTTCAAGAACTTTTCAAAAGAACATTGTGATACGGTGGGAGAACTGACTTGAGGTTTTGCGTTTGTTTTCGCACTTGTTCGGTTTAGCAAGAGTCACCACCGACTTTTTATTTTATCCAAAGGAAAGGTCAAAAAGCACAGGAAAGACCTTTTGAGATGTTTTCTTGGGTTCGGGGGGTATATTATGAAAAGGGAAGGTGCTAGCACCCTTTTCATCCATGGTTTTCCATGGGCTCTTAGTTACTTGTTTTTAGATCACTTTCCTTTGCTTTTCAATTGTTTGAAATGGTGCTTTGTGTGTGTGGTTTTTAAAATGCTTTAGAAAAGAGGCCTTGTCTTAGGAGACCTTTGTAATGATTCTTGTTTTGAATATATACAAAGGTGTGTGTCTTTTTGAAAAGATATTTCAATGTTTTGAAAGTTGTTTTGAAATTGTGTTGTGAAGTGTGTTTGAAAATGGAAAGGATGTTTTGCAAGTTTTTTGATCAAGTAACTAAGAGTTGTCTACCCTATTTTACTCAAAGATCTTTCTTATGTTTTTAACCCTTTTAACAGTGTTATTTCACCATTGTATTTGATGAACAACCTTGCGTTAGGATGTTTAATGGGACAGGCGCGGGTCATCCTATACAATCATTAAAGGCAACTTGTGAGACGATCTAGCAATTTTTTAAGGGACGAGATCGTTTTATCGAAGGCAACATTGAGGGTCATAGAGGGACTACGATCTTTGTTTATTAACGGGACATTTCCTAGAGTGTCTCATACTCGAGGGACATGATTGCATTTTCCGAGGCAATAACCGAGGTTACCCTAGAGGTGAGAGTGTGAATTGTGTATTGATTTTCATGCATTTATCTTGTATTAGTTCATCTAGCGATTGATTTTGAATCTTCGCATACAAACCCTAATCTCTAATCATGGTATATTTAAAAAGCATAAAGTGCGAGAATTAAATTATTACAAGAGAGTATCCGGGGATGGGGGTACAAATTATTTACAAATGGGGATGAGTCTTATCAGAATAATATCCCAAATATTATGGGTTACAACCAAATCGAATCGACGCAATTCAAATATTAACAAATTATAACAAAACGTAAAAATAAAGAGAATCAAAAGTATTATGAGATGCATGTGTTTATTTACAAATGAACAAACAAAATTTAACCTAATGAAAGATTAAGTATTTATTATTATTGTATTTTTTATGAATTATGTAAATAAAGAGTTTTAAAGAAAAGAAAAATTATTTAAGTTAAAGTTTTATTATTTATGTATTTTTTAAAGAAAACTTTTATAAAAAACTCTATTACTATGGTATGACAAATTAATTAGTAATTAAAATTATGTTAAGACAAATTAAAGTAATTACTATCAAAATAAAAAAAAGGTCAAAAAGAAAAGTAATAATTTCTTTTAAAAAAAAAGAGATGAAGGTGATGGGCCTAGGATTAGTATTTGGCCCAAGTAAAAAACAAAAATTAGATTGAAGGGGGGGGTGCAGGCGCTAGTAGAAGTATTGGGCTTAGGCAATTGGGGCGCACAGGCCCAGAATGAAGTGTTGAACAATTTTGTTAGGGTTCTGTTTAGTGTACTCAGAATTTAGGGTTTTCAGTTTTGGTTACAGCGGCGCCTCCTCTCATCTTCTTCGTTCTCTTTGTCTTTCTCAAACGAAGCTTTGATTCTTCCTCTTTCCTCCAAGATGCCAGAGCGTTGCCTCCCCCTTCTCTCGTCTTCACAGTGGTTGATCGCACTAAATCGCACTATGTTTCTGACTCAAATATCACATGTTTTCCTTAGTTTTTATTATCGTTTTCTCGTATTATGTTCCTTTTTCCTTTGTTTTCAGGATTCTTGTCATTTCAGAGCCTTCTGTGAAGAAACGAGCCAAAACGCCAAGAAATTAGCGTTTTTTAAGATATTCTGCACTTATGGCGTTCAGCGCCGCGCTGGCTACAGGGAACGCGATGACGTGGCCCACTTTCACCCAGAGATCAACTGCCACGTTCCCATGATGTGGCAGTTCCAGACACCGCGCCCGCGGCCACTGCTACCGCGCCCGCGGCCTTCACAAAAAGCTTCCCGCTCAGAAGAAGTTGAGGGGCATGCTGGTCTTTACGCATCTCAAGGATCCTCTATAAATAGTTTTCGATTTTCATTCTTTAGTTTCATCCAAGCTTAGTACAATCTTAAGCCATATACTATCAGTTTCTGTAAAGTAATAATCTCTTCACATCGGGGAGTTATTGCGGTGTAGATTGAGTTGTAATCGAGTCTTGGAGCACTTTGGTTGAAGTTCATCATACCAGCCTTACCATTCCGTAGATTTGTATCAGATTCAAGTCTCCGACTGGAGCAAGGTTCTATTTTATTGCATTTCTTTACTTATAATTTCTCTTACCATAGTCTACACGTTTTATAGACTCTAAATGCTCTTACCATAGTCTACACGTTTTATAGACTCTAAATGCTCTTACCATAGTCTACACGTTTTATAGACTCTAAATGCTCTTACCATAGTCTACACGTTTTATAGACTCTAAATGCTCTTACCATAGTCTACACGTTTTATAGACTCGCACTCTTTTACTTACTCGCTCTTATCATAGTCTACACGTTTTATAGACTCGCATTTATTATGTCTGGCTAAACTATAAAGGTTTGGATGTAATGATTGTCATCATGGTCGTGTTCCAATTATCATGCTAGTGAAAATACTCTGGGGATGTTTTGCTTTTAACTTAAGTCAATTATGTTTAAATGTTTATTGGGTAAGATCGAAAGCCGTCCAAACTAATGATACGACTTGATTATTATTTAACCAAACAAAAAGAGCGAAAGCCGTTGATTGGTTAAATAGGAATCATTGACCTTTTTAGAAAACGATTTTGAAACTATTTTCGGACGCGTTTGTAGGTTTGAAATCTGACTCTTGGTCAAAAGCCAAAAGTCTCTTTAAGTTAATCTTTCCAAGTAAAATTACTTTTCTGTTAAGTCAAAACTATCAATTTCTTAAAAATAGGTTTACCTCTTTAACGCGGAAGGCACCCTTTATATGTGACAATAAAGGAATTTAATTTAAAGAGTAAATTCGGTTCTTAGTAGTCAAAAGCTACAAGTTCCCGTTAAATTGATTCTTTGCTATCAATAGAAAATACTGCCCCATAAGTAGTTTCATCTACGCATGACCGGACCAATATCTGATTACATGATTTACATTCCAACCTGTCTTTTAAACTGTTATTTACTTCGCTCATTTACTTTGTTGCACTGCACTCACATCAATATTCTTGTTCGCCTTAGATAAGCACCTTAGCAATAGAGTTGATAGATTGACAATTGGTCTCTGTGGTTCGATAATCTTATATATTACTTCGATAGGCTGTGCACTTGCAGTACTATATTTAGGCTATACGTCACACACCCATCAAGTTTTTGGCGCCGTTGCCGGGGATCAACTTCGTCAAATTTCGTACCCTATTTTTATCTCGTTTAGACTAAGGCTATTCTAGCCGGTAGATGCGTAGAAATCATAGCACCGGTAACCTAATAGATCCTTTAGTAGAACCTGAACGTTACGCTCGTGCCCGTCTTTTTATTCGCAAGATAAGAAGAGCTATGGCAGAAGATCGTAACCAAAGACCACTCAAGGAATTCTCCCAACCATCTAACGAGGAACCTAGTTCTAGTATAGTAAACCCTACTATAACTACCAACAACTTTGAACTAAAGCCCTCATTATTACAATTAGTACAACAAAACCAATTCGCTGGTCTCGCTACCGAGAACCCGAATCAATATTTAAAGGTATTTATCCAGTTAGCTGACACCCTTAAGGCAAATGGAGCCACACCCGAAGCTATCCGTTTAAGACTGTTTCCTTTTTCCCTTAGAGGTAAAGCTCACGACTGGTTAGACGCCCTTCCAACTAACTCAATAACAACTTGGGAAGACCTTAGGAGAGCTTTTCTTGAGAGGTATTTTCCACCAAGCAAGACCGCTGTTCTTAGGAACCTGATCACTTGTTTCACCCAAAACCAAGGCGAATCACTTTTTGATGCCTGGGAGAGATATAAAGAACTTTTAAGAGCTTGTTCTCACCATGGCCCAGAGCAATGGTTAATCATACATACCTTCTATAATGGACTCCATTACAACACAAAGATGTCCATAGACGCTGCCGCTGGCGGAGCGTTGATGAACAAACCTTACCCTGACGCTTGTGCCCTAATAGAGGACATGGCCCAAAACCACGCCCAGTGGGGATTACAACGAGCGACAATAGAGAAAAAGGAGAGCCATGGAGGAAAGCATGAGGTAAGTTGCATGGACATGATTAATGCCAAGATGGACGCCCTAGCTTTGAGAGTCGAGAACATGTCTCAAAACCCAACCACAGTAGCAGCAATCCAATCGGAATGCGAACTCTGTGGAACTCAAGGACATCAAACTGTTGACTGTAACCTTTTGAACGAATCTAGCTCAGACCAAGTTAACTATACCCAAGGGAACCCTTTCTCGAATACCTACAATCCTGGATGGAGGAACCACCCGAATTTCTCTTACAAAAACAATAACCCTATCCAAAATCCCGGACCTTCGAGACCTCAAGGATTCCAAACGCAAAAACAAAACCAACCTATGCAAATAGTACCCCCAAGACCAAACCTTAAAGAAACCATAGACACCTTTATTCAGACTCAAACTCAGCAAAATAAGGAGTTTATGAACCAACACATTCACACGAACGAACTAGTTACTCAACTGGCAACCAAGTTTGACCAGATAATAACCCACACCAAAATGCTTGAGACTCAGATTTCCCAAGTAGCACAAAACACCTTTGTACAAGTTGCACCTGGAGGACAATTCCCTGGACAAACTCAACCAAATCCAAAAGGCCAAGCAAATTCTATCACCTTAAGAAGTGGAACTGCTTATGAAGGGCCTAGAAATCCTAACTTAAGCACATCAGAAAAACCTATGGAAGATGCTACACCTAAAGACCAGGTAGAGGAACCAGAGAAACCAGAAAAGCAATCAAAACCAGAAGTAGGGAATAACACTCAACAACCTTATAAACCACCTATTCCGTTCCCACAGAGGCTGAAAAACACCAAAGTAGAAAACCAATACCAAAAGTTTATTAAGGTAATAGAGAAACTCCATGTAGAGATTCCTTTTACTGAAGCTATAACCCAGATACCATCATATGCTAAGTTCTTGAAAGATATTTTGACCAATAAACGGCGACTCGATGATCCCAAGCCTTTAGAATGTCATTCTATATTCGAAAATAAACTCGCCAAGAAAGATAAAGACCCTGGAAGTTTTTCTATCCCTTGCATCCTAGGTAACCATATGATAGACAAAGCATTTTTAGACTTAGGAGCAAGCGTAAGTCTGATGCCTCTGGCCGTCTGTAAGAGGTTAAAATTAGGAGAACTTCAACCTACTAAGATGTCCTTACAACTAGCTGATAGATCTGTCAAATATCCCATGGGTATTTTAGAAGACATACCTGTCAAGATTGGTCAGTTGTACATTCCGACCGACTTCATCGTAATGGATATTAAAGAAGATGAAGACATCCCAATCCTCTTAGGAAGACCATTCCTATCGACCGCCGGAGCTATAATAGATGTTAAGAAAGGGAAACTGACTTTCGAGGTAGGAGATGAAAAGATTGAGTTCATTTTATCAAAGTTTCTAATGGCACCAGTGATAGGAGATGCGTGTTATGCCATCGACGTCATTGACGAATGTGTAAATGAGCTCGAACAAAACGAATCTTTAATCAAATTACCATCAACCCCTATTTTAGAGGATGACGGATTTAAGAGTATCGAACCGTACATTGACGACAACCTTTTCGAATGCTTAGCTCTTACCCCTGACCTTATGCCGCGTACTGAGAAACCCACTATAGAACTTAAGGAACTACCCAAGAATCTAAGATATGAGTTTTTGGATGAGGAGATGAATAAACCTGTTATAATTAGCGCTGCTCTAAACCAAACAGAAACAAATCAACTCTTAGATACCTTGCGAAAATATCCCTCAGCTTTAGGGTATAGAGTTTCAAATTTAAAAGGTATAAGCCCATCCGTATGCATGCATCGGATTATGCTAGAAGAAGATTCAAAACCCTCAAGAGAACATCAAAGAAGAATAAACCCTATCATGAGTGATGTAGTCAGGAAAGAAGTTCTTAAGTTATTAGAAGCTGGTATCATATACCAAATTTCGGATAGTGAATGGGTAAGCCCAGTCCATGTGGTACCCAAGAAAGGAGGTATCACTGTTCTGAAAAATGAGAAAGGTGAGCATGTGGCAAAACGAACAGAAGGAGGATGGCGTATGTGTATAGATTACAGAAAGTTGAATAAGGCAACGAGAAAAGACCATTTCCCTCTCCCATTTATAGATCAGATGCTTGAACGTCTAGCAAGACACTCATATTTCTGCTATCTTGATGGGTATTCGGGGTTTTTCCAAATCCCTATTCACCCAGAGGACCAAGAAAAAACCACATTTACTTGCCCTTATGGAACATTCGCTTATAGACGAATGCCCTTTGGACTCTGTAATGCACCTGCCACTTTCCAACGTTGTATGATGTCAATTTTCGCAGACTACCTAGATAGAATTATGGAAGTATTTATGGACGATTTTTCAGTGTGTGGGTTTGATTTCAAAAACTGCCTCTCAAACTTAGAGAAAATCTTAAAAAGATGTGTGGAAGTAAACCTTGTGTTGAATTGGGAAAAGTGCCACTTTATGGTAAATGAAGGGATAGTCTTGGGACACATTATTTCTGAAAGAGGTATAGAAGTCGATAAGGCCAAGATAGAAGTTATAGAAAACCTAAACCCACCTAAGACAGTTAGGGAAGTAAGAAGTTTTCTAGGACATGTCGGGTTCTACCGACGTTTCATCAAGAATTTTTCCGGAATAACAAAACCTTTAACTAACTTATTGATGAAGGATGTCGAGTTTGAATTCGACCAAAAATGTCTTGAGGCCTTTGAAGTTTTAAAGCAAGCTCTTATTTCAGCACCTATCATAAGACCACCTGATTGGACACAACCTTTTGAAATCATGTGCGATGCTAGTGATTTCGCTGTAGGAGCTGTACTAGGGCAAAGAAAAGACAAGAAACTGCATGCTATTTACTACGCTAGTAGAACACTAGACGCTGCCCAGCTAAATTATACAACCACAGAAAAGGAGTTGCTAGCCGTAGTTTTTGCTATTGATAAATTTCGATCTTATTTGGTGGGAGCAAAAATAATAGTATACACAGATCATGCAGCAATCCGGTACTTGTTAAGTAAGAAAGATGCTAAGCCTAGATTGCTCAGATGGGTTCTTTTACTCCAAGAATTTGACTTGGATATTAAGGATAAAAAAGGAGCTGAAAACTTAGTAGCTGATCATCTCTCTAGGTTAGAACACCTTAAACCTGAACTTATACCTATAGACGATCACTCTACTTATGAAAGATTAATAGCTGGGATAAACTCAATTGAAGAAGAGACCTATGAGGAAATCTCGACCTTGAACAACATACCATGGTACGCAGATATTGTGAATTATCTGGCCGCTGATATCATACCCCCTGACTTAAGCTACCAACAGAAGAAGAAGTTTTTTAGTGATGTTAAACACTTCTTTTGGGATGAACCCCTCCTATTCAAAAGAGGAATAGATAATATATTCAGACGATGTGTGCCGGAAGAAGAAGTAGGCAACTTCATTAAACATTGTCATGCTGCACCTTATGGTGGACATGCAAGCACGTCTAAAACATGCGCCAAAATATTTCAAGCAGGTTTTTATTGGCCTACTGTATGGCGCGATGTCCACACTTACATTACAAAATGTGACCGATGCCAACGCACTGGGAACATCTCAAGACGTGATGAAATACCTTTAAGTAACATCCAAGAAGTGGAAATATTTGATGTCTGGGGTATAGATTTCATGGGACCCTTTCCTTCCTCAATGGGTAACAAGTATATCCTAGTAGCTGTCGATTATGTCTCAAAGTGGATAGAAGCTGTTGCATCACCCACAAACGATACCAAGGTAGTTATCAAACTATTTAAAAATATTATTTTTCCTAGGTTTGGAACCCCGAGGTTAGTCATAAGTGATGGAGGATCGCATTTTATATCTAAGATATTTGACAAGCTTCTAAGCAAATACGGAGTAAAACATAGAGTAGCAACACCATATCACCCGCAAACCAGTGGCCAAGTAGAAGTATCGAATAGGGAGATTAAGCAGATCCTAGAGAAAACCGTATCATTATCCAGAAAAGATTGGTCTGGAAAACTTAAAGACGCCTTATGGGCTTATAGAACAGCTTATAAAACCCCTATTGGAACAACTCCTTATCAATTGGTTTATGGAAAGTCCTGTCATTTACCCTTCGAACTAGAACATAAAGCCTATTGGGCCATTAAATCCTTGAATCTAGATTACCTAAAAGCTGGAGAAAAACGTATCCTGGACATTCACAAGCTGGAAGAGCTTCGCTTGAATGCCTATGAAAATGCCATCATATATAAGGAAAGAACCAAGATGTGGCATGATAAAAAAATCATCAAGAAAGATTTCAACATTGGTGACCCTGTTCTCCTATTTAACTCAAGGTTACGACTTTTTCCTGGTAAGCTTCGTTCAAGATGGACAGGTCCATTTGAAGTGTCAAAAATTCTAAAGTCTGGAGCAGTAGAAATCAAAAACAATTCATGCGCTCCATTTGTGGTAAATGGACAAAGACTGAAGCTATACAAAGGAGGCGATTTGCCTGTTGACTACTCTAGTCATATTCTTATAGACCCACCAATACCCACATAAAGTAAGATCTAATCGTCGAGCTAAAGACGTTAAACAAGCGCTGCATGGGAGGCAACCCATGGTTTATTCTTTATTTTATTTTATTTTATTAATTTATATATGTTTTATCTGGACTAATTTCTTGTGTTTATATTCTCAGGATGCATTACCCCGATGGTATGGTTGTGATTTTCAGGGATGAAGCACAAAAAGCCCGATTTGCTACCTTATCTGCTAGACCCATGGTACCCACTAGGTACCCCGATCAAAGCTGCATGGAGGCACTCGGGATTGAGCCAAGTATTAGGTATCTGTGCAACCAACTTGGCTGGGATCATTATGCTGATGATGTCCACAAAACTTACAGGAACCTTACTCTGGAGTTTCTTAGCTCTGTGGACTATAACCCACGGGTAGGTGAAGGAGATGAGCGAGGATGCCTAAGTTTTAGATTGTTTGGTACCGAGTATACCCTGACCATCAAAGAATTTGGGGATTTGCTTGGTTTTCAAACTGGACCGACCGCTATCACTGAGTTACCATTGAGTTACTATATGGATAGAGATATTGATAAATTTTGGCAGGACATTACTGATAGAGCCAGCCTTGACCCCTCTACCCAGCTGTCCCGGAAGATCCATAACCCGGCTTTCCGATACTTCGAGATGATTCTGTGCCACACTTTCTTTGGGAGGAGTTACTGTGACCACTTGGTCACCGCTGAGGAGATCCTTTTCCTATACTGTGCCAGTAAGTCCAGACCTATAGCTAGTGGAGGTTTTCTGATAGAGAGCCTCGAGCAGACTGCTCGATCCGCTGTAGGGCTCATTCATTCCGGAGGGAATGTGACACAGATAGCTTCTGCTTTGGGTTTGGACAGTATGATAGCACAGCTGACCCCATACTGTGGATATACTTTCCTGGATTTAGACTTTTGCATGGATCGTGGGCTCATGCGGAGGGCCTCTTTCCACCCATATCAGTACAGATTGCTCATCAATGACCAGACAGTTTACACCTTCACAATGCCAGACCCTCAGATGACTTGTGTTTCCAACCCTGCTAATTGGAACTATTCTGTAGAAGGTTGGGGTGAGATATCAGAGTACACTCCAGAATATACTCCTGCTTCCGAAGATCCCACTCCAGAATACACTCCTGCTTCCGAAGATACTACTCCTGAATACACTCCTGCCCCCGAGGACTCTACTCCAAATCACACATCCCGACCCGAGGTTACACACACTACTGTTCTTACTAATAACCTCAGCTTGCAGGAACCTGATATTCGCACTCTGTTGACTGCTATGCGCACTGAGATAGACACTCTCCGCAATGAGGTGGCTGACCTTCATTTACAGTTGGAAGTGAACGATGTTACCTTTGCTGGTGAGTTAGACGAATTAGCTCACGAGGTGGCAGAGATTCGACGCCAGCTGACTGAGCTGCGTGGCCCAGACACTCCTGCAGAGCATCCTACCGGTTGGCAATAGATCTGTGGTATTCACAAGATCCCTAGTTCTAGTATTATTAGTATTATGTTGATTTCCTTTTCAGGCTCATTTTTATTTGCATTATCTGTTTCCTGCATTATTAATAACTATTTTGGTGACTCGATGTCCGTACCTATATATATATATATATATATATATATATATATATATATATATATATATATATATATATATATATATATATGCATATGTGTTTTTTCTCTATATATATCTTTCATTTACTAATGTTTTTGTTTTTCTGGTCACCATAATGAAAATCTTAATATAAAAATAAATCAATATACATGTATATATGTATTCACATACATATATGCACGTTCGTAAGAAAAATAGGTACACCTCCAAAAATTGAAGCTAATGGCAAGGAAGGAAAAGCCCAATGGAAAGGAAGCAAGGCCGGCCCAACTTGGCTCGCCCTCACCGCGCCCGCGGTGACCCCTGCCGCGCCCGCGGTGACGTAACGGTCACCTAACGGCTAGTGGCTCGGTTTTCCCCCCATTTTACCACTTTTTCCACTTCCAATCCCATTTTCTTCCATTCTTAACCCCCCATAACTTCCTTTATTATCCATACCTACCCCACTACATTTATTCCCCTCATAAATATTCATCAACCACCATATTTCTTCACTACCTATAAATACCCCCACTATTTCATTTTCTTCCTCACACCTTCACTACTTCTCCATCCCATTCTTTCTCTTTATATTCATCCTCAAGAAAATCCTATGGAATATCACGGCTACATTTTGCGAGGTGGCCAACCCGGAGAAAGGCAACAAAAGCGGCTTGAGAAATTGCTGACAACACCAATACACTCTACCAGGTATATCGATGAAAACTGTCTATATTCATTAGGTATATACCATAGTGTATTTTTCCTTCTCGACAAAATAGGCATGCATGATATTTTTGCTACTCAAGCACCAACCTACCCTAGGCTGACGTTCGAATTTTTGAGTTCTTTAATTTATAACGTCTCTCCTAACACTGCTAGCACCGTAGGTGGAGTCAAATTTAGAATGTTTAATGTTGAATATGACTACTCCACTGACGGTCTAGCTGCCATGTTAGGATGGCCTTATGGGGAGGGTGCCGTTTGTGAAGCACCTTTAGATACGGATTGGGCATTTGAAGCATTTTGGGCCAGGATTACTAAACAAAATGCAACATCTTTTGATGGCCTACTTGCTTCTCACATCCACAATCCTGCCCTTCGTGTTTTTAGATTTCTTTTAGCATCCACCATCTTTGCTCGGGAAAACCCAAACAAGGTGAATGCTAAAGAATTAATTATCATGCAGAGCTGCCTCACAGACACCAAAGTTAATCCAGTCCCATTTATGATTGCCCACATGCACCATGTTTTAAGAAAAGGTGGGCCGATTTCCTTTGGTGGACTGATTACTACTATTGCCCGTGCCATAGGAATTGATACGGAACTGGCCACCCTTGAGCCACTTCCTCCTCGTATTGCAAATCTTAAATTTTTAAGGGATATGCGTTTATGCAAGACGAGGAGGGAAGGTGGTTACTTCCTCATGGTTGGAGGTGCTGCTGTACCTAGTGTTGTTATTCCTTGCACCCGTCGTACTGATATTAGATTTGAGCGTAACTGGACCTACGATCTCAACGCTCCTGTTTTTATTGGTCCGTTGCCCCCAAATCTACCTTTAAATGAGGGTAACAACACTGATGATGAGTACGATTTCCAAACGGAAGCACCACCCCACTTTTCACCACCACACACAACACCATCTACGTCTAACCCACATGCAGGTACAGCTCCTAGTTTCCATGTCACTGAGGACATGTGGCGTGAGGATATGGCCCGAGAGGCCCAGAGGGACACCCTCCTTGCTACTTTGCAGCAACAGGCGGCCGATAACATGGCCTTCATGCAAGCATCCCAAGAGCAAAATGCTAGCTCTCTGCGCACTATTATGGAAAGTCAGCTGGCTTTCCAGAGAGAACAGCACCTAAACCAGACCACATACGCTCGTCACTTCCAATTGATGGAGGCAACCCAAGGCACCCTCATTGGTAGGACCCAAGAGCTACAAGCGGCAAATGCCGCCTTGACAGAGAGAATGGAGCAGCTTGTTTTGGACCGAGAGAGCCGCCGTCGCAGCCGTAGCCGCCGTTCCGGTCGTACCAACCAGAATGGTGAAGGTCCTAGTGGCCCCCACTAGCGTTTTCAGGTACCTCCTTCTACCTTATTTTGGAACATTGAGGACAATGTCTGATTTAAGTGTGGGAGGAGCATTTATCGCTTTCATTTTATCGCTTTTATTTCCCGTTTTTTCTGCTTTTATTTCCCTTCCGCATTTTTTTCCTTTTAGGTATGTTATATTCGTAGTTAATAAAATGCATGTGATAGGCGAGTCTTTCTGCGTAGTGTACCCTTTCATTTCCCCCACTTTTTAGCCTTACAAAATGTTTTCTTTTTCAAAGAATTGTGGTTGTTTTTAAGGATTTGGGCTATGAGACAGGTCCTAGATAGGGTCTATTTCTTGGGCACTCACTTTTTGAAAAATTCGTTATCGTTTTTACACCGTAAGCCTTTTTGAACATTTAGATTAGATCCTTTCTTCCCAATATGCTATGATTTTGAATAAAACCGTACAAATAGGTCTTCAAGTAGTTTATCTTAGCAGTCAGCTCCGGCCTAAGCATGCTCTAAGTGTAGGATCGATGAAAATAAGTGGATGATGTCTATTTTGCCTTAAAAGTTTATAAAATAAAGTATGAATACGACTACGAGTTGGGTGATCCTCACAAAGATTACTCAACTCAAGAAAGTTGTAAGCACTAATAAAAAAACAAAGAAAAAAATATATATAAGGCACATCCGTTGTAGTTGGTCCAGAGGTATCTGGTGCTGGACTTGGTAGGGCGGACTACGGTCCGATCCCCCGCAACTGCAAATGGGTAAAATAAAAAGGGGTTAAAACCAACTCTTGTACCAGAATCCCATCACTTGAGATCAGAGTCACTAACCGGTCACTACACCATGAGTATGTACGTATAACGGGCTTAATGTGATTGCGCCTGAATGAAAAAGGACCTCGTACAAAAAGAAGTCTTAGCATAGCAAGGATATTAGGATCGATCTGTATACTTATGAGGTTTATGTCCGCATTTCTGCGAGTAGTGTAATTACGATACCCTTGATTCAGATAGTTAGTGCCTGACAACACACCCTTACTCGAACTTAGAAGCCCTCTTTGCCCAAAACCTGTATACACCATAATTTTCTTTCATCTACTTCTAAGAGTTGTTGCTTGAGGACAAGCAAAGGTCTAAGCGTGGGAGGATTTGATCGCACTAAATCTCACTATGTTTCTGACTCAAATATCACATGTTTTCCTTAGTTTTTATTATCGTTTTCTCGTATTATGTTCCTTTTTCCTTTGTTTTCAGGATTCTTGTCATTTCAGAGCCTTCTGTGAAGAAACGAGCCAAAACGCCAAGAAATTAGGGTTTTTCAAGATATTCTGCACTTATGGCGTTCAGCGCCGCGCTGGCTACAGGGAACGCGATGACGTGGCCCACTTTCACCCAGAGATCAACTGCCACGTTCCCATGATGTGGCAGTTCCAGACACCGCGCCCGCGGCCACTGCTACCGCGCCCGCGGCCTTCACAAAAAGCTTCTCGCTCAGAAGAAGTTGAGGGGCATGCTGGTCTTTACGCATCTCAAGGATCCTCTATAAATAGTTTTCGATTTTCATTCTTTAGTTTCATCCAAGCTTAGTACAATCTTAAGCCATATACTATCAGTTTCTGTACAGTAATAATCTCTTCACATCGGGGAGTTATTACGGTGTAGATTGAGTTGTAATCGAGTCTTGGAGCACTTTGGTTGAAGTTCATCATACCAGCCTTACCATTCCGTAGATTTGTATCAGATTCAAGTCTCCGACTGGAGCAAGGTTCTATTTTATTGCATTTCTTTACTTATAATTTCTCTTACCATAGTCTACACGTTTTATAGACTCTAAATGCTCTTACCATAGTCTACACGTTTTATAGACTCTAAATGCTCTTACCATAGTCTACACGTTTTATAGACTCTAAATGCTCTTACCATAGTCTACACGTTTTATAGACTCTAAATGCTCTTACCATAGTCTACACGTTTTATAGACTCGCACTCTTTTACTTACTCGCTCTTATCATAGTCTACACGTTTTATAGACTCGCATTTATTATGTCTGGCTAAACTATAAAGGTTTGGATGTAATGATTGTCATCATGGTCGTGTTCCAATTATCATGCTAGTGAAAATACTCTGGGGATGTTTTGCTTTTAACTTAAGTCAATTATGTTTAAATGTTTATTGGGTAAGATCGAAAGCCGTCCAAACTAATGATACGACTTGATTATTATTTAACCAAACAAAAAGAGCGAAAGCCGTTGATTGGTTAAATAGGAATCATTGACCTTTTTAGAAAACGATTTTGAAACTATTTTCGGACGCGTTTGTAGGTTTGAAATCTGACTCTTGGTCAAAAGCCAAAAGTCTCTTTAAGTTAATCTTTCCAAGTAAAATTACTTTTCTGTTAAGTCAAAACTATCAATTTCTTAAAAATAGGTTTACCTCTTTAACGCGGAAGGCACCCTTTATATGTGACAATAAAGGAATTTAATTTAAAGAGTAAATTCGGTTCTTAGTAGTCAAAAGCTACAAGTTCCCGTTAAATTGATTCTTTGCTATCAATAGAAAATACTGCCCCATAAGTAGTTTCATCTACGCATGACCGGACCAATATCTGATTACATGATTTACATTCCAACCTGTCTTTTAAACTGTTATTTACTTCGCTCATTTACTTTGTTGCACTGCACTCACATCAATATTCTTGTTCGCCTTAGATAAGCACCTTAGCAATAGAGTTGATAGATTGACAATTGGTCTCTGTGGTTCGATAATCTTATATATTACTTCGATAGGCTGTGCACTTGCAGTACTATATTTAGGCTATACGTCACACACCCATCAGTGGTCCACGTTGATGGTTTGAAAGGTATATTTTTTTGTTCTAAATGCGTTTTAGGGTTTCTTACAGTTTTGCATGTTTAATTCTCTTGAATGTTTATGTTATTGTTTTATATTTTAATCCATGGTGATTGCGTCTAAGATGCAGTAATGTTTTGGAAGAAAGATCATACCTTGGCGATGGGCTTCTGGAAAATGGATGGAGGGAGAGGGCTTGGAACGACGGCGCTCTTGGTGACCGAAGGTGGAGAAGATGATGACAATAGTCGCTAGCTCGCCTTTTCGGTATCTCTGTACTTCCTTTTGAATGTTTGATGATGAGTTTGCTCTGAAAACCTCTTTGTTGTTTGCTTTTTGTTGATTCTCTTCCTCTGAGTGCTTGAATATTGATTGTTTGATGATGATGAGCTTGCTTCTGAATCTTTGTTTTGGTTGATGATGACGAAACTCTGAAACTTGCCTGCCTCTGATTTTCTCTTCCTCTTCTCTTTTATTGACCCTGACTTTTTGATGATGAATATATTCTGATGATTATGTTGATGATGAACGTACTCTGAAACGTGTTCCTTTTATTTCTAAAACTATTCCTTTCTTTTGGCTATTGATGTTCTGATGATGATGTTGTTCTGAGAACTGCTTTGGTTGTTGTTTTGATTTGAGTTGGTGATAGTTTTGGCTTGGACTGTATGTTTGGCCTGGACTTGTGCTGTTAGTTTTACAGGTTTGTCGAGTTTTGAATAAGTTTTGGTTTTGAGCTGGTTTGTTGATTGTAGTTTGGAAATGTTGGAGTGGCTTGATTTGTTTGAGTTGGTTTGTTGATTGTAGTTTGGAAATGTTGGAGTGGCTTGATTTGTTTGAGTTGCAGGTTGTAAGTTTGTGAGTTTGCAGGCTTACAGGCTAGGCAGTTTGGACAGGTTTGAATGGTTTTGAGTTTTGCAGGTTTGTGTTTTGGCCTGTGTGTTTTTAGTTTTGACAGGTTTGTTGTTGCTTTTGGACAAGCAGGCTTGTAAGTCTTTGGTGAGCAGGTTTGCTTTGGATTATATAGGTTTGCAATTTGTTAACAAGGCTTGTGGTGAGTTGTGTTTGTAAGGCAGGCTGTATGTTTGTTGGTGGGTTTTTAGGACAGGCAGGTTTGCTTTGGGTTATGCAGGGTTACAAGTTTGTAATGCAGATTTTTTTGATTTTGGAGGCAGGCTTGCGCTTGTTTTGTGTTTTGGAAGTAGGTTTCTGTAGGTTTGGGTTTTGAAAACAGGCTTGTGCTTGTTGTTAGTTTTTTCTGTCCTTTGACTGTTATGCAGGCTTGCTCTTTTATATCTTTTGTGTTTCTCTTATCACTTGAAAAACCTGCCTTTTGCCAAAACTGCAAAACTCTCACTGAGGTTCTCTCTTTCTCTCTCTCCATAAGCATTTTTAATTGCTTATTATATTTTTATTCTTAAAATTTGGGCTGTCTAGAAAATTATGAAAGCATCTTTGACAAGTTTTGACTTGTCAAGTGAACTACATCCTTCTGTCTTGCTTTTTGTCTGTTGTATTGCTGTTTTCATGCTGCATTACCATATTTATCCAATTTGTCTTGTAACTTGGTTTTGGGCAATTTTGTATTGTAGCTGAATATGGGAATTTGCTTGCTGCTGTGTTATTCATTTGCTTGACTTACCTTGGCAGTTTTGGCGCCTGTTCGTCTCTTTGAATTTGTAGTACAGTTTGCTTGGTTAATGCAGCTTGGCACTTAGTTTGTAATTCAGTTTGCTTGGTTAATGCAGCTTGGAACTTTTTGTACTTGACCCATGTTTTTGCATCTAGTTTGACATGCTTGCATTTTTTATATTTTATCTTTCTCTCTGTGAACCGAGAAGAGCGATCTTCTTGTGATTTGCAGAGAGAAAAATAAAGCGTGACGAAAATAGGCAATCTGATTCTAGACGGCCAATTTTAATGATGATTTTTTTTCTTCTTTTCATTTAAAAATTCTTGTGCTGATTTTCTTTTCTTTCTTCTCTTTTCAGGTGGATGCATCTTGGATAATAGCAGAAGCAGTAGAAGCCAAAGATTTTAGGAGATTAGGCTTAGGTTTATTATTTTTTCATTTATTGTAAACAAATATTATTGTAAATACCGTAAGTTATAAATTTACAATATTCCGATAAATTTTGTAACAATATCTGAGAATAAAAAAAAATAAAAGTCTTTATCCAAATATCTTCCAATCTTTTCTTGCATTGTTTATTTAATTATTTAAGACTCTTAAATCAAAATAATTGGAAGTGTATCCCAATAATTTTAATTCAGATAAAATAAATAATCAACCAACTTTTGCAGTCTCGTAACCTTGCATTACTCACAATACGCATGATACTCCAATTAACACACGCATTGTACAGTTAAACAAACAAAGCATTCCAATAATTGATAAACCTTTTACTCCACTTAATCAAGTAGCTTCCTTAATGTTCCAAACAAAAGTCTCAGCCCTTATCCCAGATAATTGGGTTTTGAGAAACAACCAGTAATCTTGAACAAGCGTGAAAATAGTGTAACAGTTAACTGAATTTATGAGGACTCAGTTCCTTCTGAGAAATGCGAGCGAAAACCCTAATTCTGGATTGACTGATAAAGAAAAATCTGTTTGACTGATTCTTGAGCCAATCTCAAAAATCAGAGAAAACCCCGGGGTTGTGACTTCTTGTGAAAAAGGGAGGGAAAATTTTGGGGTATAACAGTTTCCCCTGTTCAATCTTCTTGGACCTGAAGAGTTAGATTGGCGAGTTTTCCTTTTGCGACTCGAAGGTAAAAGATGATTGGACACTATAGTGCCCATAAATTTGCACTTGTCAAAGCATGGTTGAGGAAATGGGCTTAAAGATGCCATTTGGAGATGTGACAGAATCTTGTCGGGGATGGGCTTAAAGATGCCATCGGGGAATGTTTGTTGAACTGTATGTTATAGGTGAAAGGATGAGGATCAGAAAGGTATCCATGTTTGGAGCATCTCTGAACCGGGGGTCTGAATAAGCAATAGACTAGCATCCGCGTTTGGAGCTTCCGTAAACTGTTTTCAGCGAACTGAATCTGAACAAGCGATAGATTGACATCCATGTTTGGAAGCATCCGTAAACTGTTTTCAAAAGTTGAATCTGAACAAGCGATAGATTAACATCCGTGTTTGGAGAATCCATAAACTGTTTTCAGAAGTCTTGATGTTGAATAAGCAATAGATTAGCATCCATGTTGGGAAGCATCCGTAAACTGTTTTCAAAAGTTGAATCTGAACAAGCGATAGATTAACATCCGTGTTTGGAGAATCTGTAAATTGTTTTCAGAAGTCTTGAAGTTGAAGCTTGTTAATCTCATCCTTGAAAAGGGTAAAATATTAGTTGAAACACAAAGTTATGTTGCATGAAATGTATGATGCAATATATGTGTTATATCAATGTTTATGATATATGAATGTAATGTATGCGCATGTAAGCCGATGAGCTGTCTTGCTGAGGAAAATAAATCCTGGATAGCTGGAGATAATAAAATCTTTGACCGCTGTCGGAGAAAATAAATCCTTCACTGCTGTCGGGGATTGAAAATCCTTTGATTGTTGAAAATGAGAAGTTCTGGGACCACTATTGAAGTGTATGTGTGTCTTCCAGCTCTTTGACAACCTCTGCGGGGAGAAATTATACTATCGGGAGAAGTCAGGAGTTTGGTTTGTATGCCAATCTACTGGGGATTCCCATTTTGCTGTTTGAGGAGAACTCCGCTGGGGAATATCTGAAAACTCTGCAGGGGATCTAAAATTCTGTGGGGAATAACCATACTGCTGGAGAGTAAGCTCGGGATCCTAGGAAAAGCTTATCCTTGTTTGGAAGAAGCTCAGTAGCTTAGGTTGTATGCCACTTTACTGGGGAAGCAAGAAGGAGGAACTCCGTTTTGTTAAGGATATCAGGGGAAAACTGAATGGTTTCCGCTGGAGATTGATAGCTCAAAGTTTCCTCTCTGTTGGGGGTCCTAGTGACGTGCTGATTTGATTAGCGACTTCACTGGGAAAAACTTTAAAAATAAATTTATGATGAATTATCTGGTTTGAAAGAAACTTTTCGGGAGAAGGGACGAAGCTGGATGATCTTCACTGGTGTTCACAGGTTAGAGTTTTGTCTCTGCTTTGGGAAGAAAGTTTCTTTCTTACCGATGGTTTGTAGTTCAAAGTTTTGCTCTGCTGTTGGCTGAGAATTTGAATATTCAACTCCGATGGGGATCCTTGAAATTTAACTCTACCGGGTATATGTCTTTCAAGGTTTTAGTTCTGCTTAGGAACCGGATGATGTATTTGCAGGGGATTTCTTCTGGAATAGCTTAACGACACTTTCCTATACTTCCATCCTATCAGTAATTATTCTTTCTCATTTTGTTTTATTTATAAGCGGCGATTTCATTCAAATGCATATGCTCATTTAATAAATCATTGGACGTTTTCAAATAAAGCACAAGTGTAAAAAGAAAGAAAAAGGCAGACAGTTTTCTGTACTTTGAAGTAACTTTGTATTAACTTTGTGTAAGTATTTGTACAAAGGAGACAGACACCCTAGTAAGAGAATGTTGTCAAAAAGCTGAGAAAAATTTTATACAAAGAAAGATGGCTATGTGTATCAATTCCATGGGGTTCCCATTCTGCTATAGCCTTCACGACTCTGAGTATCTTGTCCATTCGTTGCTTCGTTCGCAGATGATTGGATTGATCAGAAGCTTTGGAGCTTGTCTGCAAAGAGATTGTCCTTAAAGTGATCCGACGAGACATAGTCATACGTTTTGATTCCCTAACTTTTGCCTGGATCGCCCTTTCATGTTTTCGATCCACCGGGAAACCCTTTTTTGCCCAAGTCGCCCTTTCGGGTTTTCAACTTCCCGGGTGTACAGATTTTTTTTGTTTATCCCTAATTTTTTCCTGAACCGCCCTTTCAGGTTTTCAATTCACCGGGATGCCCATTTTTCCCCAAGTCGCCCTTTCGGGTTTTTGACCTGTCGGGTCGTTTATGCGTAGTATCTTTTGACTACGTCTGCATTCGCAGGGTGTGGCAGGTCGTCACCGTCCATGGTGGTCAGGATCATTGCCCCGCCAGAAAAGATGTTTTTTTATCACAAATGGTCATTCGTAAGTAGGAGTCCACTTGCCCCTGGGATCACTTTGCGGCAAGATAATCCGCTTGATTACAAGATCCCCAGCTTGATATACTTGTCTCCTGACTTTCTTGTTGAAAGCAATGATCATCCGTTTTTGATACGTCTGACCATGACAAACAACAGTAACTCGCTTTTCGTTAATCAAGTTAAGTTGATCAAGTCGGGTCTGAATCCAATCGTCTTCATTCAAATCGGCGTCCTTCATGATTCTTAAGGAAGGAATCTGAACTTCTATAGGTAAAACAGCTTCCATGTCGTATACCAAAGAGAAAGGTGTTACCCCAGTTGATGTTCGCGCCGTGGTACGGTACCCGTGTAAAGCAAACGGTAACATCTCATGCCAGTCCTTGTAGGTGACTGTCATCTTTTGAATGATCTTCTTGATATTTTTGTTTGCGGCTTCAACAACACCGTTCATCTTCGGTCGATAGGGAGATGAATTGTAATGATAAATCTTGAACTGTTCGCACAGAGTGGTGATCATAGTGTTGTTCAGGTTTGTACCATTGTCTGTAATGATTCGGTCAGGAATAACGTACCGGCAAATGAGGTTCTGTTTGATGAAATAGGCAACCACATTCTTTGTAACAGAGGCGAAGGAAGCTGCTTCGACCCATTTGGTAAAGTAATCAATAACCACCAGGATGAAGCGATGCTCATTGGATGTCGTAGGCTTGATCTCTCCAATCATGTCGATTCCCCACATTGCGAATGGCCAGGGGGATATTAGGACATTGAGAGGAATCGGAGGAATATGTACCTTGTCAGCATAGACTTGGCATTTGTGACAAGTACGGGAAAGTTGATGACAATCAGCTTCCATGGTAGACCAGTAGTATCCTACCCTTAGAATCTTCTTAGCCATCGTATGTCCGCTTAAGTGGGTGCCAAAGGTGCCACTATGTATTTAGGTCATGATCAACTCTGCTTCAACCTTGTCCACACAACGAAGTAGAACACAATCATGGCTGCGCTTATAAAGGATACCATTGCTCAGGAAGAAATTGGCAGCAAATTTCCTTAAGAACTTTTTGTCATTGACGGAAGCTCCTTCAGGGTATTCTCGAGTCTGGAGATACCTTTTGATTTCATGGAACCAGGGTTGTTCCACTACTTCTTCGGCATTAATCTCATGACAGTGTGCAGGTTCATCCATTCGCTCGATGGTGATTTGGGGAGCCTCATTATCCCAGTTGAGTTTAAACATGGAAGACATTGTAGCCAAAGCATCTGCTACCTGATTTTCTTCTCACGGGAAGTGTTCGAAGGTAATCTGCTCGAAATGAGGTAACAATGTCAGGACATGTTCTTTGTATGGGATGAGGTTAGGATTTTTAGTGTCCCACTATCCTTTGATTTGACTGATAACCAAAGTCGAGTCCCCAAATACCACCAAAGATTTGATTCCCAAGTCAATTGCAGCTTTAAGACCAAAGATGCAAGCTTCATACTCAGCCATGTTGTTGGTGCAACCGAAACAGAGTCTATCAGTGAAGGGTGTATGGGAACCTTCTGGAGAGATAAGTACTGCGCCGATACCGTTGCCAAGTGCATTTGAAGCGCCATCAAAGTACAGGGTCCATCGGGATCCTTGTTCAGGTCCGTCATATGGTTCGTTAACTTCAATGTTGTCCAATGTCATAATTTCCTCGTCAGGGAAGTAGAATCTCATAGATTAGTAGTCTTCGACGGCTTGATGAGCTAGATGGTCAGCTAGTACACTCCCTTTTATAGCTTTTTGGGTAGTATATTGGATATCATACTCAGTCAGGATCATTTGCCATCTAGCGATTCTTCCAGATAAAGCAGGCTTCTCGAAGATATATTTAATTGGATCCATCTTGGAAATCAGCAAAGTGGTATGAGTCAACATATATTGTCTTAGCCGGCGAGCAGCCTGTTGTACCCCAAAATTTGCCCTCCCATATTCTTCAAGAAATTGCCAAGCCAAGTCACAAAATTCCCCAAGGGTTGCACAGTGCAAAGGTCTTCTATATAGTCAAAACTAGGGTTTGTGTTCTGGTCAAAAAAATGAAGTTTCTAAAGGTCCAATCAAGTCTCACATGCTTACAAATATGGTCAAGTATCCTCATATCAAGTTTCAAGGCATTCAGTACAAAATTGCACAGTCAAAAACCCTAATTGCACTACAGTCAACTATAGGGGCAAAATGGTCATTTGGCAGTCAAAAGTTCAAATTTTTGGTCAACATATCATTTTGAAGCCACAAACATCATTTGATCAATGCTTGATCATGATTCTCAAAATTTGGCTCAGAAATCATCAAGATGCAAAAGTTTCCTTATTTGGACAGCTGAAAAAGTCAACTGAAATTGACCAGGGCATAACTTTCACATGGATTATCAGAAAAAATTCCATCCAAAGCTCATTTTGAAGAGAAAGACATTTCCTACAACTCATATTCATACTTCAAGTCCAAGAAATGCTCTCACAAAAAGTTATCAATTTCAACATTATAGGTCATTTTCAAAAGTCAACAAAAAGGGACTTTAAGTCAAAGGCCATAACTTGAGATTGGTAAATCAAAATGACATGGTACCAAAGGCATTGGTTAGAGGACTCAAAGACCTTTCCAAAATGTCCACGAACATGAGAAAAGCTTAAATATTGAGCAAGTTATGCCTTGTGGAAGTTGGGAAATTTTTGGATATTTTGAAAAGTCAACATTGATTCAAATGACCTAAAATTGCTAATGGGCCCATTTTTCTTCCATGATTCATCATCCATGACATATGCACGACCACTTGGCCCAAAGGGAAGTATTTTCTCATTTTTTATTTATTTATTTGAATTTTTATTTATATTAATTCATTTAAATCATTTAAATATATGAAAAATATTTAACTTAACCTAACCAATCTTTTTATACATGTTTTAGACTCAATATTTCGTGCATATGCAAATGTGGAAAGATTTGGCTTGATTGGATCCTAATTGACACAAAAGCACATGGAAAAGATATGGAAAAATCTTAACAAATCAAATTTTCAAAAACAATGAATGCCATGGATTTTAGTGGTTTTTCTTGACCTAATGCACTCACTACATATGCCTGATCATAACCCTAATCACGATAGACTCTAAGCTGCGCAAGAAAGCTCTTCACAAACTTGAAAAATTCTCGAAAAAAGTCAATTATGAAATCATCTTTACAGGTCGATTCAAAGCACAAGACTTGTTTCAATAGCTTCCTCAAGGTCCCCTGAACACATCTCAATCAAAAACACTCATCAAAGCCCAAGGAATTGGTATACAGAACCTGAGATATCTCATGAAAATTGCATAATCGTATTCTCCAATCTAAGCATTTTTACAGCATTTTATTCATGGATTCATGTTCCTTGTGAAGTTCTGAGACTAACCAATATGATTAATTGCGTTTTTATGCTGTGTATATGATTTCACCATGTTTG
Organism: Vicia faba; assembly: GCA_948472305.1. NCBI lineage: Eukaryota > Viridiplantae > Streptophyta > Magnoliopsida > Fabales > Fabaceae > Vicia > Vicia faba. Next base: position 239,648 of record CATIWC010000454.1, read on the forward strand.
ATTGCTAGGGTTTGCAGGACCTCAAAATTGGGGTTTCTTATTTAACGAAAAATTAGCCTTCAAGAATGCCATGGTTGTAATCAGCAGGCTTGAACGATCACAAATCACCCATCGCGCCTAATTTATTGACCCTCTAAGACCTATTCGCTATTTTTCCAAAAGCCACCTAATGAAACGCGTGTAAAACCGTTGCTCAATGTTTTGTATTTCAGGGAAGGTGGAGAAGACGAAGTCGTGTCAAATGGTGATAGGCTAGTTCAAAAATGCGCGCGCGTTTCCAAGCCATTAACCCACTTTCTTTTATATTATTTGTTTGTTTATTATATAACAAATGCGTTGTAGTGGCTCAGCTGGCAAGCGTTGATTGTGTTGACGTCCAAGACCTGGGTTCGAGCCCCAGGTCTGTATAATTTCCATATTATTTTTCATCAACAATTCCCATGCAGCGCCCATGTCAAGACGTACCATGCACTCCTAAGAATCAATATCCACGCGTCCATCAGAATCAAACCAAAGGCTGAGATTGAAGGTACACCCTAAACCCTGGTCAACATGTCAGTAGGCTATCTGGAAAGTGAAACGGATCATTGGGTTGTTGGGCCAGAATTTCACAATCATACCTCCTATTTGGGGACTACCACTCCCCAAGGTTTGCATAATTTTTGTTTCTTTATTTTTAATTCTATTTTTATTTTAATTATTATTTATTTAATTAATATATTATTTTTTTTTCATAAATATAAAAATACATAAAAAACTCAGAAAAAGATAAAAAACATAATAAATATTTTATTTTAATATTTTCTTGTAAATAAATGCATGTAAATTAATTAGCTTAAATCAGGGTTTTTAATTTTAATTCTTTTAATAACAAAAATACAAAAAAATATAGAATTAGGTTTAATTAATTTTTATTCCTTTTTAATTTTTCTTTTGTCACAATTTTTTAATATTATTTTATTTATTTTCATAATTAAAATTGCACATAAAAAAAAATTAGGTTTAATTTAGGTTAAATTTTAATGTTTTCTTAATAAATTAAAATAAAGTAGAATTAGGGTTAGTAGTTAATTTTAATTAATTCTTTCTTTTTTCTATTAAATCTTAAAAAACATAAAAATACCAAAAAACAAAAACAATTTCTTTTCTTAATTAATTAATTCATGTAATTTTAATTTTTTGCAAAAGGGTCCAACGCCCTCCTTTCGACTTAATTGTTTAATTTCGCATATTTATTTTATTTTGCTCAAATAATTATGTACCTCTCCCAAAGCCTTGTAAATAATTGCTCGCACTTTTAATTCTTTATTCGCTTTTATTTATTTTCTGTCAAAATCGGGCCCTGGTTAATTTTGGCGATGTGGACCCGCGCCATTTGTAATAGCTTTAGATTTACTTTTCCTCGCAAATATTTTTAAACTGTTAAACAAAGCATGCAAGAATGAATGATAAAATAAAAACAAACGCATAGATCACCAACGACATGACAAGATAAATACAAACGAACACGACACACAATTCGCACACACCACCCCTAGGGTACGCCTCACTGTTGCCTTGCCTCGAAAGGTGATCGTCGAGTAGAGGATGTCTTAGTAAGTCCTCATGATCCGGGAACCTGGCATGAGGGTAGCTTCTAAGGTGTCTTCCTATTTCTCTGGTGATCACCATGTCCCGTACCTCGAATTGACCCGAACACCTCCAACGGTGGTGCTACCTACCTCTCAATGGTGGGATGGCACTACTTTAAAGGACATTTACACAGACGAATTCCTTAGGGTAGGTAGACGACTCTAGATACTTGCTCTAAATTCAAAACAAATTCAAAAAATACTTTTCACACCAACACATTTTCAAAAAGCTTTCGAAAGCAATTTTTCAAACACTCTTGAGGACCGATACAAGAGTCGAACTGGAATTTTCAAAGAAACTTTTTCAAACCCACTCACAATTGAAAAGCAAACATTTTGAAAACACAAGTGAGCAAGTATCTAAGAGCCCATGGATAACCATGGATAGAAAGGGTGCTAACACCTTCCCTTTCTATAATCTACCTCCCGAACCGAGAGCAATCTCTTTAAGGAATTTTTCTGTGCTTTTGTCCTTTCCATTTGGAGAAAATAAAAGACGGTGGCGACTCTTGCTTCCGCGACATTTCGCGAACCAGCGTTAAACAGTCAGTTCCAAATCCACCGATCACAGAACTGGCGACTCTGCTGGGGATTCCAAACTATAAAGTGAGGTGTACCTTAGGGCTAGTTCATAACTGTGTTTTCACTTGTATTGATTTGCTTGCTTTACTATTGTGGGTTGCATCGGAGTTACATAGATCCTAACCCGGATCTGGGGATACCCTGTTAGGTAGCATAAGCTGTGAGGGACCTGTCCGGCGTAGACCGACACAGGTGAAGCAGTGGCTACGTTGGTGTGGCACCTTAGTCTGTACCGATATCCCTTGTGTCGCAACGAGGAGAATATGGGTCTTCTAAGGAGTCATTAAGCACCAACAACCTTATAACCTTAATTGACACAACTTGGCCTTTAGAACAGTAGCAGTATGCTACGCCCATTGAGGCTAAACTCTCGTGATGGTTCTGGCCGCAAGAAAAGATTGCGATGCTGGAGTTATGACCGATTGAGGGTAGTCAATGATATTGGGATCCTCTAAGAACCCGGTTACTTTTGATTAGGACAGGTATGAACCAACAAACTGAAAGAGGGTAGTACCTAGACCTCATGCTGGCCTAAACTTTAGGGGCTTGCCTTGTGTGACTTGTGTGCCTTACCATGTTTGCCTTTGTATCTATATGTGGTGTGCTTTATCATAACATCATAGCATCATGAGCATTGCATGCATCCTGCATAAGGACTGACCATTTCAAAGACAAGAGGGTTTCATCTTTGCTCTGTTTTGTAGGACATTATGATGCCCGTGCGAAGGAATACTATCCGGTTCAACTTTGTTCGTTCACCTGAGTTGCTTGATGAGTTGGTTAGCAGAATCCCAAATACCACTTCCTTCATTCAGAGGCATGGTTCCCTTCTCAGTTTAGTCGCTGCAAAGCGGGATCAACAGTTGATGAGTGTTCTGACCCAGTTCTATGACCCTCTGTACCAGTGCTTCACCTTTCAAGACTTCCAGCTAGTCCCTACCCTGGAAGAGTTCTCTGATTTGCTTGGTATCCCTATCTTGGATCAGACTCCCTTTACTGGTTGGGAAAAGACCCTCAGGCTTGAGGATGTGGCTGCAGCTCTTCCTTTGACCCATCAAGAGGTAACAGACAACTGGGTGACTAGAAGCGGAGTTAAGGGTTTCTTGGCCAAGTTTCTGATTGGTAAAGCTAACAATTTCTGGAATGACCTGGACTTTAGGGCATATGAAGACATCTTGGCTCTCCTAATCTATGGGTTAGTCCTGTTTCCTAATCCTGACAACTTCATCAATGTCACTGCCATAAGGATCTTTATGTCTCAGAATCCTGTACCCACTCTCTTGGGTGACATCTTGCAACAACTTCATGCCCGTACTACCCGAAGACGAGGAACCCTATGGTGTTGTATCCCTTTGTTGGTGAGGTGGTTTATTTTGCACCTCCCTAAGTTCGTACTGAAGAATCAAGAAGGAAGAGGTTGGGCTCATAGGTTAATGTCTCTCACCGATAAAGACATCATTTGGACTTGCAGAGGTTTGGATGAGATAGCTATTATTGATCGATGCGGGGAGTATCCTAATGTTCCTCTGATTGGTACTCAAGGAGGGATCTCTTACAATCCATGTCTAGCACTCCGTCAGTTTGGGAGAGCAAGAAGAGCAGGCCCCCATGAGATGTTGGTGCCTCACATCAGTTTCGAGTTTCAGGTGGATAGTGACGAGCTGCGTCGTAGGTTCATCAAGGCTTGGGACAAAGTTCATAGGGCTGACCCACAAGAGTTAGGGCCAAAGACTTCTTTACCTATGGAAGCCTACTACAAATGGGTTTGCATCCGTGCTCAGAAGTTAGGTATGCCGTATGAAGCTGTCAGACCCGTCATTCTTGAGTGTCCTGATAAAGATGGTGTTCCTCCAACTGTCCTTCCTCCTCAGATACCTTATGATTATGAGACATTGAAGAGATCTTGGTCGCAACTGCGAGAAGAGCGGGATTCTTACCGGGAAAAGTTCAACGAGCAGGAATCAAAGATCTAGAGGCTGACCAAGCAGTTGGAGAATGAGAGAGCTCTGAATGCCTACATCCGTACTGAGAAGAGGAGACCATGGGATCAATAAGGAACTCTGGATGTGCTTTTACAGTTTTATTCCCTTTTCAGTATTTCCTTTCATGTAACGCCTAAGGGCAACTTGTTGAATAATTTCAGTTGCAAAGTTGAATCTAATGAAGTGTGTTCTTTTTTGTTTACAAAGTTGATTCCCGATTGTCTTTGAAAACATAAATCATACGCATTTCATACATCATGTGCATAGCAGGTTTTTCCCCTTTTCAGGTTGCTTACAGTTCTTCGTTGTTTATTTCAGCATCATGAATACCGACTCTGCATCAACTGAGACATCGATCAAGGCTCTTCAGGCGCAGAATGTGCAGTTTCAAGAATTAATCAAGGGTCTGGCTCAAGGCCAAGAAGAACTGAAGGTTATGCTCCTGAAGAAGGAGAAGAAGAAGAAGAGAAGAACTGTTCTGTTCAACTCGGGCCGAAGGTTTGGTAATGCTCTGTAGCAGGAAGAGGCTGGTTCTTCTGTTGACAAGAGTTCTCCTCAGGCAGAAGCAAGGGTTCCTAGTCCGGTAGTCTCTGACAACGAGACTGATTTTGATGAAGAGCAGTACCCTCCGGCAGAAGACAGATATAAGCAACTGGAGGATAGGTTGAAGGCCATGGAGGTTCAACAGGTACCTGGGCTAGATTTCGGAGATCTGGGTTTGTCAACTGGTGTGATCATCCCTCACAAGTTCAAAGCACCCTCCTTCTCTAAGTATGACGGGGCGTCTTGTCCCAAGCTGTATCTGAGGTCCTATGTTCGGAAAATTCAGCCGTACTCTGCGGATAAGAATTTATGGATCCACTTCTTCCAGGAGAGTCTTTCAGGGACTCATCTCGAATGGTTCTATCAGCTGGATGGGACCAAGGTTCGTAACTGGGAGGAGTTGGCTACTGCTTTCTATAAGCAGTATCAATATAATGCCGACATTGCCCCTACACGTACCCAACTCCAGGGTATGTCGCTAGGTGCAAGCGAAGGTTTTAAGGAGTACGCTCAGAAGTGGAGAGACCCGGCTGGCAGGGTGCAGCCACCGTTGACTGATCGGGAGTTGGTGGACATGTTCTTGGGGACCCTATCTGGGCCATTTTTCAACCATCTCATCGGGAATTCGTCTGCAGGGTTCACTGATCTAATCTTGACTGGAGAAAGGATTAAAGCTGGGTTAAAGTCTGGAAAAATTCTGAAGGGTGCATCACCTAGTTCTGAAAAGAAACCATTCAAGAAGGAGTCTAGTGCCGTGTATGGTTCCCGGAAATCAGAGAGACCTGAGCGCCGCCAATCTGTCGGTGCAGTAATGATTGCTAAGCCTGCTGCCGCTCCTTGGCCAACTAATCCTCAAAAGGTTGAAAGACCCCGGAGAGAATTCACCCGCTTAAGCATGACCCTATTGCAGATCCTGCCACAGTTGCTATCCACCAATTTAGTGACTGTTAGGGAGGCGCCGAAGTTTCCAAATACTGCATCCCCCAAGTACAACCCGAATGCTCGTTGTGCTTACCATTCAGATAGCCCGGGGCACTCTACCGATGACTGTTGGGCATTAAAGAACAAGCTACAGGACCTTATTGACGCCAAGGAGGTGCAGTTCGAGGCATCTGAGAAGCCTAACGTAGTGACAGCTCCCCTGCCTGCTCATGGAGTAAATGCTATTGGGGACGAAGAGGAAGTTGATGAAGCTGAGTTTGATAGCTGGATCTACCCGGCAACCGACGGTGGACTTAATAATTGGAGTGCAAAGGACAATCTCCCGGTTTCTCTTGTTACTGAGTAATGAATTCTTATGTTTTGTTATTTTGTAATAAACAATGATAAACTCTATGGCCCGGTGTCTTACCCGAGGCACTGTGGTTCTATTTGTGAGGGCATACAAACTGTCATTTCATATATCATGAATGAAAATCTTGGACGTATTTTTTGCATTGCAAATATTGTGCTCCTTTTCTGTCTTTCTTTTCCTTTGCGTAATTTTCAAAACAGCTGTATTTACACACACACTCACTCATACAGGTTTCAATCCACTCTGGATCTCACTGATAACAACTCTGCTACTGCCAATTATGACTTCGAAAATCCGATCAACTTAGCCGAAGACGAAGGTGAAGATGATTGCGAAGTGCCTGGCGAGCTTGCAAGACTGTTGCTTCAGGAAGAGAGGGCGATTCAACCCCATGAAGAGCCAGTGGAAACAATAAACTTGGGTACTGAGGCAGACAGGAAAGAGGTAAAGATTGGTGCCAACCTAGAGCTCAGCGTGAAGCAACGGTTAACCAAGATGCTGCATGATTATATGGAGATCTTTGCTTGGTCCTACGAAGACATGCCCGGGTTGGATACCGATATTGTGGTCCATCACTTGCCAACTAGGGAAGACTGCCCTCCAGTTAAGCAAAAGGTCCGTCGGATGCGTCCAGAGATGTCTGAGAAGATTAAAGCCGAAGTTATGAAACAGTTTGATGCTGGGTTCCTTGCAGTGACTTCTTACCCTCAGTGGGTTGCTAATGTGGTGCCGGTACCAAAGAAGGACGGTAAGGTCAGAATGTGTGTCGACTACAGGGATCTGAACAGGGCCAGCCCCAAGGATGACTTCCCCTTACCTCACATTGATGTCCTTGTTGATAATACAGCTCAGCACAAAGTGTTCTCTTTCATGGATGGCTTTTCAGGTTACAATCAGATCAAGATGGCACCTGAAGACATGGAAAAGACTACATTTGTTACTCAGTGGGGCACCTTCTGTTACAAGGTCATGCCATTCGGGTTAAAGAACGCTGGGGCAACCTACCAACGTGCCATGGTTGCTTTATTTCATGATATGATCCATCATGAGATAGAGGTGTATGTTGACGACATGATTGCTAGGTCCCGGACTGAGGAAGAGCACCTAGATCATCTGCAGAAGTTGTTTGACCGGTTGAAACTATACAAGTTGAGATTGAACCCGAACAAGTGCACCTTCGGGGTAAGATCTGGGAAGTTGCTAGGCTTCGTGGTCAGTGATAAAGGTATTCAAGTGGACCCTTCCAAGGTCAAAGCTATTCAAGAGATGCCAGTTCCTAAGACAGAGAAGGAAGTCAGAGGCTTTTTAGGACGCCTGAATTACATCGCTCGATTCATCTCACATCTGACTGCTACTTGTGAGCCAATCTTCAAGCTGCTGAAGAAAGATCAGGTAGTACGTTGGAACGATGAATGTCAGGCTGCCTTCGACAGAATCAAAGAGTATCTCCAAGAACCACATATCCTTATGCCACCGGTTGAAGGGAGACCTCTGATACTATACCTGACAGTGCTTGACAACTCAATGGGGTGTGTGTTGGGGCAGCATGACGAGTCTGGCCGAAAAGAGCATGCTATTTATTACCTTAGCAAAAAGTTTACCGACTGTGAGACCCGATACTCACTGCTTGAGAAAACTTGCTGCGCTTTGGTATGGGCTGCTCGCCGGCTGAGACAGTATATGTTGACTCACACTACCTTGTTGATCTCAAAGATGGATCCTATAAAGTACATATTCGAAAAACCTGCTCTGTCTGGGAGAATTGCAAGATGGCAAATGATCTTGACGGAATACGACATTCAGTACACGACCCAGAAAGCCATCAAGGGGAGTGTATTGGCAGACCACTTAGCACATCAAGATGTAGATGACTATCAGTCTATGAACTTCGAATTTCCGGATGAGAGCATCATGATAGTGACAGATTGTGAAGTACCTGGACCGGATGAAGGACCTGAACCAGGATCCCGATGGTCTATGCACTTTGACGGAGCCTCCAATGCTTTGGGAAATGGTATCGGCGCCATAATCATATCCCCTCAAGGTACTCATACTCCACTAACTGCCCGGCTGTGTTTCAACTGTACCAACAACATGGCGGAGTATGAGGCGTGCATCATGGGTCTTCAAGCTGCGATTGACCTAAGGATCAAGTTTCTGAGTGTCTTCGGAGATTCCGCTCTTGTGATCAATCAGATCAAAGGAGAGTGGGATACGAAACATCCAAACCTGATTCCTTACAGAGAATGTGTGTTGACCCTGATCCCCCACTTCACAGAGATAACCTTTGAGCACTTTCCAAGAGAAGAGAATCAGTTGGCGGACGCGTTAGCTACAATGTCTTCTATGTTCAAGGTCAAATGGGATAATGAGGCTCCCCGAATCATCATCTGGAAACTGGACGAACCGGCATACTGTTGTGATCTCGAAACTGAATTGGTGACTGAGAAGCCTTGGTACCACGAAGTGAAGAGATATCTGGAAGCTCAGGAATACCCTGAAGGTGCATCCATCAATGATAAGAAGTTCCTGAGAAGGTTCGCAGCAAAGTTCTTCCTTAGCAACGGCATCTTGTACAAGCGAAACCATGATTCAACCTTACTGCGTTGTGTGGATAAGACTGAAGCAGAAAGAATCATGGAAGAGCTACATGACGGGACCTTTGGTACACATTCCAGTGGACACACTATGGCTAAGAAAATCCTACGGGCAGGATATTACTGGTCCACAATGGAAGCTGACTGCTACCAACACTCCAGGACATGCCACAAGTGCCAGATTTATGCAGACAAGGTGCATGTTCCTCCGGTTCCCCTGAATGTTCTGACTGCGCCTTGGCCGTTTGCAATGTGGGGTATAGACATGATTGGTGAGATTAAACCCACGGCATCTAATGGGCATCGCTTCATCTTAGTGGCGATTGATTATTTTACGAAGTGCGTCGAGGCAGCATCCTATGCTACGGTAACCAAGACTGTTGTAGCACGGTTCATTCGGCACAACCTGATCTGTCGGTACGGCGTCCCTGAGCGGATTATTACAGACAACGGTACCAATCTGAATAATAAGATGATCGCTGAGCTCTGCGAACAGTTCAAGATACAGCACCACAATTCTTCTCCTTACAGACCGAAGATGAATGGGGCTGTAGAAGCAGCTAACAAAAACATCAAGAAAATCGTGCAGAAAATGACAGTGACTTATAAAGATTGGCACGAGATGTTACCGTTCGCTCTACATGGGTACCGTACTTCAGCTAGGACGTCAACCGGGGCAACTCCTTTCTCTCTGGTTTATGGCATGGAGGCAGTCTTACCGATCGAAGTACAAATTCCCTCTCTCCGGATAATGAAGGATGCAAACCTGAACGAAGATGATTGGATCCAGACACGACTTGATCAACTCAACCTCATTGACGAAAAGAGACTTGCTGCTATCTGTCATGGTCAGACGTATCAGAAACGGATGATCAGGGCATTTAACAAAAAGGTCAGACCACAGGAATATCAAGTTGGGGATCTGGTAATCAAGTGAATCATCCTTCCTCAGAGTGATCCAAGGGGAAAATGGACCCCCACGTACGAAGGGCCATTTGTAGTTAAACATGTGTTCTCAGGAGGAGCAATGATATTGACCAACATGGATGGTGACGACCTTCTTCACCCCGCCAATGCAGACATAGTAAAAAGATACTACGCATAAAAAAAAGACCCGCTAGGCTGACATGCCTAGGAAAAAATTAGGGCTTCCCGTCGAACCAAAAGGGTTCGGGCAAAATGAAGGGATGAAATGAAAAAAAATCTGTACACCCGGCAAGTCGAAAACCTGAAAAGGCGGCTTGGGCAAAAATGGGTATCCCGGTGGACTGAAAACCCGAAAGGACAGTCCAGGCAAAAATTAGGGATAAAGCGTAATACTATGTCTCATTGATCACTTTGCATCCAGAATCCGGTATCTACATCGAGTTCAGACGGCATCGATCGGTCAGCTTCACCTTCAACCAAGGTCATCAAGTGATGAGACGCTCGGAGTTATAAAGGCAATAGCAGAGTTGAAACCCAGTGGATCATTCATATTTCACACAGCTGTTTTATCTTCTCTTGTACAAAATTTGTATAAACTCTTTTGTTCGGCGGCGTTCTCTTACTAGGACGTCAGCCTTTTGTATACAAAACGCCTATTTTCAGGCCATTCAGAATCAATACAAATATATTTTCAGTTAAACGTGCCAAGTGTTTTTTCTTTTTCTGTTTTGTTTTGCGAAGAACGTCCAAGGTTCAATTTGTGATATATGCATTGACAATAGTTTGCTAACTCATAAATATTTGCATACGAAACAAAGGAATTAATTGCAGGTGACACTAGAAACAGGGGCAATAAAGATTTGTCTGAGCAGTCTAATTGTTCAATCCTCCAAGGTACCAAGGTAGGTTCAGCTGAAGAACACGACCAAGTACATATTAAATCCCCAGAGAGTGGTTCAGCAAAACAGTACATTCCTCTCCAAGCAAAATTATCAAATCTCAAGGAAGTTGAGTATCCTCCGTAGATCTCAACATTCCCCGGCAGCAGGTATTCTTAACAAGCATCCCCGGCAGTCTTGGCCTAAAAGACTGTTTCCCGGCGGTACATCAAACATTCAAAGGAATCACTTCCCCAACATAGTTCAAAACTCCCCAGAAGAGTCCAATCCAGTTTCCCCAGGAAAATTGGAATTCATATCCCCAAACAGTAAGCTTATCCCCAGTAAATTCTGGAAGCTTATCCTTCGCAGAGCACGAACGCGTCGCCCGACTTTATCTAAAAGAGTTATTTCCTCAACAGGATATAACTGGGTTATCCTCAGCCAAAAGCCACGGAAAGAGCGTCGTCGACAAAGTCTTCCTATCCCCAACAAACTATTATCAACACTCAGCAAGGCATCCCTCTTCCCACAGAGTATTGCTTCCCAGCATGGTCGCTAGAGTATCTTTTCTCCCTGCAGAATCCTCCATTTGCCAAGTTTATTCCGCAACGGAGTCATCTTCTCCTACCGGTATTCTTGCAGTTATCATCCCCAGCGGAAGCAAAATCTATTCTTCAACATCAGCCCAGGATACGACTTCCCGGCACCCGTCAAGGATTTACTTTCCTAGACGAAAACAAACATTCATAAACATCACACTTCCATACATCATTATAGCATGCATAGACGCATCATATCTCACAAATCTCATTTATGTTGAGAATATCATTGCTTGATCCATATCATGCATTGCATATGTCTGACCTTTACCTTTCAGGAAAGAATCAGCTAAATTCTCAATCATCTTTCAAGACCTAGCCTGGTTCAGTTAAATCGACCCTAAGATTTTCCTGATGCTTATCCAGTCAAAGGCCTTCTCTAGTTCAGTCAGATCGACCCTAAGATCTCCCTGATGCTTACCCAGTTGAAGATATTCCAAGACCTTGTCCGGTTCAGTTAAATCGACCCTAAGATTTTCCTGATGCTTATCCAGTCAAAGGCCTTCTCTGGTTCAGTCAGATCGACCCTAAGATCTCCCTGATTCTTATCCAGTTGAAGATATTCCAAGACCTTGTCTGGTTCAGTTAAATCGACCCTAAGATTTTCCTGATGCTTATCCAGTCAAAGGCCTTCTCTGGTTCAGTCAGATCGACCCTAAGATCTCCCTGATTCTTATCCAGTTGAAGATATTTCAAGACCTTGTCCGGTTCAGTTAAATCTACCCTAAGATTTTCCTGATGCTTATCCAGTCAAAGGCCTTCTCTGGTTCAGTCAGATCGACCCTAAGATCTCCCTGATTCTTATCCAGTTGAAGATATTTCAAGACCTTGTCCGGTTCAGTTAAATCGACCCTAAGATTTTCCTGATGCTTATCCAGTCAAAGGCCTTCTCTGGTTCAGTCAGATCGACCCTAAGATCTCCCTGATTCTTATCCAGTTGAAGATATTTCAAGACCTTGTCCGGTTCAGTTAAATCGACCCTAAGATTTTCCTGATGCTTATCCAGTCAAAGGCCTTCTCTGGTTCAGTTAAATCGACCCTAAGATTTTCCTGATTCTTATCCAGTTGAAGATATTTCAAGACCTTGTCCGGTTCAGTTAAATCGACCCTAAGATTTTCCTGATTCTTATCCAGTCAAAGGCCTCCTCTGGTTCAGTCAGATCGACCCTAAGATCTCCCTGATTCTTATCCCAGTAGAAGACACTCAAGATTCTCTCAGCGTTCCTGTTGTGGTAGTAATCGTCCAAGGTTCTCTTACCATTCATGCTAAGGCAGTAACCATCCCTGGTTCATTCATCGCCGTTTGAAGCTCCAGACTCAGCTCCTGTAACCAGTCAGGACATATCTATATCAAGCATCTGAAATCAGCTCCTGCAACGTGTCAGGTACTCATTGTTTCTTTTGCAGGTATGCAGGTTCTCGCTAAGGAATCTCTTACGCAATCAACATCCAGATGGCATCTATAAGCCCATCATCCTATCCATCAACCTCTAAATGGCATCTATAAGCCCATTCCACCACACTGCCACTATGTGAGTGCAAATTTCTGGGCACTCTAGTGTCCAATCATCTTCTACCCTCGGATTACGAAAGGCACGTCAGCCAATCTGCATCCTCAGGTCTAAGAAGATTGAACAGGGGCAACTGTTGTACCCCAAAATTTGCCCTCCCATATTCTTCAAGAAATTGCCAAGCCAAGTCACAAAATTCCCCAAGGGTTGCACAGTGCAAAGGTCTTCTATACAGTCAAAACTAGGGTTTGTGTTCTGGTCAAAAAAATGAAGTTTCTAAAGGTCCAATCAAGTCTCACATGCTTACAAATATGGTCAAGTATCCTCATATCAAGTTTCAAGGCATTCCGTACAAAATTGCACAGTCAAAAACCCTAATTGCACTACAGTCAACTGTAGGGGCAAAATGGTCATTTGGCAGTCAAAAGTTCAAATTTTTGGTCAACATATCATTTTGAAGCCACAAACATCATTTGATCAATGCTTGATCATGATTCTCAAAATTTGGCTCAGAAATCATCAAGATGCAAAAGTTTCCTTATTTGGACAGCTGAAAAAGTCAACTGAAATTGACCAGGGCATAACTTTCACATGGATTATCAGAAAAAATTCCATCCAAAGCTCATTTTGAAGAGAAAGACATTTCCTACAACTCATATTCATACTTCAAGTCCAAGAAATGCTCTCACAAAAAGTTATCAATTTCAACATTATAGGTCATTTTCAAAAGTCAACAAAAAGGGACTTTAAGTCAAAGGCCATAACTTGAGATTGGTAAATCAAAATGACATGGGACCAAAGGCATTGGTTAGAGGACTCAAATACCTTTCCAAAATGTCCAAGAACATGAGAAAAGCTTAAAAATTGAGCAAGTTATGCCTTGTGGAAGTTGGGAAATTTTTGGATATTTTGAAAAGTCAACATTGATTCAAATGACCTAAAATTGCTAATGGGCCCATTTTTCTTCCATGATTCATCATCCATGACATATGCACGACCACTTGGCCCAAAGGGAAGTATTTTCTCATTTTTTATTTATTTATTTGAATTTTTATTTATATTAATTCATTTAAATCATTTAAATATATGAAAAATATTTAACTTAACCTAACCAATCTTTTTATACATGTTTTAGACTCAATATTTCGTGCATATGAAAATGTGGAAAGATTTGGCTTGATTGGATCCTAATTGACACAAAAGCACATGGAAAAGATATGGAAAAATCTTAACAAATCAAATTTTCAAAAACAATGAATGCCATGGATTTTAGTGGTTTTTCTTGACCTAATGCACTCACTACATATGCCTGATCATAACCCTAATCACGATAGACTCTAAGCTGCGCAAGAAAGCTCTTCACAAACTTGAAAAATTCTCGAAAAAAGTCAATTCTGAAATCATCTTTACAGGTCGATTCAAAGCACAAGACTTGTTTCAATAGCTTCCTCAAGGTCCCCTGAACACATCTCAATCAAAAACACTCATCAAAGCCCAAGGAATTGGTATACAGAACCTGAGATATCTCATGAAAATTGCATAATCGTATTCTCCAATCTAAGCATTTTTACAGCATTTTATTCATGGATTCATGTTCCTTGTGAAGTTCTGAGACTAACCAATATGATTAATTGCGTTTTTATGCTGTGTATATGATTTCACCATGTTTGATTGCTAGGGTTTGCAGGACCTCAAAATTGGGGTTTCTTATTTAACGAAAAATTAGCCTTCAAGAATGCCATGGTTGTAATCAGCAGGCTTGAACGATCACAAATCACCCATCGCGCCTAATTTATTGACCCTCTAAGACCTATTCGCTATTTTTCCAAAAGCCACCTAATGAAACGCGTGTAAAACCGTTGCTCAATGTTTTGTATTTCAGGGAAGGTGGAGAAGACGAAGTCGTGTCAAATGGTGATAGGCCAGTTCAAAAATGCGCGCACGTTTCCAAGCCATTAACCCACTTTCTTTTATATTATTTGTTTGTTTATTATATAACAAATGCGTTGTAGTGGCTCAGCTGGCAAGCGTTGATTGTGTTGACGTCCAAGACCTGGGTTCGAGCCCCAGGTCTGTATAATTTCCATATTATTTTTCATCAACAATTCCCATGCAGCGCCCATGTCAAGACGTACCATGCACTCCTAAGAATCAATATCCACGCGTCCATCAGAATCAAACCAAAGGCTGAGATTGAAGGTACACCCTAAACCCTGGTCAACATGTCAGTAGGCTATCTGGAAAGTCAAACAGATCATTGGGTTGTTGGGCCAGAATTTCACAATCATACCTCCTATTTGGGGACTACCACCCCCCAAGGTTTGCATAATTTTTGTTTCTTTATTTTTAATTCTATTTTTATTTTAATTATTATTTATTTAATTAATATATTATTTTTTTTTCATAAATATAAAAATACATAAAAAACTCAGAAAAAGATAAAAAACATAATAAATATTTTATTTTAATATTTTCTTGTAAATAAATGCATGTAAATTAATTAGCTTAAATCAGGGTTTTTAATTTTAATTCTTTTAATAACAAAAATACAAAAAAATATAGAATTAGGTTTAATTAATTTTTATTCCTTTTTAATTTTTCTTTTGTCACAATTTTTTAATATTATTTTATTTATTTTCATAATTAAAATTGCACATAAAAAAAATTAGGTTTAATTTAGGTTAAATTTTAATGTTTTCTTAATAAATTAAAATAAAGTAGAATTAGGGTTAGTAGTTAATTTTAATTAATTCTTTCTTTTTTCTATTAAATCTTAAAAAACATAAAAATACCAAAAAACAAAAACAATTTCTTTTCTTAATTAATTAATTCATGTAATTTTAATTTTTTGCAAAAGGGTCCAACGCCCTCCTTTCGACTTAATTGTTTAATTTCGCATATTTATTTTATTTTGCTTAAATAATTATGTACCTCTCCCAAAGCCTTGTAAATAATTGCTCGCACTTTTAATTCTTTATTCGCTTTTATTTATTTTCTGTCAAAATCGGGCCCTGGTTAATTTTGGCGATGTGGACCCGCGCCATTTGTAATAGCTTTAGATTTACTTTTCCTCGCAAATATTTTTAAACTGTTAAACAAAGCATGCAAGAATGAATGATAAAATAAAAACAAACGCATAGATCACCAATGACATGACAAGATAAATACAAACGAACACGACACACAATTCGCACACACCACCCCTAGGGTACGCCTCACTGTTGCCTTGCCTCGAAAGGTGATCGTCGAGTAGAGGATGTCTTAGTAAGTCCTCATGATCCGGGAACCTGGCATGAGGGTAGCTTCTAAGGTGTCTTCCTATTACTCTGGTGATCACCATGTCCCGTACCTCGAATTGACCCGAACACCTCCAACGGTGGTGCTACCTACCTCTCAATGGTGGGATGGCACTACTTTAAAGGACATTTACACAGACGAATTCCTTAGGGTAGGTAGACGACTCTAGATACTTGCTCTAAATTCAAAACAAATTCAAAAAATACTTTTCACACCAACACATTTTCAAAAAGCTTTCGAAAGCAATTTTTCAAACACTCTTGAGGACCGATACAAGAGTCGAACTGGAATTTTCAAAGAAACTTTTTCAAACCCACTCACAATTGAAAAGCAAACATTTTGAAAACACAAGTGAGCAAGTATCTAAGAGCCCATGGATAACCATGGATAGAAAGGGTGCTAACACCTTCCCTTTCTATAATCTACCTCCCGAACCGAGAGCAATCTCTTTAAGGAATTTTTCTGTGCTTTTGTCCTTTCCATTTGGAGAAAATAAAAGACGGTGGCGACTCTTGCTTCCGCGACATTTCGCGAACCAGCGTTAAACAGTCAGTTCCAGATCCACCGATCACACATCCCATACCAAAGTGCAGCAAGTTTTCTCGAGCAGTGAGTAGCGAGTCTCACAGTCGGTAAACTTTTTGCTAAGGTAATAAATGGCATGCTATTTTCGACCAGACTCGTCATGTTGGCCCAGTACGCACCCCATTGAATTATCCAAAATAGTCAGATATATGATTAACGGTCTTCCTTCGACGGGTGGCATCAGAATAGGAGGTTCCAGCAAATACTCCTTGATCCTATCAAAAGCAACTTGACAATCATTGTTTCATTCAACCACCTGATCTTTCTTCAATAACTTGAAGATTGGCTCACAGGTAGATGTTAGGTGAGATATGAACCTCGCAATATAGTTTAAGCGTCCCAAAAAACCTCTAACCTCCTTTTTAGTGCGGGGGGCAGGCATTTCTTGTATAGCCTTGACTTTAGTAGGATCAACCTCTATGCCTTTGTTACTGACGATAAATCCTAAAAGTTTACCAGACCTGACCCCGAAAGTGCACTTGGTTGGGTTCAGTCTGAGCTTATACTCCTTCAATCTGACAAACAGCTTCTGCAGATGATCAAGGTGTTCTTCTTCCGTCTGTGGTCGGGCTATCATATTGTCTATGTAAAATTCAATCTCATGATGTATCTTATCATGAAACAAAGCTACCATGGCGTGTTGGTAGGTTGCCCCGGCATTCTTCAGTCCGAATGGCATCACTTTATAGCAGAAGGTACCCCATTGTGTGACAAAAGTAGTCTTCTCCATGTCTTCGGGGGCCATTTTGATCTGGTTGTATCCCGAGAATCCATCCATGAAGGAAAATACCTTGTGTTGAGCTGTGTTGTCAACCAAGATGTCAATGTGTGGCAGTGGAAAATCATCTTTAGGGCTAGCCCTGTTTAAGTCTCGATAATCCACACACATTCTGACTTTGCCGTCCTTCTTGGGCACGGGCACAATGTTAGCAACCCATTGTGGATAGGAAGTAACAGCCAGAAAGCCAGCGTTGAATTGCTTCATTACCTCAGCTTTGATCTTCTCAGACATGTCAGGCCTCATTCGGCGGACCTTTTGCTTGATCGGAGAACAATTTTCTCTTGTAGGGAGACGATGAACCACGATATCTATGTCTAATCCTGGCATGTCTTTGTAAGACCAGGCAAAGATTTCAACATACTAGTTTAACAACTGCACTAAGCGCTCTTTGACACTTGGTTCCAGGTTGGCACCCACTTTTACTTCTTTCATGTCTTCCTCTGTCCCCAAGTTGATGGTTTCTAGCAACTCTTCATGGGGCAGAATATTCTCTCTTCTTGTTGTAGAAGTCTGGCTAACTCTCCCGGCACTTCACAGTCTTCATTAACTTCGTACTCAGCGTGATTGACCAAATCTTCAGAGTTATCAAAGCCTAAAGCAGAATAGTCACCCATGGAATCCGGAGCGGATGGGTACCTGCATTTGTGAGTGTGGGTGTGTGTAAGGGATAGCCATCCTTAAACAAAACAAAAATGCAAAAAGAAAGAAAATGAACACAACAGTTTGTAGATGAAAGCGTCCAATGATTCATTAAAACGTGGCATATGATAATGAAGAAAATCAAGCCCTTACAAATGGACCTATATGCCCCGGGCAAGGCATAAGGTGAAAATAGTGTACGAATTGTTTTAGTTATTACAGACCGAAATAAGAAATTGTTCAAAGATAAAATTATTGGTTGATGAAGGTGATGGGAATAAAATCCTTTGCTTCCCAGTTGCTTAAAACCCCTTCGACGGTCGGAAAGATCCAATCCTCAAAGTGGCTCTCTTCATTTTCATCTTCTATAACATTAATTCTGTGGTGAGTGATCCTTACAGGTGGCCCTCTAATCTTGGAACGACGCATAGCCTTCTGTCCTGCAGCTGTAAACCCTAGTCGAAATTTGTCCGTCTTATAGGGAAAGTCAGGCAGTTGCCCCCATATTGTGCTCTTTCCTTCTTTGACTGCAGCCTCTGCGTCCTTGAGAGATGCCATCCTAGATACATGTTTGGGAACGGTAGGCACCTCAACCATTGTCTTCGCAGCTGCTATCTCAGGAGAAACTTCCTCAAAATGTTGGAAAGGCGTTTCGATGAACTCGCCATCCAATTCCACATAGCGGAAGGAATTGCGATGACTTATCATGTACTCTTCCTCGCCGTGCACCGTTATAATCTTACCCTTAACATGATATTTCAGCATTTGGTGCAAAGAGGAAGTAACTGCCCCAACATAATGGATCCACGGTCTTCCCAACAAACACGAGTATGAAGGACGGATGTCCATCACATAAAAGGTGGAATTGAAAACTTTTGTGCCTACTTAGATAGGAATGACAACCTCTCCGTGAACCATTCTTTTGGATCCATCAAAGGCCCTAACAACGATGTTACTAGGTTTGAGGGTCAATCCTTCACAGTCCAAACGGTTTAAGGCTTTCTTCGGCAGCAAATTCAAGGAAGAACCAGTATCAACTAAGACATGGGCGAGGGTGGTTCCTCTACACTCCACTGAGACATGTAGCGCGTCGTTGTGTTTCCTTCCTTTGGGAGTCAAGTCGGCATCGGAAAAACCCAGGCCATTATCAGCAGTTAGGTTGGCCACGCACTCTTGAAACTGGTCAGCCGAAGTTTCTTGAGGCACATGTGCCATCTTTAAGAATTTGATTAAGGCCTTAGCATGGGCCTCAGAGCAGAGTAGAAGAGCCAACATTGAAATTTTAGAAGGGGTATGCCCTAGCTGTTCCATGACGTCGTAGTCACTCTTTCTGATTATTTTCAAGATTTCATCCATTTCTTTCTAGGTGGTTTCGGGGATAACCACAGCATGAGCCTTCGTCCTGACAAGCGTTTCTAGTATCCCCCTACCCTTATTGGTAGTATCAGTAGATGGTCTTTCTTCAGGAGTATCCAATTCTTCAATTATCGGGTCTCGCACAGATGGCCTAACAGGTGCAGAAGCTTTCGAGGGTCCGAAGACAGCTCGAGGGGGAGCAATCTTCGAAGAAAAAATCCGTCTGTTGCGGGTTATCTTGCTTGTTCCCGCAATGTTCCCTATATCAGGGGTCTCCTCTTCATAATTCTCTTGGACTGCTTCAATCTGTTTGATACCATGATAGAAGATTTCTCCCCCATAGTTCCATGGTACCGTCTTGTCAGATTGATACGGGACAGGCCCCGGCATGGTGATTTTTAATGGTACAAATTTAAGGTCGGGCGTAATCCTGACAGGCCTTTTGCAAGCCTTGGGAGGATTGTTGGAAATGGTTATGATTGCAATATCGTTGGTTGAAGTAGCAAAAGTAGCAGGAGTAACAGGAGTGAAGGTATCAACAAGGGTTTTTTGGAAGAGTATCTCTTGGATATCCATCAGGCATTGGATGCCTGATTTCAACAGTGGGCAGTTAACTCGTATGTTTAAACAAAAGTGGCAGTCCTTTCCACAGCCTGGGAATATCTCGGCTCTCATCAAATTCACTTTAATCACCAATAAGGGAGTCAAAAGATCATCAACATTGGTAAAATGAAGGTCTTCCATAACGGCATGAACATTATGACCGTGCTTGGGCATCAGGGCAGAAATCACATTCGGCTTTTCGGGCGCATCGAATTCTACCTCCTTGGCATCGATCAAGTCTTGGATTTTGTTTTTGAGGGCCCAACAGTCGTTGGTGTCATGCCCTAAACTGTCTGAATGGTATGCACATTTTGCATTGGGATGATAATGTGGAGAAGTGGTGTTTGCATTCTTAGGTGCCTCTCTCAAATTAGCAAGGTTTAATTTCAGGAGATGTGGAAGGATCTGAGCGGGTGTCATATTTATCGGGGTACATTGTCGTGATGGCCTTTGCTGATAGGTTATGGGCTGATCATTCCTCGGTTGACTGTTTCTAGGTCGGTCTGATGCGGGCTTCTGAATTAATACGGCCCCCACTGTTGGCCGACGTTCCTCTCTTTCCCGATTTCTCTGGGTGTAAACAGCAGAACTCTCCTTCTTAGTTGGGAAGGTCTTTTTCATAGCGGTGGACGTGGAGGCATCTTTTTGAATCTTACCACTCTTAATGTCGGCCTCGACCCTTTAGCCGGTCAGAATTAATTCGATAAATCCCGCGGAGGAACTCCCAATTAAATGATTGAAGAAAGGGCCAGACAGGGTCCCTAAAAACATGTCAACCAGCTCTCTATCCGACAATGGAGGCTGCACCCTTCCAGCCAGATCACGCCACTTCTGGGCGTACTCCTTGAATCCTTCATTAGAAGCCATACTCATACTCTGTAGTTGAGTACGAGTGGGCGCTAAATCATCGTTGTATTGGTATTGCCGGTAAAAAGCAGCAGCTAAGTCTTCTCAATTGTGAACCTCTGATCTCTCGAGTTGATAGAACCAGTCCAACTGTGTGCCAGACAAACTATCTTGGAAAAAGTGTACCCAGAAGTCTTTATCAGATGAGTGGGGTTGGATCTTTCTGACATACGATCTCAGGGGCATCTTCGGACATGACAGATCGTCGTATTTAGAGAATGTGGGTACTTTGAATTTGGGAGGAATGACGATCCCAACCATCAATCCCAGCTCTTTGAAATCCAGTCTGGGAACTCTTTGCACTTCCATGGCTGCTAACCGCTCTTCCAAATTTTTATACATGTCGTCCGCAGGAGGGTACTGCTTCTCGGAGTAATCTTCATCCTCTTCAACTTCTTCCTCTTCAACCTCAGACTCAGAAGGTACTGCAGCTCCTTTTCCTTTGCCGGTTCCTTCGTTAGACGTCGAGGGGAACTCCAGAACTTTCCTAGCTTCGTTCTCAAATCTTCTTCCCAGCGTAGATACCCCGATTCTTTTCTTTTTCTTTTTTCCTTTTTCCTGTTCTTTCTTCTCTAACGGTGCTTTAAGATCCTCTTGACCCTTTGCCAAGGTCATGAGGAGTTGTTGGAATTGTGAATTCTGTGCTTGCAGATCCTTAACCGTCTGCTCCAAATCCATCTTGCTGAAATAAACAGCAGAAAGATAAGGAAACCTGGTGTGAAGACCTGTTTATGCATATGATGAATGATATGTTTATTCATGTAATGCATCCAAGGATTCAGAAATTCAAAGTTGTTGCAGACAAAAGAACACACGTCATATTAATAAGAAGAAATTTGCCAGTACATAAATGCCCCATGGGCCAAATATTACAAAGCTTCTCAAGGTAAAAAGACGTTGCACATCCTCTTTGGCGTGATGTAAGTGTTAAGAGTCTCCTCTTTGTGAAGTCGGCGGGTAAGCTCCAAAACCTTCTTCTCACTGGCATAGAAGTTGGCTTCAAAAGTGTTCCGTTCTTCTTTGAGTTGGATCCAACTCTTTTGCAATTCTTCCAATGATGTTGGCATGTCTGGATGTAAGAGGGTGTATGGAACCTCTCCTTCCCTAAAAGGCTCTTTAATCACGGGGAGAATGTGGGGGTAAGGCATCATAAGACTCTGGGCGTGTGTTCGCACCCACTTGAGGTAAGGCTCCAGAGGGATGGAATTCTTATGCCCCAGTGTCTTACTGTCCACTTTGTTGGGAATCCTCCATGCTCAGATAAACCTTTGTTGAAGTCCTTGCGCATTGTTGTCAAAGTCAAAAACTAGGTCAGGAATCAACATATCATGAGGGCCATCCCTTCTAGCATATCCAAACTGCCTCAGAGCTAAACATGGGTTGTAGGTAATGCCTCCCTTAATGCCAAGTAGTGGGACATTAGGGAATTCCCCACAACGATCAATGATGATGACATTTTCTCTGGACCGAGAACACCAATGAACATCAGAGTGTGTGAGAGTCATCAACCGTTGTGACCACCTTAAACCTTGCTCATTCTTCAAAACTGATTATGGAAGGTGAGAAATAAACCACCTTGCTAGGAGAGGAGTACAGCACATGAGAACACTTCTTTTCCTCATTGTTTGTGTGTAAAATGAGTGTAGGATGTCCCCAAGCAATGTAGGCACAGGATTCCGAGACATGAAAATCTTGACAGAATTCACATCTATAAGTTGATCAGGGTTTTGGAACAAGACCAACCCATAGATGAGTAGTGCTACAATCTCCTCAAAGGCTTGTAGATCTAGAGAATTCTAGCACTCTTGTGCCTTCTCAAACAGAAACTTTACCAAGAAGCCCTTGACACCACTTCTGGTTTCCCAATGTCCTTTGATATCAGATGGTTGCAAGTGTAAGGCTTGAGCAACATCTTCAGGCTTTGGTTCTTTTTCCGTACCGTTGTAGGGTAGTTGATGAAGAATAGGAATCCTCAGGAGTTGAGAAAATTCCTCCAAAGTAGGTACTAGTTGGTAATCAGGGAATGTGAAACAGTGGTGAAGGGGGTCAAAGAACTGGAAGAGGACTTTCACCATGTCTTCTTCAATGTTGGAGTTGACCAAGTTGAGAAGTCTACCATGTCTTTCACTGAAGAGAGAATTCTCCAGAATCCTGGAAGTAAGCTCCTTGAGTTGAGGAGGGATTCTCACAAGGTTGACTTGAATTGTTTTCCTGCGAAGAGATTCCATGACCTACAAAACAGGAACAAAGATGAAGATCCAAACCCTTGAAATGGTTATTGGATGCAAATGATGCTTCATGATGTTCATGATGTATGCACAAGCATATGCACAAGCAAATCACACAAGACCCTAGTTTCAGGCTTGAATGGGATTTCATAGGTAAGTACCCTCTTGAAGTTAGTTGGCTCAACATGTCCTATAAATAGTAACCGGGTTCTAAGGAGCTCAATATCACTGGATTATTTTCTGTGTTCATTGTTTCAGTTTAGCCACTTAACTGACGACCGAAATATTCCAAGAAAACAACCCTCAATGAGTGTAGTATCGAGTATCTACCAACTTCGGACTGCACCAAATTCGGTCATCTCACTACCCCTAAAAAAGGCCAAGATGGTCAAGTAAGATTCTAAGAGTCCATTAGTGCTTCATGACATCACTCAGCGGCCCCGTATTCTCTTTGATTGACTCAAAGGCTATCGGTACCCACAAATATAACGCACTAATATAGTTATTGCTTCAACCGTGTCGGTATACCCTGCACAGTTTCCACAACATATTGCTATTTACCTATGAATGTTTCCCAAATCCGGGTAGAGGATTTCAAGCCCAAACAAAAGAACCAAATGTAAAGCAATCAAGGCAAACAAGATAATCATGCAAAGGTGATCTAAAACCCTAAGGTAACCCCACTTTTAGAAATAATCCCCAGTAGAGTCTCCAGTTCTGTGATACGGTGGGAGAACTGACTTGAGGTTTTGTGTTTGTTTTCGCACTTGTTCGGTTTAGCAAGAGTCGCCACCGACTTTTTATTTTATCCAAAGGAAAGGTCAAAAAGCACAGGAAAGACCTTTTGAGATGTTTTCTTGGGTTCGGGGGGTAGATTATGAAAAGGGAAGGTGCTAGCACCCTGTTCATCCATGGTTTTCCATGGGCTCTTAGTTACTTGTTTTTAGATCACTTGCCTTTGCTTTTCAATTGTTTGAAATGGTGCTTTGTATGTGTGGTTTTGAAAATGCTTTAGAAAAGAGGCCTTGTCTTAGGCGACCTTTGTAATGATTCTTGTTTTGAATATATACAAAGGTGTGTGTCTTTTTGAAAAGATATTTCAATGTTTTGAAAGTTGTTTTGAAATTGTGTTGTGAAGTGTGTTTGAAAATGGCAAGGATGTTTTACAAGTTTTTTGATCAAGTAACTAAGAGTTGTCTACCCTATTTTACTCAAAGATCTTTCTTATGTTTTTAACCCTTTTAACAGTGTTATTTCACCATTGTATTTGATGAACAACCTTGCGTTAGGATGTTTAATGGGACAGACGCGGGTCATCATATACAATCATTGAAGGCAACTTGTGAGACGCTTTAGCAATTTTGTAAGGGACGAGATCGTTTTATCGAAGGCAACATCGAGGGTCATCGAGGGACTACGATCTTTGTTTATTGACGGGACATTTGCTAGAGTGTCTAATACTCGAGGGACATGATTTCATTTTCTGAGGCAACAAGCGAGGTTACCCTAGAGGTGAGAGTGTGAGTTGTGTATTGATTTTCATGCATTTATCTTGTATTAGGTCATCTAGCGATTGATTTTGAATCTTCGCATACAAACCCTAATCTCTAATCATGGCATATTTAAAAAGCATAAAGTGCGAGAATTAAATTCTAAGCTATTACAAGAGAGTATCCGGGGATGGGGGTACAAATTATTTACAAATGGGGATGAGTCTTATCAGAATAATATCCCAAATATTATGGGTTACAACCAAATCGAATCGACGTAATTCAAATATTAACAAATTATAACAAAACGTAAAAATAAAGAGAATCAAAAGTATTATGAGATGCATGTGTTTATTTACAAATGAACAAACAAAATTTAACCTAATGAAAGATTAAGTATTTATTATTATTGTATTTTTTATGAATTATGTAAATAAAGAGTTTTAAAGAAAAGAAAAATTATTTAAGTTAAAGTTTTATTATTTATGTATTTTTTAAAGAAAACTTTTATAAAAAACTCTATTACTATGGTATGACAAATTAATTAGTAATTAAAATTATGTTAAGACAAATTAAAGTAATTACTATCAAAATAAAAAAAAAGGTCAAAAAGAAAAGTAATAGTTTCTTTAAAAAAAAGAGATGAAGGTGATGGGCCTAGGATTAGTATTTGGCCCAAGTAAAAACCAAAAATTAGATTGAAGGGGGGGGGGGGGGTGCAGGCGCTAGTAGAAGTATTGGGCTTAGGCAATTGGGGCG
The DNA here is from genome assembly GCA_948472305.1 of Vicia faba. Taxonomy (NCBI): domain Eukaryota; kingdom Viridiplantae; phylum Streptophyta; class Magnoliopsida; order Fabales; family Fabaceae; genus Vicia; species Vicia faba. The sequence goes on from CATIWC010000454.1 coordinate 264,839, forward strand.
CACAGGCCCAGAATGAAGTGTTGAAAAAATTTGTTAGGGTTCTATTTAGTGTACTCAGAATTTAGGGTTTTCAGTTTTGGTTACAGCGGCGCCTCCTCTCATCTTCTTCGTTCTCTTTGTCTTTCTCAAACGAAGCTTTGATTCTTCCTCTTTCCTCCAAGATGCCAGAGCGTTGCCTCCCCCTTCTATCGTCTTTACAGCGGTCCACGTTGATGGTTTGAAAGGTATATTTTTTTGTTCTAAATACGTTTTAGGGTTTCTTACAGTTTTGCATGTTTAATTCTCTTGAACGTTTATGTTATTGTTTTATCTTTTAATCCATGGTGATTGCGTCTAAGATGCAGTAATGTTTTGGAAGAAAGATCATACCTTAGCGATGGGCTTCTGGAAAATGGATGGAGGGAGAGGGCTTGGAACGACGGTGCTCTTGGTGATCGGAGGTGGAGAAGATGATGACAACAGTCGCTAGCTTGCATTTACGGTATCTCTGTACTTCCTTTTGAATGTTTGATGATGAGTTTGCTCTGAAAACCTCTTTGTTGTTTGCTTTTTGATGATTCTCTTCCTCTGAGGGCTTGAATATTGATTGTTTGATGATGATGAGCTTGCTTGCCTCTAATTTTCTCTTCCTCTTCTCTTTTATTGACCCTGACTTTTTGATGATGAATATATTCTGATGATTATGTTGATGATGAACGTACTCTGAAACTTGTTTCTTTTATTTCTAAAACTCTTCCTTTATTTTGGCCATTGATGTTCTGATGATGATGTTATTCTGAGAACTGCTTTGGTTGTTGTTTTGATTTGAGTTGATGATAGTTTTGGCTTGGACTGTATGTTTGGCCTGGACTTGTGCTGTTAGTTTTACAGGTTTGTCGAGTTTTGAATAAGTTTTGGTTTTGAGCTGGTTTGTTGATTGTAGTTTGGAAATGTTGGAGTGGCTTGATTTGTTTGAGTTGGTTTGTTGATTGTAGTTTGGAAATGTTGGAGTGGCTTGATTTGTTTGAGTTGCAGGCTGTAAGTTTGTGAGTTTGCAGGCTTACAGGCTAGGCAGTTTGGACAGGTTTGAATGGTTTTGAGTTTTGCAGGTTTGAGTTTTGGCCTGTGTGTATTTAGTTTTGACAGGTTTGTTGTTGCTTTTGGACAAGCAGGCTTGTAAGTCTTTGGTGAGCAGGTTTGCTTTGGATTATGTAGGTTTGCAATTTGTTTACAAGGCTTGTGGTGAGTTGTGTTTGTAAGGTAGGCTGTATGTTTGTTGGTGGTTTTTTAGGGCAGGCAGGTTTGCTTTGGGTTATGCAGGGTTACAAGTTTGTAATGCAGATTTTTTTTGATTTTGGAGGCAGGCTTGCGCTTGTTTTGTGTTTTGGAAGTAGGTTTCTGTAGGTTTGGGTTTTGAAAACAGGCTTGTGCTTGTTGTTAGTTTTTTCTGTCCTTTGACTGTTATGCAGGCTTGCTCTTTTATATCTTTTGTGTTTCTCTTATCACTTGAAAAACCTGCCTTTTTCCAAAACTGCAAAACTCTCACTGAGGTTCTCTCTTTCTCTCTCTCCATAAGCATTTTTAATTGCTTATTATATTTTTATTCTGAAAAATTGGGCTGTCTAGAAAATGATGAAAGCATCTTTGACAAGTTTTGACTTGTCAAGTGAACTACATCCTGTTGTCTTCCTTTTTGTCTGTTGTATTGCTGTTTTCATGCTGCATTACCATATTTATCCAATTTGTCTTGTAACTTGGTTTTGGGCAATTTCGTACTGTAGCTGAATATGGGACTTTGCTTGCTGCTGTGTTATTCATTTGCTTGACTTACCTTGGCAGTTTTGGCGCCTGTTTGTCTCTTTGATTTTGTAGTACAGTTTGCTTGGTTAATGCAGCTTGGCAATTAGTTTGTAATTTTGTTTGCTTGGTTACTGCAGCTTGGAACTTTTTTTACTTGACCCATGTTTATGCATCTAGTTTGACATGCTTGAATTTTATATATTTTATCTTTCTCTCTGTGAACCGAGAAGAGCGATCTTCTTGTGATTTGCAGAGAGAAAAATAAAGCGTGACGAAAATAGGCAATCTGATTCTAGACGGCTAATTTTAATGATGATTTTTTTTCTTCTTTTCATTTAAAAATTCTTGTGCTGATTTTATTTTCTTTCTTCTCTTTTCAGGTGGATGCATCTTGGATAATAGCAGAAGCAGTAGATGCCAAAGATTTTAGGAGATTAGGCTTAGGTTTATTATTTTTTCATTTATTGTAAACAAATATTATTGTAAATACCGTAAGTTGTAAATTTACAATATTCCGATAAATTTTGTAACAATATCTGAAAATAATAATAATAAAAAAGTCTTTATCCAAATATCTTCCAATCTTTTCTTGCATTGTTTATTTAATTATTTAAGACTCTTAAATCAAAATAATTGGAACTGTATCCCAATAATTTTAATTCAGATAAAATAAATAATCAACCAACTTTTGCAGTCTCGTAACCTTGCATTACTCACAATACGCATGATACTCCAATTAACACATGCATTGTACATTAAACAAACAAAGCATTCCAATAATTGATAAACCTTTTACTCCACTTAATCAAGCAGTTGCCTTAATGTTCCAAACAAAAGTCTCAGCCCTTATCCCAGATAATTGGGTTTTGAGAAACAACCAGTAATCTTGAACAAGCGTGAAAATAGTGTAACAGTTAACTGAATTTATGAGGATTCAGTTCCTTCTGAGAAATGCGAGCGAAAACCCTAATTCTGGATTGATTGATAAAGAAAAATCTGTTTGACCGATTCTTGAGCCAATCTCAAAAATTAGAGAAAACCCCGGGGTTGTGACTTCTTGTGAAAAAGGGAGGGCAAATTTTGGGGTATAACAAACATGTTAATTCACTTCTGTGCTGATGCGTAAGTCTCCAAAGTTTGAGTTGCGGAAGAATGCAAAATTAATATTGTTCATTAAAAAATACAAACCAACAAAAACATTTGAAGCCGAACTACGGCTTCTCTGATTCCTTAAAAGGGATACGTAGGCATTGGGGTTGGGCCCGAACAAGCACAACTTTTTATTTTCCCTACATTCTTTTCACTTTTCTTTTGCATGCATTCCCTGTACATCTTAGATATAGATTTGAAACACACCCATTATATAGACAATAAGAGTGGACACCGTAGAGTACTAAGGGCGTGTGGGGTGCTAATAACTTCCCCTCGCGTAACAGATTCCCTTACCCGTATCTCTTGGTCGTTCAACCTTGATTTTACCCTTCTCATGTTTACTCAATGTTTACCTTTCCCCTCTTATGGGATAAAAACGTTTGATGGCGACTTCATTGATTTCATTATCAGTTGATTTTCCAGCCGGTTGTTTCACTACTCTATTGATCTCTAAGATGGATCCCATCAAGTACATATTCGAGAAGCCAACTCTCTCCAGAAGAATAGTCTGATGGCAAATGATCTTAACATAATACGAAATTCTGTACACCACTCAAAAAGCAATCAAAGGAACCATATTGGCAGATCATTTGGCACATCAAGCAGTAGACGACTACCAATTTATGAACTTCGAATTCCCAGACGAGAACATCATGCTAATTACAGATTATGATGAACCTGGACCATATGAAGGACCTGATCTAGGATCCCGATGGACTATGGTTTTTGATGGAGCTTCTAATGCGCTTGGTAATGGAATTGGTGCTGTAATTATCTCCCCTCAAGGTTACCATACACCCTTCACTGCCAGACTTTTCTTTGATTATACCAATAACATGGCTGAGTACGAAGCGTGCATCTTGTGTCTTAAAGCTCCTATTGACTTCAGAATCAAATTCCTTAGTGTATATGGGGATTCAGCCTTGGTGATCAATCTAGTCAAGGGAGAATAGGATATAAAGCATCTGAATATTATCCCTTATCGAGAACACGTGCTAACCTTGATTTCATACTTTGAAGAGATTACCTTTGAGCACATCCCAAGGGAAGAAAATCAGTTGGCAGACGCCTTAACTACCATGTCATCCATGTTCAAGCTTAGATAGGGCAACTAGGTTCCAAGAATTACCATTGAAAGATTCGATGAACCGGTACACTTCTATGAAATCGATACTGATAGAGTAGAAGAGAAGACCTAGTTTCATGAAGTGAAAAGGTACCTTGAAGATCAAGAATACCCTGAAGGAGAATCTATCAATGACAAGAAATTCCTGGGGAGGTTCTCAGCTAAATTCTTCTTGAGAAATGGAGTTTTGTACAGGTGCAACCATGATTCAACTCTGCTCTGTTGTATGGACAAGAAGGAAGCAAAGAAAATTATGGAGGATATGCATGAAGGCATCTTTGTACTTATTCCAGTGGAAATACTATGGATAAAAATATTTTTAGAGCAGGTTTCTATTGGTCGACCATGGAAACTAATTGCCACCACCACTCGAGAACTTGTCATAAATGTCAGATCTATGCTGATAAGATTCATGTGCCTCCAGTTCCTTTGAATGAAATGACTGCTCCTTGGCCATTCACAATGTGGGGCATTGATATGATCATAGAAATCAAGCCTACTGCTTCTAATGGACATCGCTTCATTCTCATCGCCATTGACTACTTTACAAAATGGGTTGAAGCAGCCTCGTTCGCATCTGTTACCAATAATGTGGTTGCCTGGTTCATCAAGCATAACCTTATTTGGTGGTATGGTATCCCCGAGAGAATCATCACAGATAATGGTACCAACTTTAACAACACTATGATCATTGAACTATGCACGTAGTTCAAGATCAAGCACCACAATTCTTCTCCATACAGACCAAAGATGAATGGCACAGTGGAAGCCGCCATCAAGAGCATAAATAAGATTGTGCAAAATAATTTTGTGACTTACAAAGACTGGTAAAAGATGTTACCATTTAATCTCCATGGCTATCTCCCTTCAGCACGAACATCAACTGGGGCAACCCCATTCTCTTTGGTCTATGGCATGGAAGTTGTCTTGCCTGTCGAAGTTCAGATTCCTTCTCTGAGTATTATGAAAGATGTAGACTCGGACTAAGACGAGTGGATTCAGACTAGGTTGGATCAGTTGAATTTGATTGGCGAGAAAAGGCTTGCGGTTGTCTGTTACGGTCAGATGTATCAGAAACGTATGATCAAGGCATTCAACAAGAAGATCAAGCATCGGATATATCAGGATGGTGATTTGGTGATAAAGTGCATCATTCTACCACAAGGTGATCCCAGGGGAAAATGAACTCCCACTTGCGAAGGGCCATTTGTTGTCAAAAAAAGTATTTTCGGGCGGTGATATGATACTAACCACTATAGAAGATGAAGATTTCCCACACTTTGTGAACGCGAACATAGTCAAAAGATACTACGCGTGAAAACGACTCGCTAGGTTGACTATCCTAGGAAAAAATAAGGGCATCCTAGCGAACCAAAAGGGTTCGGGTAAAAATTAGGGATATATATATATATAAAAGATTGTACACCCGACAAGTCGAAAACTTGAAAATGAGGCTTGGACAAAAAAGGGTATCCCGGTGGACTGAAACCTCAAAAGGGCGGTCCGGGAAAAATTTAGGGATTAAAAGCATGCAATTATATCCCGTTAGATCACTTACAACAAGATTTATTACCAACTTCAAGTTCAAACAGTGCAAATCAATTTAATTAACTTCTTCTGACAGGAAGGGATGATATGTTCGAAGACATAGGGGAAATAGCAGAGTTGGAACCCAACAAGATCATTTCCACATGGCTATATATTTTTCTTTCACTTTGTACTCTTTCATTTCACGACGACTTCCTCTTACCGGGATTTCCGTCTCTTCGTACAAAATCGCCTGTTTATGGGCAAATTATCAATACAAATACACTCTAAAATTCAAATGTTTTATTTATTCTGTTTTGTTTGCAAAAACGTCTAATGACTAAAATTGAATGAACATGGGCATATAAATGTGATTAACTATTAAAACATGAATAAGCATGTACTCGAGATACTAGGAATTGGGATGATGTTCAAGCTGTCTATAAATTCCCACAGAGCCACTTCTATGAGATTATCTCGACAGAGTAATCTTCATAAATTCATCCCCAATAAGGATACATTCCCCGCATTTCCCCAACCTATGGAGTTCCAATTACTACAGTTCATGGAAATTCTCTTCCCCACCTGAGTTTGAAAACTATAAAGCCAATTTCCCCAGGAGAGTTTGTTTCCTCAGCAAAATACTTCTCTGCCAACAGGGTTTATTTCCCCAACAGATTACAGGCTCCTCAGCTTGAGTCTATTCCTCAGATTTCTAAGAATCACCGGAAAAATTCCTCTCCTCGGTGAAACCACCAATATCCCTGGAGAGTCGCTACGAAACCCAAAACCAGACCGGATACCAGTTAACTTTATCCTCCCTAGACGAGTTAGAAGGTTATCCATCTCTTTTATCCCTAGTCAGGGTATATAGGAATTATTCTCCCCAGACGAGTCGGAAGTTTATCCATCTCTCTTATCTCCAGTCAGGGTATATAAGAATTAAATTCCCCAGTAGAGCAATGAACAACCAATGTTCCCAAAACTCTTCTCCCTAGAGCAGAAGTCAACATTCCCCAGTGGAGTTTTTCAAACAAAAAACAAGAATCCTCAGCGGAAGCATTCTAGACAAGATTGAAGATACACATACTCTTCATCCCCAGCAATAGTCAGAGATTTATTTTCCTAGACAAAAATACTGCATGGGCTTACAAATACACTTTATAATATTTGAAATTCATACGTCATAGCATATGCGTACGAAACGCATGTAGCACAATCTCATTTATTTTGAGAACATCATTATGCAATGCATTTCATACATCATGACATTACATACAACTAAGTCTTTAACTTTTCAGGAAGGATCAATCAACAGACAAATATCATCAACAATTCTCAAAACAGATTGTAGATTAATTCCCAAAACAAGACTGGGCGGTTGTCTACATGATGAATACTTCCTTCAGACATCTTATGGCTCAGATTAAATAGACCAAAGATTTATTCTGATACTTCTTCTAGTAGATATTTTCCTGGCTAAGATTAAATCGAGCAAAGATTTATTCTGATACTTCTTCCAGTAGACATTTTCCTGGCTCAGATTAAATCGGCCAAAGATTTAATCTGATACTTCTCCCGGTAGACATTTTCTGGCTCACATTAAATCGACCAAATATTTATTCTGATACTTCTTCCAGTTAAAGACAGACGCAGACATCCTCTGGCTCAGATTAAATCGACCAAATATTTATTCTGATACTTCTTTCAGTAGACGTTTTCCTGGCTCAGATTAAATTGACCAAAGATTTAATCTCATACTTCTCCCAGTAGACATTTTCTGGCTCTGATTAAATCGACCAAAGATTTATTCTGATACTTCTTCCAGTAGACATTTTCCTGTCTCAGATTAAATCGACCAAATATTTAATTTGATACTTCTCCCAGTAGACCTTTTTGGCTCAGATTAAATCGACCAAAGATTTACTCTGATGCTTCTCCCAATTAAATTCTAGCGTAGACTTAGTCTAATTTCTCTATCAACAGTTACTTTGGATGACATCTATAAGCCCATCTCGGACAACTCTTATTTACCTCTCCAAATGGAATCTGTAATCCCATTCTCGGCATAGTCAACCAACAGCATTACTTCGTGCACAAGCGAATGCAAATTTCTGGGCACTTAAGTGTTCAATCATCTTCCACCTTCAAGTCACGAATGACGGATATGCCACTATAACTCTTCAGGTTTAAGAAGATTGAACAGGGGAAGTTGTTGTACCCCAAAATTTTCCCTCCCTTTTCTTTAAGACATTCCTCACAAAAATTCTCAAATACACAAGGATTCTCAAGAGTTGATCAGACAAGCTTACCTCCTAAGCACTGAGCCCCATACTAGGGTTTTGGTTTTCTCAAGGAAAATTGGACTTATAATGCCTTAAGTGACTTTCATGGTTCATCATAAGTCTCCAAGAATACTCATACCAAGTTTCAAGTCTTTCATCACAAATTTGCTCAGTCAATTGCTCAAATGACTGAAAATCAGTTGTATTGGGTAAAAAGTCAATTGTGGTCAACATACAGTCAAACTTCAATATTATTTTCCAAAATAAACATTTTGATTTGATATTCATCATTTGATCAAGGTTTAATAATAATTCCTCAAGGAAAGCACTCAAATCATCAAAGGGGCAAAATTGTCAAAATTAGCGTTTTGACTGAGAGTGACTGATCATTGACTTTTGACCTAGTACATGAACTAATGACTTAAAGCATGATCTTGAGGAATCAAACACAACATCTTGACTTAATTACATGGTTCAATATATTTCCAAAGGTGCAAGATATTGATAGTTGAAGAATTGAGCCCAACTGATGAAAACTCAACTGTCACACAAAAGACAAACTTTGACTTTTTGGTCAATTTTGAACTTCAAAGGTCAAGAGTCGTCAAAACATTCAAATTTGTAAAGATTGATCAACAAGAATCACAAATTCAACAAAAATTCAAAATTTCCAATACTTAGAAAAATTCAAAGTGTTTTGTCCTTAATAAATTCACTACTTCATAACTATTTTTCACTAAGATACAAGATGATTCAAGGAAAACTTTCAACATGAAAGTTATAGAGCATGATGAGTTATACAATTTTGTACTTGAGGAATTATGTCCAAAAAATGCTTGGATTAATAGATATAGGCCCATGAAGTCATGACATTTTATCTAACACTTAGAGAAATTTTTAACAAGTTTGGCCAGTTTTTCATCACAACTTCTTGGTCAATTTTCACCAACTTCCTTGTTGATTTAGCCAAAATGTTCAACATGGAAGTTATAGAAAATGTTTCAAGCTTTCCAAGAGCATAAAGTTATCATTCTTGAGCTAGAAGTTTCAAAGATATGAAGATGGCATGACAAACTTGAATTATAGGTCAATCTTTTGAAAACCTTATGAGACAATCTTCAAGCATGCTGCATAATCTTCCTTTACAGGCCTCTTAACTTATGAATCTACCTTTAATCAGAAGATTACACAAGATTTTGAGCTATTATACAAGCATCCAAGCCATTGTCAAAATGATTTATCCATTTTGGCATAAATTTAACATTGCCATTCTTGCAAAGTTGCTTTAATCACAAAGTCAACTTCTTGAGCCTCTAACTTGCTCCCTCTGCACACACTCAACACAAAATCCAGAAGCAACATGTTTAAAGTTCCTAACCACTTTATATTTCCCTGTATTTCACATTGAAACCATGTATTTCAAAGATTGATTCATTTACAATCCAACCTAACCACAACATCTGATCTTGCAAATATGATCAGCTCCTTCCCTCCAACCTTTCTCTATAAATAGAGAGGTCCATTTGCAAGTTATACATGAGTTCAATAGCCCTTAAACCTCCTCAATCACTCCTAAAGTCATAATTGCCTTAAAACTCCATTTTGTTACAAGTTTCTGACCTTGAACTCCCAACTTCAAATCTACTCGTGCATTTTCCATTTCAATCATTCAAACATCATCCATACACCATATGGAAGTGATCCAAAAACTTGAACCACTTCTGTAATCCCTCTATCACCATCTACCATTTTCAAAATCCACCATTATAGCTTGACTTGGTCAGAACAGTTGGGAAAGCTACAAGACATTCTATCTATTGGAATAACTTCGGGAAGGCCCTAGCAAGCTCACCAAATCATTGTTTCACCTCTAGAAGTCGTGTAGAGAGCATACAGATTTCATGTCAAAAGGTAAGTTTTTTCTAACTTTGAAATCCTTATTCAAGCATCACTTGCACTTGCTATCTATAGAAAAAATGTAGATGTCAATACCTTGAAACTAACCATGCCTTTAGTTTTCATTTATGTTAACTGTATGATGAGAATTTTGAAGTTGAAGTTTCTAAAAAAATTAGGTTTCAGTTTGGTACTAAACAAAATTCATCTTAGTCTTTGATCTTTAGATTTTAAAAGTTATATGGTTGAATTCATGGTGAAAAATCAAGCAACTTTCATGTTTATATTTTTAAAAATGGCTGAGAAATGAAGGAGTTACAGAATCAAAAATGGAGTTGTTGTTCTTGGCACGTGCGAGGAAGTAGAAGAGGACTTATTCAAATATTCAGAAATGAGTTTGTAATATATTGATTGGTTTGTGTATAAAATAACAGATGTATCACCACCCCAGTGGTTAAAGCGCGCGTTAATGACTATAGGGACCTGGGTTCGATCCCCAGTGGTACCATTTTATTTGTTTTACATTTATTACTTGCAGATTCAATACAAACAAGCCTAGCTCGCATGCCACACACCCTCACTCCCTCACCACATGATCATCACAAAGTTAGATCAAATGCTCCAGAAGGCAAGCGTATGATACACTCCTTGGGGATAGCCACACTGAATCCAATATAGTGTTTGGGCTCCTTGTTTTTGGGCCTAGCGTTCTTACTTATCCTCACCCTCCTAATTTCTTTTTACAACATCAGGACCATTACCCTTTTTTATTATTTTTTCTGTTTCACAAAAGAAACTGATTTTTTGGGCCTAATGTTTTCTGTTTCTCACACCCCCTCTTTTATTTTCTAACTCAAGCTCAATCTTTTTATTTCTTCATATTTTCTTCACTTTTATTTATTTATCTCATTTAATTAAAATACAAAAATATAATTTTTATTTATAAAATTTAGATTTAGGTTTTTTTTTATTAATTAGTTAATTTAATTTTTTGACAAAATTGATTTATTTTAATCACTTTGATTTTATTAAAAACATTAGGTTATACTTCAAATATCTCTTCTAAATAAAACTCCAAAATTATTTTCTAAATATTTAGAATTCTTTAGACTTTAATTTAATTTTGATAATAAAAGACTATTTTAATTTTTTATAGAATTAGGTCTAATTTTTACCTCACATTGCAAATATTTTCTAAACAAAGAAACGACAAATTATTTTCTCAAATACTTAGAATTTTTAGGTTTTCTTAAAACATCTCCGCGCGTTTGTTTATTTTTCACATCATTATTTTCATAGTCATATAATTGATTATGGATTGTAATGGTTTAATTGGGGTTTATTGCATTTCTCCCCCCATTCATAAACTCCCCCCCCCCCCCCCATTCTCAAAGCATTGTAATAGCGTAGGATATTTAATTTTCGTAATTTATCGATTTCCATATTTCTGTTAGTAATTAGGATTTGTATGGCAAGATTAAAATCAATCATAGCAAAACCATAATTCAAGATAAAAATATTGAATCAAACACACTTTGCACACATACACCTCTAAGGTTAATCTCACTTGTTATCTCAGAATCCACACACCCTTTCATTTATTGGATAAAAGAAAAGTCAGTGGCGACTCTTACTATCCGCAACATTTGCGATAAAACACAAAACCAAGTCAGTTCTCCCACTGTATTACTGACTGCATGTCAAGTTGTGTAGATTCTGAACTTGTTACAGGATTTGAAGATCGAGGTAAACAAGCCTCTAAAGTTGATGATTGATAAAAAGTCTGCAATCAATCTTGCCAAGAACCCAGTGATGCATGGGAGAAGCAAGTATATTGAGACCAAGTATCACTTTCTGATGAATCAGGTTCAGAGTGGAATATTAGAAGTTGTACACTATAGCATTCAGAAGTAGCTGACGGACGTTCTAACAAAGGCTATCAAGACTGATCAATTTCTTTGTTTGAGAGATGAAATTGGTGTTGTCAGTTTTGTGTAAATATAAATTAAGGGATGGTGTTGTAAATAATTTATATTTTAGGAATGTTTTATTGACTAAGTCTGTTAGATGGTATTTTAATATTTTTATTATACCCTAATATTATTGTATAAATAACCTAGTAGTAGGTAGGTGTGATACGGTGGGAGAACTGACTTGATGTTTTATGTTGTATCGCAAATGTTGCGGTTTAGCAAGAGTCGCCACCGACTTTTCTTTTATCCAAAAAGGAAAGGTGAAAAAGCACAGGAAAGACCTTTAGAGTTGTTTTTGAGTTCGGGGGTAGATTATGAAAAGGGAAGGTATTAGCACCCTTTTCATCCATGGTTTTCCATGGGCTCTTAGTTACTTGCTATATCACTTGCTTTTGTTTGAATGTGTGCTTGTGGTGGTGATTTTTGAAAGTATTTTGAAAATGGAACTTCGTAATGGTTCTCGTTTCTATAAGAACGCCTACAAAGTGTTTATTTCGAAAATAGTTCAAAGATGAGAGTGTGGATAAAAATGTTTTTGTTGTGAGCAAGCGAGTAACTAAGAGCAAATCTACCTACTCGAAAGGTCTTAAATGTGATTTTCCTCCTCCTTTAGATGTTGCTATTTTACCATTATTTTGGTAAGAAGCCTCATCGTTGGATGTGAAGGGACGGGCGTTGGGACGTTTGTATAGTCATAAAAGGCAACATATGGGACATTTTAGCAATGTCGTTTTAGGGACTAGATCGTTTACCGAAGGCAACATCGAGGGTCATCGAGGGACTATGATCTTTTATCGAGGGTCTTTGCTAAAACATCCATGCTCGAGGAACATGACTATTTTCCAATAGGCAACAAGTGGAATTACCCTAAGGGTGTAAGTGTGCAAATGTGTTTTATTTACATGCATTTTTGTCTTGATTAAGGTGGCCTATTTGTTGGTTTTATCTTACCATACATCCTAGTTACTAACATTTGTATAAGGCGATAAAAATGCAGGAAATAAATATCCTACACTATTACAACCATATTGAAAGGCAAGGAAATGTAAAGGCAAAAAACAAAATAAAAGAGAGGGAAATGAGCTCTTCGACCCAGGAAGTAGCACCCTTCGACTCAAATCTTCATGGCCCCTTTCGAATCTGCCTTTTTGTTTCCTTCAACTGCAGGAGTGTTAGCCGGTAACCTTCGACTCAAATCTTCATGGCCCCTTTCGAATCTGCCTTTCGCTTGAGGCCCAGAAGCGACAACATTCATATTTTGCCACAAGCTCCCTGCTGGTCCTTTGTATGCATATTGGCCCCTCAGAGTATGATTCAAATGGGCTTATGTAAAAGCCAATCGAAGAGTACAACCAACCTGTCTTACAGTCTAAAAATATAATATCCAGATATAACTACGATCTAGGGGTTAGCATGAAAATTTATGGGTTTCAAAGTCCAATCCATAGCTAGACTAAGGCTGATTCTTTTTCGACACACAGGCAGTCAGAATCGAAAACATAATCTAGAAATGTCTACATTTATCTTACAGGCAGTCATAATCGAAGGCTAAAACAAAAGTTCGGAAATGTCTATATTTTTTTATATTGGAATATGTACATGATATTAAAATAAAATGGACTTAAGCTTGAAAGAAAGCTTACCTCTTGAAGTTCTTAAATCTAAGGGAGAGGTACTGGCTTTCTCTGATGCAAAATGAGGGTTCGTTGGGAGTCCCCTGAGACTAGTCTAGTTACTACTTGGTGAAAGTGGCGAATGGATTGAAAGGGGTGGTATGAGTGGGTCGGAAGATATTTTATCACAAGTAATGGGACAAATCCAAAAGCCTATTGTATGATAGTTGGGTGAGTGGGTCGAATGATGATTTGACGGTCACTTGGAGAATGAATTGGAGGTTTTCTCTTAGTGTGTAATAAAAATGTTAAGTGTTTTGAGAATTTTGAGAGATTTCACCAGTATTTTCTTGCAAAAGATATTCCAGGCTATAAACGTGTGATGGAGGCTCTTATTTATAGATGAGTTTGGCTGAGGTTTGGGAGAGAAAACAAAATAAATTTGAACAAGTTGGGTATGTTGTTCTTGTAGCCTTCGAGGTACAGTTTTTTTATATACCAATTTGGTGCAAAGAGTATGGCAGCAATGCAGGACTGTTCTGCAGCAGTTTTTTGGAGTTTTATAGCCAGTGTATCAGGCTTGATGCTGAGGCGCATGGGACTTGGTCAACAAGTACCTTTGGAAACTCAACCATTTGTCTTGACTCCCTAGCCTCGCCTTTCGACCAGATTTTTCAATAAACATCTCTTTTTTTTCAATCGAAGTGTCATTCGAATGTCTCCTATGGATATCCTTTTGAAAGGGACAAATTAAAGCTCTTGGGACGGGTCAGTAATATATGACCTTCGATTGGGGGCGTCCAAACATGTCATGGTATCGAGGTTATGCAAGTGTCGAAGGGAAGCTGCAGGAGGCCTGTAGGAATCCAACAAGTTCTGAGTCGAAGGACATCAATAGGGGGCTTTTCTCTCTTTGAGTCGAAAAAGGCTACAAGAGGCCCTTCCTCTTTGAGTCGAAGGAGGATGTTCCAAAGGGAAACCAAATTCAGTCGAAGCTAAAATGGAGGAGCAACTTCTGTCGAAGTTAAGCACCAAGTCGAAGCAAACTTGTTTTCTTTGATTTTGTCAAAAACAGTCAAATTTATCTGCTTTGCTCTTTCAATAGCTTCCTTCTTGACCTAATGCTTGAAAATCCAATATGATCCATGACGACTTGAGCTGATCAAGCCTTGTGCAGTTTTGGCCCAGTAGAAATCTTGTGAGGAGATTCTTGAAAAAGTGAGAGGGAAAATTTTGGGGTACAACAGTTGCCCCTGTTTAATCTTCTTAAACTTGAAAAGCGAGATATACGCGTTTGTCGTTCGCGGTTGAAAGTAGAAGATGATTGAACACTAGAGTGCCCAGAAATTTGCGCTTGATGATGCACTGGTCGATTGCATAAGGACATAGGCTTAAAGATTCCATTTGGAGAAGCAAAGGAGAATTTTCGGAGATGGGCTTATAGATGCCATCCAAAGACGATTATTGACGTAAATTTTGAACTCGATCTCTTTTTTTTTATAGAAAATGAATCAGAATAAACTGTTGAGAGATTTATCTGAACCAGTGAAAATATGGAGACGGATCAGAATAAACCGTTGAGAGATTTATCTCAACCAATGAAATAATCTGGAGACGAATCAGAATAAACCGTTGAGAGATTTATCTGAACCAGTGAAAATCTGGAGACGAATCAGAATAAACCATTGAGAGATTTATCTGAACCAGTGAAAATATGGAGACGAATCAGAACAAACCGTTGAGAGATTTATCTGAACCAGTGAAAATCTGGAGACGAATCAGAACAAATCGTTGAGAGATTTATCTGAACCAGTGAAAGCCTGGAGACGAATCAGAATAAACCGTTGATAGATTTATCTGAACCAGTGAAAATCTGGAGACGGATCAGAACAAACTGTTGAGAGACTTATCTGAACCAGTGAAAATCTGGAGACGAATCAGAACAAACCGTTGAGAGATTTATCTGAACCAGTGAAAACCTGGAGACGAATCCGAACAAACCGTTGAGAGATTTATCTGAACCAGTGAAAATATGGAGACGAATCAGAATAAATCGTTGAGAGATTTATCTGAACCAGTGAAAATATGGAGACAAATCAGAACAAATCGTTGAGAGATTTATTTGAACCAGTGAAAATCTGGAGACGAATCAGAATAAACCGTTGAGAGATTTATCTGAACCAGTGAAAACCTGGAGACGAATCAGAATAAACCGTTGAGAGATTTATCTGAACCAGTGAAAATCTGGAGATGAATCAGAATAAACCGTTGAGAGATTTATTTGAACCAGTGAAAACCTGAAGACGAATCAGAACAAACCGTTGAGAGATTTATCTGAACCAGTGAAAACCTGGAGACGAATCAGAACAAATCGTTGAGAGACTTATCTGAACCAGTGAAAACCTGGAGATGAATCAGAATAAACCGTTGAGAAATCTATCTGAACCAGTGAAAATCGTTGAGAGATTTATCTGAACCGGTGAAAACCTGGAGACGAATCAGAACAAACTATTGAGAGATTTATCTGAAACAGTAAGAGTCTGGAAGAAATATTTTGTCATGTAGATGGTCGACCAGTCTTTTCTTGTTGAAAATCTTGGTCTGTTGGAAATTTGTTGATGATGATTTCCTGTCAAAATGACTCTTTCCTGCAAAAGGTGAAGAGTTAATTGTATGCAATGCTATGATGTATGCGATGCATGGGGTGATATTTGCCTCTCAAAAT
Organism: Vicia faba; assembly: GCA_948472305.1. Classification (NCBI taxonomy): domain Eukaryota; kingdom Viridiplantae; phylum Streptophyta; class Magnoliopsida; order Fabales; family Fabaceae; genus Vicia; species Vicia faba. The sequence continues at coordinate 280,915 of CATIWC010000454.1, forward strand.
GAATGAGATTGCATGGTATGTACTTGAGTTGTCAATGTTATGATGTATAGATGTAAATGTATGGAATTAAGGATTGTTTGTGTCATAGCATTGTTGGAAGCGGGGAAAATAAATCCCTTCTGAATCACTGATGGATGAGTTTCCAAATATAAACTTTGTTGTAGAAGGGAAAATCCAGACACCGCTTGTAGACTTTGTGAAATTTTGTTGGGGAAATCTGTGAAGCTGGGGACATTTTGGGCCAGTGGTTGGAAATTTTTGCTCTGGTTGGAGAAAGTACCTGCGGGGGTTTTATGGAATGGCTTTACAGATATTATTCTATTTCTTAAAGTCATTAGTAATTGTCTTTCTTTTATTTATTTGTAACAGTAATCACGTTCAAATGCATATGTTCAAAAATATAATCATTGGACGTTTTTTTTTGTAAATAAAACATAGAAATAAAGAAAAACAAATGGTTTCGCACTTTCAAAAGAGATATCTTTGTATTAACTTGAACAGGTGTTTTTTATACAATGAGATGAACACTTTAGCAAGAGAATTTCGTCATAAAAAATGAAAATTGATGCAAAGAAAATATAGCTATGTGAAATAATCCCATGGGGTTCCCTTTCTGCTATAGCCTTCATGTCTCTGAATGTCTTGTCCGCTTGTCGCCTCGGCTAAGTCGATTGGATTGATTTGGAGCCAATTGAGTTGATTGGTTGAAGATTGTTTTCCAGATGATCCAACGGGACATAATCATACGCTTTAATCCCTAACTTTTTCTTGGACCGCCCTCTCGGGTTTTCAGTCTATCGGGATACCCTTTTTTGCCCAAGCCGCCCTTTCGGGTTTTCGACTTGCCGGGTGTACAGATTTTTTTTATTTTCATCCCTTATTTTTGCCTGAACCCTTTTGGTTCGCCGGGAAGCCCTTCTTTTTGCCTAGGCCAGTCAACCTAGCGGGTCTTTGATCATGCGCAGTATCTTTTAAGTATGTTCATATTTACAGGGTGCGGGAGGTCGTCGCCATCCATAGTAGTCAAGATCATTGCTCCACCAGAGAAAATGCTTTTGATTACAAATGGAACTTCATATGTAGGGGTCCATTTGCCCCTGGGATCACCTTGTGGAAAAATGATACGCTTGATTACCAAGTCACCGACCCGATATACCTAACGTTTGACCTTTTTATTAAAAGCTTTGATCATGCATTTTTGGTACATCTGACCATGACAGATAGCTGTAAGCCTCTTCTTATCAATCAAGTTTAGTTGGTCAAACCGAGTCTGAATCCAATCTTCTTCATTCAAACCAGCATCCTTCATGATTCTTAGAGAGGGGACCTGGACCTCAATAGGCAAGACAACTTCCATGCCATATACGAGAGAATAAGGTGTTACCCCAGTTGATGTGCGAGTTGTGGTACGATACCCATGGAGAGAGAATGGTAGCATCCCATGCCAGTCTTTGTATGTAACAGTCATTTTCTGTATGATCTTCTTAATGTTTTTGTTAGCAGCTTCTACATCACCATTCATCTTTGGCCAGTAAGGGGAAGAATTGTGATGCTGAATCTTAAATTGCTCGCACAAGGCGGTGATCATAGTATTATTCAGATTTATACCATTATCAGTGAGGATTCTCTCTGGGATACCGTACCGACAGATGAGATTCTTCTTGATGAACCGTGCGACCACATTCTTAGTAACGGAAGCAAATGAAGCTTCCTCAACCCACTTTGTAAAGTAGTCGATGGCCACTAAGATAAAGCAGTGTCCATTGGAGGCTGTTGGCTTGATTTCTCCAATCATATCGATTCCCCACATAGCAAAGGGCCAAGGAACCGTCAAGACATTCAGAGGAACCGGAGGCACATGCACTTTGTCAGCATATATTTGACACTTATGGCAAGTCCGAGAGTGTTGGTAGCAATCTGCCTCCATGGTAGACCAATAATAGCCTGCCCGTAGGATTTTCTTTGTCATTGTATACCCACTAGAATGAGTACCAAAAGTTCCTTTGTGTAGCTCACCCACGATCCTTTCAGCCTCAGCCTTGTCTATGCACCGAAGCAATACAGCTTCATGACTGCATTTGTACAAAATTTTGTTACTAAGGAAGAATTTAGCCGAGAACCTTCTTAGGAACTTCTTGTCATTCACCGAAGCTCCTTCCGGATATTCTTGAAACTCGAGATACCTCTTGACTTCATGAAACCAAGGCTGGTCCACTACCTCTTCAGTATTAATCTCGTGACAGTAGGCTGGTTCATTCATCCTCTCAAGGGTGATTTGAGGAGCCTCGTTATCCCAATTAAGTTTAAACATAGATGACATTGTAGCTAAAGCGTCTGCTAGCTGATTTTCTTCTCGCAGGAAATGCTCGAAGGTAATCTTCTCAAAATGCGGCAACAATGTCAACACATGTTCTTTATAAGGGATAAGGTTGGGGTGCTTGGTGTCCCATTCCCCTTTGACTTGACTGATGACCAAGGTTGAATCTCCAAATACATCCAAGTGTTTGATCCCTAAGTCTATAGCAGCTTTGAGACCGGAGATGCACGCTTCGTATTCTGCCATGTTGTTTGTACAGTTGAAGCAAAGTCTGGCAGTAAAGGGAGTATGACATCCTTCTAGATATATGAGTACGACACTGATATCATTGCCAAGTGCGTTGGAGGCCCCATCAAAGAACAGGGTCCATCGGGATCCTTGTTCAGATCCGTCATATGGCCTGATCTCTTCGCAGTTGTCTAACGTCATGATGTCTTCGTCCGGGAATTCAAACTTCATGGACTGATAGTCTTCTACAGCTTGGTGAGCCAGATGATCAGCCAATACACTGCCCATTATAGCTTTCTGGGTAGTATACTGTATGTCATATTCTGTCAGGATCATCTGCCATCTTGTTATTCTCCCAGAAAGAGCGGGCTTCTCAAAGATGTACTTTATCGAATCCATTTTAGATATCAACAAAGTAGTGTGGGTCAGCATATATTGTCTCAGCCGGCGAGCAGCCCATGCCAGAGCGCAGCAAGTTTTCTCGAGCAGTGAATATCTTGTTTCTTAGTCGGTAAACTTTTTGCTCAGGTAATAAATAGCATGCTCTTTTCGGCCAGACTCGTCATGCTGCCCCAACACACACCCCATTGAGTTTTCTAAAACAGTTAGATATAAGATCAATGGCCTTCCCTCGACAGTTGGAAACAACACAGGAGGTTCTTACAGGTATTCTTTGATTTTGTCAAAAGCAACTTGGCATTCGTCGTTCCATCTAACTACTTGATCTTTCTTCAAGAGTTTGAAGATTGGTTCACAAGTAGCTGTCAGGTGAGAAATAAACCTGGCTATGTAATTCAGACGTTCCAAGAATCCTCTGGCCTCTTTCTCAGTACGAGAAGACGACATTTCTTGTATCGCTTTAACCTTGGCAGGATCAACTTCGATACCCTTGTTGCTGATGACGAAACCCAGGAGTTTACCAGACCGTACTCCGAATGTGCACTTGTTTGGATTCAATCTCAACTTGTACTTCTTCAGCCTCTCAAACAGCTTCTATAGGTGATCGAGGTGCTCTTCTTCCGTCTGTGATCTGGCTATCATATCGTCTACGTAGACCTCTATCTCACGATGTATCATGTCATGAAATAAAGCTACCATAGCACGTTGATAGGTTGCCCCAGCATTCTTCAGTCTTAATGGCATGACCTTATAGCAGAAAGTTCCCCATTGTGTAACAAAGGTTGCTTTCTCCATATCTTCAAGCGCCATTTTGATTTGGTTGTAGCCCGAGAAGCCATCCATGAAGAAAAACACTTTTTGTTGCGCCGTATTGTCAACTAAGATGTCAATGTGGGGAAGTGGGAAATCATCTTTGGGGCTTGCCCTGTTTAAGTCTTTATAGTCCACACACATCCGCACTTTACCATCTTTCTTGGGTACAGGGACAACATTGGCCACCCATTGGGGATAAGAGGTGACAGCCAAAAATCCAGCATTGAATTGCTTCATAACTTCTGCTTTGATCTTTTTCGACATGTCGGGCCTCATACGACGAACCTTTTGCTTTACTGGGGGACAATCTCCCTTTGTAGGCAGACGATGTACCACAATGTCTGCATCTAGTCCTGGCATGTCTTTGTACGACCAGGCAAAGGTCTCAACATAATCGTGCAATAACTGAATCAGACGCTCCTTGACACTAGGTTCCAAGTTGGCACCCACCTTGACCTCTTTCTTATCTTTCTCAGTTCCCAAGTTAATTGTCTCGACCGACTCTTTGTGCGGCTGAATGGTCCTTCCTTCCTGTTGCAACAACCTGGCCAACTCTCCTGGCACTTCATAATCTTCCTTACCTTCGTCGTCGGCTTGGTAGATCAGATTTTCAAAGTCACAATTGGCCATAGCAGAACTGTTACCCATGGGATCCTGAGTGGATGTAAATCTGCATTTTTAATATGTGAGTGTGTCTAAGAGCATAGCTACCTTTGAAAGATATAAAATGTAAGAAAGAAAAGACAAAGAAAACAAAATTTGATGCAAAACGTCCATGATTCATTAATGACATATGAGAATGAAGTGACAACCCTTACAAATGGACCATTGTGCCTCGGGTAAGACACAAGGTTTTAAAAAAGTCTGAATTGTTTAAATATTACAAGCCTGGAAATATTAAAAGACAATTACTCTTGAATAAAATTAATAGGAATGAAATCTTTGGCCTCCCAATTGTTAAGCCCTCCGCCGATAGTTGGAAAAATCCAATCATCCATGTCACAGCTGTCATCACTATCTTCTAATGCATTGACTCCTTGATTGCTGATACGCAGAGGTGGCCCCCTGCACGAGAATGTCGGACATCTTTCTGAGCCTCTGAAGTGAATCCCAACCCAAATTTGTCGGACTTGTAAGGAAAATCCGGAAGCTGACCCCAGATAGTGCAGCCCCCCTCTCCAACTACTGCTCAAGCATCCTTCAACGAGGCCAGCTTTAGTAGGGGTCTGGTAATCTTCGGGGCCTTTGGAGTAGACTTGGTTGTTGCGACCGTTGCTGGAACCTCCTCAAAGTTCTGACAGGGAGTCTCTATGAATTCGCCATCCATTTCAACATACCTGAAAGAGTTCAAATGGATAACCATGTATTCCTCTTCTCCGCGAACTGTGACAATCTTCCCTCTGATCGGGTATTTTAGCATTTGGTGTAGGGTGGAAGTGACTGCACCAGCTCCATGGATCCAGGGTCGACCCAACAGACAAGAGTACGAATGGAGGATGCCCATCACATAGAAAATTGAGTCAAAGGTCTGAGTCCCAATTTTTATGGGGATACCAACTTCTCCGTGCACGGTCCTCTTGGAACCATCAAAGGCCCTTACTATGATGTTGCTAGGTTTCAAGATGAGCCCCTCGCAATCCAGTCGGTTAAGGGCATTTTTGGGCAAGACATTCAATGATGAACTGGTATCCACCAAAACATGGGCAAGTATGGTGCCCCTGCATTCAATGGAAATATGTAAGGCATCGTTGTGCTTCCTCCCCTTAGAGGTTAAATCAGCATCGGAAAAGCCCAATTCGTTATCAGCAGTTAGACTGGCCACACAGTCTTCAAAATGGTCGATGGAGGTCTCTTGGGGCACATGAGCGGTCTTAAGAAACTTTACCAAGGCTTTGGCGTGAGTTTCAGAGCACAAAAGTAAGGACAACAATGATATCTTTGAGGGGGTCTGCCCCAATTGTTCTACAATGTTGTAGTCACTTTTCTTGATTATCTTCAGGATTTCTCCTATCTCTTTTCTAGAAGCTTCAAGGATGTCTTCGGGACGTTCTCTTGCTTGGGCAGGCTCAACCAAAACCTCTTTGCCCCTTATATCGGCAGTAGGGATAACAGTAGGAGTATCACTGGCGGTGTCGGTAGGAATGGCAGTAGTGATGATCACAGGGATAGAAACGGTCTTTGTAGAAATCTCAGGTGAGAAGACTCTTCCACTTCTTGTTATTTTGCTGGTTCCAGTGATGTTACCGATATCAGGATCAATATCTCTCGCAACTTCATTTGTGACAGCCAACTGGTCTTGCTTGACACCGTAGTAATAAATGTCAGCCTCATAACTCTAGGGAACATCTTTATCTAAGGAGTATGGTATTGGTCCTGGCATAGTGATGATTAATGGTGCAGATCTGGGAGCAGATGTAATCCTGATAGGTCTTTTGGTGGAGACCCTGGGAGGATTGTCGGAAATAGTGATTATCGAAATATCTTGATAAGAGCTTTTGATAAGAGGTAGCTTTTCAAATAGAATTTCTTTACTAGTCATCAGGCGTTGGACGCCTATCTTTAGTAACAAACAACCGTTCGGCAGAGATTTGCAAAGGTGGAAATTTTCATCGCAAGCTGGGAACAAGCCGGCTTGCAGTAGATTTTGTTTAATGGTCAACAAAGGAGTAACCAAGTCATTCACAGAGGAAACAAAATGATCATCATCAATGGCGTTGATAGCTTGGCCATGTCTGGGCATTGGTGCCGTTATTACATTAGGCGTTTCTGGGGGCTCAAATTCAATCTCTTTCGCATCAATAAGGTCTTGCACCTTATTATTTAAGGTCCAACAGTCATTTGTATCGTGCCCTAGGCTTTCAGAATGATAGGCACATCGGGCGTTCGGGTTGTAGCGGGGAGAAGCAGTATTGGGATTCTTAGGAGCTTCCTTTAAGGTTACTAGATTAGTCTTGAGAAGGTGTGGCAAAACCTGAGACATGGTCATGTTAATCCGGGTAAATCGTCTCATGGGCGTTTCTGGTCTGTGCTGATAATTTCGCTGTTGATATGGCGCAGGATTAGAGATCATGACAGCCCCTACTATCGGACGACGGTCAGTTTTGTTTTGATTCATATGGTCATACGCAGTGCTGACCTCCTTCTTTCCAACAAAAGGTTTCTTCACCATACTTGAGGATGCATCTCTTTGAATTTTGCCGCTTTTATACCGGCTTCGACCCGCTCACCAGTCATGATTAATTCGGTAAACCCAGATGAAGAACTCCCAATCAGGTGATTGAAAAATGGTCTTAACAAGGTGCCAAGGAACATATCCATTAATTCTCTATCGGATAAAGGGGGTTGGACCCTGCCTGCGAGATCCCTCCATTTTTGAGCATAGGTTTTGAAACCCTCATTTGTTCCCATAGACATACTTTGTAATTGTGTCCTAGTTGGAGCCAAATCAGCATTATACTGATATTGTTTGTAGAAAGCGGCAGCCAACTCTTCCCAGTTGCAAACATTGGACCCTTCTAATTGGTAGAACCAATCCAACTGAGTCCCCGATAAGCTCTCCTGGAAGAAATGCACCCACAGATTCTTGTCATCCGTGTGGGGTTGAATCTTTCTAACATATGACTTTAGATGTAGTTTTGGGCAAGAGACACCATCATATTTGGCGAAAGTTGGGACCTTGAATTTCTGTGGGATGACAACCCCTGAGATGAGTCCTAATTCTTCAAAGTCCAAACCGGGTACCCTCTGAATCTCCATGGCATTCAAATGATCCTCTAGTTGTTTGTATTTATCATCAGCAGGAGGATATTGTTCCTCAGAGTAATCAGGCTCTTCCTCTCCTTCGGATACTGGGTCTTCGTTCACTTCCTGGGTCTCGACTCCTTGGTTATCTCCTTCACCTGATGATGTTGCAAAGTCTAAGGTTCGCCTGGTCTGCCCTTTAAACCTTCTTCCCAAGATCACAACTCCGGTTGGTTTCTTCATTTTCTTCTTCTTCTCTTTGGCTAGTAGAGTCTTCAACTCCTCTTGTCCTTTTGTCAGCGCCATGAGCATTTGTTGAAATTGGGCATTTTGCACCTGAAGATCTTTCACATTCTGTTTAACATCCATCTCACTGAAATAAACAGTAGAGGGATAAGGTGACCTGTTATGAGAAACCTGTATGATGTTATGATGAATGAAGATGCAATATGCAAATGATTTCAAGGAAATTTATAGATTTAAACTTGTCCAAACAAAAAGGAACACACGTCATATTAAATAAAACCAAGTTTGAATACATCATGCCTCCTTGGGCTTACAAAGAAAGAAACAAAATACAGCAAGAACTCTTAAGACAAAAAGATCGAACACATCCTCTTTGGAGCAAAGTAGGTATTCATATTTTTCTCTTCATGAAGTAGTTTGGTGAGCTCCAGAACCTTCTTCTCACTGGCGTAGTACTGGGTTTCAAAGGTGTCTCGTTCTTCCTTCAACTGAATCCAAGCTTTTTGCAGGTCTTCGAGAGAAGTAGGCATGTCAGGATGAAGAACTGTGTATGGGACGTCTCCTTCAATGACATGCTCAATGATGACAGGAAAGATGGAAGGGTAAGGCATCAAGAGACTTTGGGTACGATCCCGTACCCACTTAAGGTAAGGCTCGAGAGGGATAGAGTTTTTACGTCCCAAAGTCGTACTGTCCACCTTGTTCACCATTCCCCAAGCACGTGCAAACCTCTGGCGATAACCTTGGTCTTCTTTATCGTAGTCGAACACCAAACCCTGGACGAGCATCTCATGAGGGCCGTCTCTTCGGGCATACCCGAACTGTCGAAGAGCTAAACACGGGTTGTAGGTGATACCTCCCCTAATACCTAGTAGAGGTACATTAGGGAACTCCCCACAGCGGTCAATGATAGAGATATCTTCCAAAGATCTCGAGCACCAACAGATATCAGAGTGGGTGAGAGACATCATCCTTTGAGACCAAGTCAATCTTTGCTCGGTCTTCAATGTTGACTGCGGCAGGTGTGAAGTTAACCACTTAGCGAGTAGGGGTATACAACACAAAAGGGTACCTCTTTTCTTCATGGTACGGGTATGAAGGCAATGCAAGATGTCTCCTAGTAAGGTGGGTATAGGATTGCGAGAGAGAAAGACTTTAATGGCATTAACGTCTATGAATTGGTCCGAATTGGGAAACAGAACCAAACCATAAATGAGGAGGGCTAGTACGTCTTCGAACGCTTGGAAATCCATGTCATCCCATAATGAACGAGCCTTCTCCAATAGAAACTTAGCTAAAAAAAATTAACTCCACTTTTCGTCTCTCAATTGGCTACGACGTCGGACCTCCTCACATGTAAAGCTTCGGCGATGACTTCAAGTTTTAGAATCCCTTCTAGACCGGTGAACGGTATCTGATTAAGCACGGGCACCCCTAAGAGCGGAGAGAACTCTTCTAGTGTAGGTACCAACTGATAGTCCGGAAAAGTGAAACAATGATGTACGGGATCAAAGAATTGGAATAGTACACACATCATCTCTTCTTGGAAATTGGATGTAGCCAAACTAAGGAGTCGACCATACTTCTTGGTAAAAGGAGAATCCCCGGGAACTCTTGAAGCTAGCTCTTGAAGTTGGGGATGTGCTTTCACAAAGCTGATTCAGATGGTGTTTCTTCGGAGAGAATTCATGTCCTACAAAAAAAAACAAAGATAAACTTCTAAATCCTTGAAATGGTTAGTGAGCATGCATATGATGTTGATTATGTTTATGATACACACACAACAAACAGATCCCTATGTTTTAGGCTTGCATGAGTTTTGTAGGTGAGTACCCTCTTGAAGTCTAGTTAGCTCAACCTGTCCTAGAAATAATGATCGGGTTCTAAAGGATCTCAATATCACTGACCTTTCTCTTAGGCATTGTCTCAGCACAACAATCTTTTCTTACGGCCGGGATATCCCAAAAGTCTAGCCTCAATGAGTGTAGTATCGAGTATCAACCAATTTTCAGCTTTATACCGAATCCGGCTACCTCACTATGTCCTAATGGCCAAGTTTGTTCAATTAGGGTTCTAAGGTTAATTAGTTCTTCATGGCGCCACTCAGCGGCCCCGTATTCTCCTCGATTCACCACGAGGGATACCGGTACCCACAAATGTGTCACACTAACATAGCCATTGTCTCAACCATATCAGTCTACGCCGTACAGTCTCCACAATCTATTGCTATTTACCTAAAAAGGTACCCCAGATTCGGGTGGAGGATCAAAGAAAGCCCAATACAAAGAACTAAATATAAAGCACACAAATCAAATAATGAAATTGAGTAAAGGTGATCTAACCCTAAGGTAACCCCACTTCTTTTATCTTATCCCCAGCAGAGTCGCCAGTTCTATGATACGGTGGGAGAACTGACTTGATGTTTTGTGTTTTATCGCAAATTTTGCGGTTTAGCAAGAGTCGCCACTGACTTTTCTTTTATCCAAAAAGGAAAGGTGAAAAAGCACAGGAAAGACCTTTAGAGATGTTTTTGAGTTCGGGGGGTAGATTATGAAGATGGAAGGTATTAACACCTTTTTCATCTATGGTTTTCCATGGGCTCTTAGTTACTTTCTAGATCACTTGCTTTTGTTTGAATGTGTGCTTGTGGTGGTGATTTTTGAAAGTATTTTGAAAATGGAACTTCGTAATGGTTCTCGTTTCTATAAGAACGCCTACAAAGTGTTTGTTTCGAAAATAGTTCAAAGATGAGAGTGTGGATAAAAATATTTTTGTTGTGAGCAAGCGAGTAACTAAGAGCAAATATACCTACTCGAAAGGTCTTAAATGTGCTTTTCCTCCTCCTTTAGATGTTGTTATCTTACCATTGTTTTGGTAAGAAGCCCCATCATTGGATGTGAAGGGACGGGCGTTGGGACGTTTGTATAGTCATAGAAGGCAACATATGAGACGTTTTAGCAATGTCGTTTTAGGGACTAGATCATTTACCGAAGGCAACATCGAGGGTCATTGAGGGACTACGATCTTTTATCGAGGGTCTTTGCTAAAACACCCATGCTCGAGGAACATGACTATTTTCCAATAGGCAACAAGTGGAATTACCCTAAGGGTGTACGTGTGCAAATGTGTTTTATTTACATGCATTTTTGTCTTGATTAAGGTGGCCTATTTGTTGGTTTTATCTTACCATACATCCTAGTTACTAACATTTGTATAAGGCGATAAAAATGCAGGAAATAAATATCCTACACTATTACAACCATATTGAAAGGCAAGGAAATGTAAAGGAAAAAAACAAAATAAAAGAGAGGAAAATGAGCTCTTCGACCCAGGAAGTAGCACCCTTCGACTCAAATCTTCATGGCCCCTTTCGAATCTGCCTTTTTGTTTCCTTCGACTGCAGGAGTGTTAGCCGGTAACCTTCGACTCAAATCTTCATGGCCCCTTTCGAATCTGCCTTTCTCTTGAGGCCCAGAAGCGACAACATTCATATTTTGCCACAAGCTCCCTACTGGCCCTTTGTATGCATATTGGGCCCTCAGAGTATGATTCGAAGGGGCTTATGCAAAAGCCAATCAAAGAGTACAACCAACCTGTCTTACAGTCTAAAAATACAATATCCAGATATAACTACGATCCAGGGGTTAGCATGAAAATTTATGGGTTTCAAAGTCCAATCCATAGCTAGACTAAGGCTGATTCTTTTTCGACACACAGGCAGTCAGAATCGAAAACATAATCTAGAAATGTCTACGTTTATCCTACAGGCAGTCATAATCGAAGGCTAAAACAAAAGTTCGGAAATGTCTATATTTTTTATATATTGGCATATGTACATGATATTAAAATAAAATGGACTTAAGCTTGAAAGAAAGCTTACCTCTTGAGGTTCTTAAATCGAAGGGAGAGGTACTGGATTTTCTGATGGAAAATGAGGGTTCGTTGGGAGTCCCCTGAGACTAGTCTAGTTACTACTTCGTGAAAGTGGCGAATGGATTGAAAGGGGTGGTATGAGTGGGTCGGAAGATATTTTATCACAAGTGATGAGACAAATCCAAAAGCCTATTGTATGATAGTTGGGTGAGTGGGTCGAATGATGATTTGACGGTCACTTGGAGAATGAATTGGAGGTTTTCTCTTAGTGTGTAATAAAAATGTTAAGTGTTTTGAGAATTTTGAGAGATTTCACCAGTATTTTCTTGCAAAAAAATTTCCAGGCTATAAACGTGTGATGGAGGCTCTTATTTATAGATGAGTTTGGCTGAGGTTTGGGAGGGAAAACAAAAGAAATTTGAACAAATTGTGTATGTTGTTCTTGTAGCCTTCGAGGTACAGTTTTTTTATATACCAATTTGGTGCAAAGAGTATGGCAGCAATGCAGGACTACTGTGCAGCAATTTTTTGGAGTTTTATAGCCAGTGTATCAGGCTTGATCCTGAGGCGCATGGGACTTGGTCAACAAGTACCTTTGGCATCTCAACCTTTTGTCTTGACTCCCTAGCCTCGCCTTTCGATCAGACTTTTCAATAAACATCTATTTTTTTCAATCGAAGTGTCATTCGAATGACTCCTGTGGATATCTTTCAAAAGGGCCAAATTAAAGCTCTTGGGACGGGTCAGTAATATATGACCTTCGATTGGGGGCGTCCAAACATGTCATGGTATCGAGGTTATGCAAGTGTCGAAGGGAAGCTGCAGGAGGCAAGTAGGAATCCAACAAGTTCTGAGTCGAAGGACATCAACAGGGGGGCTTTTCTCTCTTTGAGTCGAAAAAGGCTACAAGAGGCCCTTTCTCTTTGAGTCGAAGGAGGATGTTCCAAAGGGAAACCAAATTTAGTCGAAGCTAAAATGGAGGAGCAACTTCTGTCGAAGTTAAGCATCAAGTCGAAGCAAACTTGTTTTCTTTGATTTTGTCAAAAGCAGACAAATTTATCTGCTTTGCTCTTTCAATAGCTTCCTTCTTGACCTAATGCTTGAAAATCCAATATGATCCGTGGCGACTTGAGCTGATCAAACCTTGTGCAGTTTTGGCCCAGTAGAAATCTTGTGAGGAGATTCTTGAAAAAGTGAGAGGGCAAATTTTGGGATACAACAGTAGGTCAATGTATCAATTACTTTTTATTTTGTAGCTATCATTTAATATATTTTTTTTGTCTTTCATCTCTCCTTGTGCACCAATAATAAGAACAATATACAACTGCATATTTAAACTTCTTCTATGAAAAATACAATTGGAACAGCCACATGCAAGCCTCTTACTTTTCTCATTGACCAAGTACCCTCTAGGGGAAAGATATATACATACCTTGTTAGGTGGGAAATGATGCAAGGGATCTTCACTAAAGTCATTCAATAAATTCCTATCTTCACCGTCGTCCTGAAGCTCTAGATCAGATGTAAGAATACCCACAAATTCAAAAATGTCATTCAGTCTCAGTTTGGACTCTGATGTATCATATACCTGGAATGGCACCAGAGGAAAATGAGGAAATACATATGATATAATTCCATGAAATTAAGTTTAAAATTTTTTTATCTCTGTATGATAACAATCTAAAACCTGAAGACAATAAATCTTACTTTCACAATACAACTAGATGAGTTACCATTGAGACCAGACATTAAACTCGTACAAGAGCCAGCGGTCTTAGGTACAGCACCCTGAGGTTGAGAGGCAGGGGAAGGGCGTTCACCTTCTCTTTGTAAAAGAAATAGAGTAACCAATTCTTTAAGAAACAAAAGTAAAAGGTTGAACCAATTATCAAACTGAAGAAGTTAACTACTCCACTACATGGAAGTATTTACAAAATATTAATCAACTAGTAAACACATTTAAAACATAAACTGGAAAATACCACTACGCGTATTATAATTCAGTTATTCAGAATAAATCACAACACTCATGTTGCAAGCTGAATAGAATACTAAACAAACTAAGTAAACTGCTCATGATTTCATAAACTTTTGGTTGACCTACATTTCACAAGAAGCATCGTGATCGTGATCGTGATCTGATGGTTTGCTATGCGGTACATTATACTGCCATATTATTCTCCAATAGTTACAGTCTCATTTAACGTTAGAGATCAATAGTATAAATAAAAAATTTTATAAGAATCATTTATTAAATGAAATATTTAAAGGGATTAAATTTAAAAACAGTTATATTTAGAGGGACTAAAAATATATTTAATTTTTTTTAATTGAGTAATATTTTTTTGATATGGTATATATTAATATAAGTTTCAGAAAATTTTGATATAAACTTATTATAGATTTATAAGAGTTTTTCATATAATATTTTTTAAATTTAATTTTTTAATATTTTTTTATTATGGAAAGAAAAATAACTTTACTCATAATAAAATCTTAATTTTTTAAAAAATTTAACTAAAATAAATAGTAAATAATTGACAATTTTATAAAATTAGTTGGAATTTATGTTTTTTAAATAAATTAATTTATTTATTATTGTAATGATTAAATTTAATTCATAACAGTTTTGTTTTAAAATTAATACTCCCTCTGGTCTCATTTATAAGAAAAAATTAACTTTTTATATACATTAAATAAGTAATGTATTTGGACAATATATTGTCCAAATACATTACTTATTCAATGTATATAAAAAGTTAATTTTTTCTTATAAATGAGACCGGAGGGAGTAGTTAATTATAATCGTTTTAATCAGTTACATATACAAAAAAAAAAATTTAAATATAATAATGAGCATTTGAGAGGTCATGATTGTTATTAGAAATTTTGTATTCTATAACTATATTCTTTTATGTATGTTGGGTCAAATTAGTAAATAGTAGAATAAATTGGAGAATTATTAATAAAATAAAATAAAATAAAATAAAATAAAATATCAAATATAAACTCATAAAGAAATTTATTTTTATTTTTAAATTTTAATTAAATTAATGTATAAGGATTATTTAAAATAAATAATTACTAATTGACCGCTTTAAGAAATGAGTTGGAATTTATGTCGTTTTTTAAATAAATTAAATAATTTATTATTGTAATGATTAAATTTAATTCATAACAGTTTTGTTTTAAAATTAATAATTAATTATAATGTTTTCAATCAGTTACATATACAAAAAGTTTATTTTAAATGTAGTAGTGAGTATTGGAGAGGGCATGAGTATTATGAGTATTATTAGAAATTTTATATTCTATAACTATATTTTGTTATATATGTTAGGTCAAATTAGTAAGTAATAGAATAAATTTAAGAAATATTAATAAAATAAAATAAAATATCAAACATAAACTCATAAAGAAATTTATTTTTTATTTTAAAATTTCAATTAAATTAATTTATGAGAATTATTTAAAATAAATAATGAATAATTGACAATTTTAAAAAATGAGTTTGAATTTATGTTGTTTTTTAAATAAATTATTAATAAAATAAAATAAAATATCCAACATAAGCTCATAAAAAAATTATTTTTTTGTTTATATTTCAATTAAATTGATTTATACGGATTATTTAAAATTCTTTTTAACCAGAGTTAATTTTATATAATAAATTTACTTAAAATCTATTTTTCTAATAAAAAATATACTAAATATAATTTTATGGCATAACTTTCACTAACAGAATATTTTAATGGGAGAATCAAAAAGTTAACAATTATATATATTTAATTATTTAATTAATTATTTTAATATAGAAATATTTTTTGGGTTGTTTAAATATTTTAAAGTTTAATTGCATATAATTTAAATGTAGTATAATAATATTACTAGAAAAAAGAGTAATATAAAAATTGAAATATCTAATATAATGTCACATCAGCATTAGGGTTAGGGTTGTGTGTTAAGTTTTCGTCATGATAACATAAATTTAGATTAAGTAGATGATATTGTCAATAGAGTTTTAAATGATACAAATTATTTCCTCTGTCCTAAATTAAATGTCATACTTGACACTTCCATACATATTAAGAAAGTGCAATAAATGAAAGAGAGAGAATAATGATTTTATCAAATTATCGTGATCAACTATTAGTTTATTTGAATTAGCATAAATGCAGAGTGAGAAAACAATAAATTAAGTGTATTAGTTAGAGGGAACAATTGGAAGATAAAAATTAAAATTGTATTGGTAAGCTAAAGTGACAAATATTTTTGGACAAATAATTTTTCAAAATCTACCACTTAATTTGGGGCAGAGGAAATACTAGTTTTTATAAGTAGGGAAAAAAATCCTTTTATTCTTTTAACTTTACCTTGGAATTTTAAGTTTTAAAAGTATCGAAGTAGTCTTTATATCTTTAAACAATGTCATTTTCGTCCAATTTTCATAAACAACGTCTATTTTTGCTCGTGTGGCACATGTTCATCATCAAAATTCTAAGAGAGCATCTAACGTGACACCTGTTTGTGAGTACAACTTCATCATTAGATATTTTGCATGATGTTAAAATTGGGAAAAGCTAGCATTTATGTATATTAGACGGTATATCTATGTCTTGTGGCACTCCTTTGCATTATGAGCCTTAGGAACCATTAAAAACTATTTTAAAATTGATTCAAGTTATGGAAAACAAGTTTTTGCATAAATTTTCATTGCATGTGTCGACACATACGGTTTTCAGGTCGACACATGCAACTCAATTGTGAAGCATGTAGCCTCTGGAAGGCTCAGGTCGACACATGCATTGCATAGGTCGATACATATTGAATCATTTCTAAAATTGCAGAAATTCTTATTTTATTGTCGCCACATATAAATTTCAGGTCGATGCATTTAATGTTGTTTTAAAATTTGTAGCCTCTAACTTACTTCGGTCGACACATAATGTAACACCCTCTAAACCCCCAATGCAATAATATGGCATAATTAGAGTAAAATTAGCATACATATCAAAATAGGACGTCATATGTATTTCAAAACCAACACAAATGCATTGGTCATGCTCATAACACGCATTTAAAATCATGTTCCATATACTAACACATAGGCATATCACATCGGAATAATTCTCTTTTCAAAAGCGATACCAATAATTGAATTTTATAATAGAAATAATGTATTAAAACATTAGGCACTAAAGTCCACTCATCACATTATCTCAAATACAATATAAAATAAAGAAGAGTATATCAAATATCTCTTTAAACAACATGAGTTCAAACGTTTCTCCGTGTTACATAACCAAAGAATGATTCACTACCTAAATAAAGATAAACAAGGAACTAGCTCATTCAACTAATCCTCGCAATGTCGTATAAAACATCATTCCAACAGAAGGGTGAGAATTCACATCATTAAAGAAATATATAATAATAAGTAATACGTAACATACATACATCAATTGAATTCATCACACTTCATATATTCATGTATTCAACATTTATCCAATCCAATTCACATGTTTACATATACGACATTGCTCAACAATCTATAATTCAAATGATAATCAATCACAAATACCACGAAATGTAACATTCACATCAATATCACATATTACACACCAATTCAACATTTCACATCGACACGCGTGACTCGAATGCAACTCAATGTAATATACATGTGGTAACAATTGTTATCCTTTACGGTTTTTACGTTTAAAATCGACTCCATTTCCAAGATAGATAACCACCCAAAAAAAAACCTATCTTCTAAGCTTCAAATCAATCCTCTAGGTTTGGGACAAGTCCCTAGCTTCCACGAAACTAGCAAACATTACCTCTTGACAACAAATGATGCATGTTCAATCTCAAAAATCATATGCAATTAAGACCATCTCTCAATCTTAATTATACAAGCATACATCACATAATTTATCACATTTTAATTATCACACCTTTACACAAACATATATATTTCATGTCATCATTCACATACAATGCATTCTCATAGCATTAATCAACTCAACACACCACAATAACATATAGCAAGTAATGTCAAACAATGTTATTCACATCCAACATCAATTCACAACATACATATACACAAAATTCAAGTATCATGTTCATACAAGGAATCACCTCAAAACCCATCCAAACTCATTCCTAAAATTCCCAAAAATTGATGATAATCCATGATAAATCATAAGCATGCAAGGTCCTGAACCGTTCATGAAAATATAAAATTGTTCATCCCCCCAGATTGCGCTAAGCGGTACCTAGAGCGCTAAGCGGCCTCGCAAAAAACTATAAAAATGTTGCAAAGACAACTTCCTCCTCCCATGAATTGGGTCACTAAAATACACTTCAATCAGCCATTTTTCATTAATTAATGTATTATAACATATATCTAACATATAGTATCAATTACAAACATCAAAATATGATTTCAAACATCAATTCACGATTTCATATTTCAAAATCTAAGCATGTCAAAACCTAGAAGTTGAAGAACAAAATCCCTAAATCATATAGCTATCCATTACATACATCACATTCTCTCATAATCAAATGAAAACCTATCCTTACCTTCGATGTAGACCATCTAGGGTTCTTCTCTCTTCCTTTCTCTTTTCTCTCTTTACTCCTCTTTTCCTCTTTCTTCTCTTCTCTTGTTTTGACAAATTATCTCTTTAAATCTATTTTCTCTTTGTTTGACACACTAACTATTGTTTTACTCTAATAGGCTTATCTCACCAACTCACACTAATGTAACACATAAGACCCAATTAATTAATAATGTTATTCTCACATTCACTAACCCAATACACATATAACACATATATTCACAAAATCACACAATTAATTAATTATTATATTATATAATAATTAATAAAATAGATAACTAATAAAATAACTAATAAACAAAATCAGGGTGTTACACATACCTTCTTTCAGTTCGACACGTATAGGTTAAACTTAACGTATGTGTCAACATATAAGATTTATATGTCGACACATATTGATTGTTTTGGTCAATTTTTCAAATCTTTTTAATTTCAAAAAGGTCTTTTTTGCCCTATAATTCCAAAACTATAAATACATCATTCATGCATCATTATAATTTGATGATACCATAAAATTAACGTACATTTTCTCTTCATCTTCAATCTCCAATATATGCATACACATTAACATTCCACTATAATAATCTTTTGTTGGGGTGTCATCTAGACGAGGTTTGATTACGTCCAATTAGGTTCTTGTGTAGCCGAGAATATTGGGTTAAGATTTGTAGGGGTCTTCATCCGAAAAAACTGCGGGTTTATCCTCCAAGACCATTGATTGATTTGGGCGTTTTCGTACAAGACCTCCAAGAGTTGATTGCGGCTAATTGAAGTTCTTTGGAGATAAAGAACGTAAGGGATCCTTTGGAGATAAAGAACGCAGAGGAAGTAGCGAGAGAATATCAGATCATAATTGAAGTCTTGTGTTGCAATAGGTACAATTGATTGTTCGTGCGCGGAAGTTTTGGAGATAAAGAACACATAGGAGTAGCAATATCGACAACTCAATTGGGATCTATTGTGTCTTGGTCTTGCTCAAGATCAAAGGAATAGAAGCGGTTGAATCAACAACAAGCATTCGGGTTTGTGGAGTTGCTCTTGAACACTTCTCTTGTATCAACTTTTTGCATAGTAAGAATTATCCTAATTCCATTGGAATTAGGCACAAATGTACCCACACGCGAAGACAAAAGTGGAAAATCGTGAAGACAAATTCTCGTGTCTTTTTTCTTATCGTTTTTACTTGCTTTAATTTTCATCAATCAATTTATTTAATAGCATTGCGTTATCAAATGATTTGTAAGAATTTTTCCTGACTAATTTTGATTTCAATCAAGTGTTGATATTGCTTATAATTATTTTTGATTATAAGTGTTTTTTTGTATCAACACAACTCAAAAGAAAATTCTGGAAACTCAATTGCACTCCAAGTGTTCGCCAAATTGTTTTGCTAGCTCTTTTGATAAATTACCATTGGAAATAACATTACTAGTAACTTGATACAAACGTTAAATAAGTTGTAAATTGATTCAAACTATTAATTTCAATTATCAATTTCATTCCATATTGAATTTATTATATTTGTATATCCGAGGTTCCAATAATGGTTCGTATAAGATAACTTATTTTCAAAAACACTTCCGTTTGAATTCTTTGATAAACAAATTTTCAAAATCAGAATTTTTTAGATTTTTAAATTTAGTATCTATTCACCCCTCCTCAAAATACGTTGTCGTCGTCTAACATTATTCATCATCAAAATTCCAAGACCTTGAGCTAGGATTTAGCACTAGACCAATTCACCATTGATGATTTACTTTACAAATGAGATATATACATTTAAGTTTTTACTTAAACATTTGTAAATCTAGACTATTATTAATGATTTCACCAACCATTTTAATGATCCCATTATATTCTTTCTTGTTAGAATGAAATATGGATCATTCTTATCTTCTGCAATTTACAGTGCACTCTTGAACAAAACAATGGAGCCCATAGAAATCCTTCTGTTCTGGTCACACTATATTCCTTCTTGTTGGAAAGAAATTTGGATCCTTCTGTTGTTCTACAATTTACAGTGCACTTATCCAGCCAAATTTCCTAAACAAACGTAACATATTTTACAAATAAACATCAAGCACTTGAAAAGTCTAGCATAAATACCTCTTTTCCTCAATTCAGCAACAGAACTAGTAGTATCATCCTCCTCCAAAGCTTTCCCCGTGATGAACTTATAATTCAAAGTCAACTTCGATTCCCAAATAAAATCGACAAAAGAAGCATCACGAAACACCATGTTCAATTGTGCTAGCTTACATATTATCTGGTGGATCCAAATTTCTAAATGATTATCTATTTAAAAAAATATATATTTGAATAAAACTGAGTCAAATTTCTTTTTAGGAGATGGAAACGAAACTTGTGGAGATGTCATGAATTCCTATAAACAAAACATATGGAGATGTCATGAATTACTATGATGTTTATTTTAAAATATATCTCATTTGTAAATTAAATCAACAAGGCGAGGTGGCTTAGTGGTAAGCCATGTTGTGCAATAACTAAGGTGACCTTGGTTTGAATCTTAGCTAAATTTTTTTTGGAATTTTGATGATCTTGATGATGAATAGATGCCGCATGAGAATAAATTATTAAATTGTAATTCTTTTGTGTCGAAGTGTGGAAACATTTTGTTATATAAATTTAGATAAGATTTGATTTAGGTCTAAAATAAATAGATTTGATTTAGTTCCAAAAATATGTATTTTGAGCTTTTTATAGTTTTGAGTTTTGGTTTAGAGAGAAAACTAACATAAATCTATAAATAGAGGAAGTGAACCCTATTTTTGTAATCAATTCAATCAAGTTGTATTCATAAAATTTACCGTTGCAAGTGAATAATAAAGTTTTCCACAATTTGTGGGCAGAGAGTTACTCTGCAGAAAATAATTGTCTTCTTTTTTTTCTTTTTTTTTATATATTTTTCACTGTCATTGTACATCGATAACAATCTTGTTCATCAAGATTGATAAAAATTCATCATAGGTTTTTGGTGGATTTCCAACATCTGATATCAAGAGCTCTGGTTAAGCGGTCGAGGGGAAGAAGAAAAATCAATAGTGATGAATTATCCGAATGAAAACTTTACATCGAATCTTTCTAATTTCACCAAATAGCCCAGACCACCTTTTATTTTTTTTCTATAACTTTTCTCATTAATGAATTGAATGCGAAGAACCTGAAATCATAGGAACCTTGATGAACCGATAAACGAAATAGAACACTATTTTCATGAAAGACGTAGACAATAGTAATTAGTGATGCCCGAACCCAATCACGCTCTTATAGACTACGCAACCCCCATGGATAATAAACCTCATTCGAGCTTTGTGCGTCCAACTGTGTAAGCAAACAATTTTGAGTTGAAACCTTCATTAGTGCCCATGTTCCAGTAGGACCAATTCTCTAGTTCACCAACATATGACCCATACTTGCATCTTTCTATTTTTGTCAAATTTTGTGACACTATAAAAATGAACAGAGTAAGCCAAGAATTGATTTAGCTGACACTTTTCCATTTTCTCTCAAGTGAGAGCCAGAGCATGGCTATTATTCTTACCCTCAAATTCCATTACAACTTGAGATGAGCTAACAATCGCATTTCTAAGTTGTTATTTCCTTCATAGCAAAACTACTCGACTTAGAAATCAGATAACTAGTTTTAAGCAAAGCGACGAGGAATCACTATACAAAGGTTGAGAATAGTTTAAGGAAATGCTTAGGCTTTTCCCCACCACAGACTTGATAAATAGTTGATAGTTTATACGTTTTATAATGATCTTTTCTATTTTATGAGAATGACAACTGATACAGTTATAGGTGGGGCATTAATGAATAAAGATATGAAAGAAATTTATGCATTCATAGAAGACATGGTGGGGGGTCTATTATCAATAAGGAAACAAGTGTGCCTCTAATGAGAAATCACCCCAAAAGGGAGGCTTATATGAGGAGACTTCTTTGGACCATATTAATGCTAAGATTGAAGCCTTATTTCAAAAATTCGATAATTTGAGCGCTGACGTTGTAGCCCTTTCTACCCCCACCTATGATATTTACAGTGTAGCCGGTTTCACTAGTACTGCACGTCAGGTGATTGAAATGGGATAACCTAGCTAACCAATACTCAAATACCTATAATTCTGACTGGAGAGACCACCCAAATTATTCCAAAAAAAAATAACTCTCCTCAGTTTGTAGCAAACCTCATGCTAGCTGATCCTCCAAGCTTTTGGGGAGAAAAGGGTGTTCATGCTCATAGAAAGTACAACCTTGAATTGTTGATGGAAAAATTTTCATAACCCAAACTTGACAAAACGAAGATTTTAAAAACCAGAATTTACACACCAATGAATTTTTTAGAGAATTGGCGTCTAAGGTCGACTCTATATCACACATAATAAGATGTTAGATATCAAGATATCTCAATTAGTGAAACAAAAAACTTCTTTATGCGTCCCTCTCAGGAAAAAAAATGGGACATCATGAGCCAAAACCAAAAGGGCATTACATTGTTGTGTTATGATGTTGAAAGCAATTAGAGGATGCTGGTAAGAAATATGAGGAAAAAATGAAAAGAGTGAGTCAAACCAACCTACTATAAGGTTGCAAAGTATGAATAAAAAAATCATATGTTGCTTCTCTACCTTACAAAACACCTATTTTGTTTCCACATAGATATGATAAAGCTAAAATTGAGGAACAATTCAAAAAGTTTGTAGAATTATTGAAAAATTTATATATAAATAATTTCAGTTACAGAGGATCAATCTCAGTTGCCTTCTTATGCTAAATTTATTAAGAAAATTATGAAAAATAAACACACACTAAAGGATAATGAGAATGTAGCGGTGATCGAGGAGTATAACGCTATTATCCAAAATAAACTGCCTACAAAGTTAAATGATTCAAGGAGTTTTTCAATTCCTTGTGTTAAAGGAACATTTAGTTTTTGAGAGAGCTTTATGTGATTTAGGGGCAAGTGTGAGCTTGTGGCCTTATCCATATTTAGTAAACTCGATCTCTGTGAGATGAAATCCACTAATATATCATTACAATTAACAAATATATCTATAAACTACCCTGTAGAAATATTAGAAGATGTGTCAATAAAGACTATCCAACTATTTATACTTGCTAAATTTGTTATTATGGAGATGGAGGAAGACACCCAAATCTATAATCTCTTATATAGACCTTTCGTAGCCACCACAACTATAATATATGTGAAAAGAGGAAAACTTACCTTTGAGGTAGTAGATGAGAAAAATGAATTTACTATGCCAAAATTTATGAAAATCCATCATATGAAGATTCATGTTGTCAAGTTGATGTGATCAACGAGTGTGTTATAGAGTATTCATTTGACCCACCTTCAACTAACAGGTTGGAGGCATGTCTAATTGGTAGCGCTTACCATGAAAACGACAAAGCTGAAACATATAGAAAATTGTTGGATAAAAATCTCACTACTAAAGAATAAAGCTTTGAACTGCTTATGACACAGTTCGACATCAGTGTAACAACAAAAAACAAAAGTAGAGTTAAAATTGTTACCTTTGAGCCTTAGATACTAATTTTTAGATGACATGGATCCTTTACAAATATACCAATACAATAGAAAATACAAAGATAAATTATAAATGTTTATTATTTGAGTTGAATTCACAATGATAGTCTCTTTCTTAGTTCCAAATCTTCAAGAGTGAGCTCAAATTATTCCAAATATGTATGATGATGGTTGATGATGTTGGTATATGTAAAGAGAATGTAAGTGGATCCTAGAGTTGGTTGGTGGTACTGAAATTAAGGTCAAAAGCTCACTGCTCTTCTTTTTCAAGTTGTTTTTATATAAATTATATCATTTTTCTTTATGACTCAGACTTACTCCGTTTTAAGTGATTTAAAGATTGTATTGAAGATTGAATATAAAAGAATTGTGATTGAATTAGATTCGATAGTAAGGATCTCGTTGATTTTGAATGTGTTAGTGGTAGGGATCTTTTTGGCAAATGATTATTTTTTAAATTGGTGATTTGCACTCTAAGTTATATGGAGTAACTATAAAATTAAGCAAGATTTTTTGTGTTATTTTTAAGTTGATTCTCTAACCTTATTAGTGTTGCTTCTTTTAAAGGGTTTTTATTTTCATTTTGATTTTTGATTTTTGAATATTCTTTCTTCTTTAGAGCTTGTCCCGTATTATTAAAAAAAAAAGAGAGCATAATATGATTTTGATGAATATAGATGAGAGAAGAATAATATAAATAAAATGTTATTGGTAATTTGGTTCATAATGCTTACAAAAGAATCTTATCTGTGCATACATAAATTTATATAGGAATGAAGAGGATATAGCAAAAATAACTAACTCTTAATTAACTACCATAAACAAGCTTTAACTCTTAGTTAACAATTTATTGGTAGCATTAACAAAACTTGCTTTCAAAACCATATTTAAATCCAAAAGAATTACAAACCAGAAGTGGTATGACATAAAAGAGTTTGCTGTCCCACCTCCCCATTTGCTTAGCTGGATTTTGGACGCATCATATTACTGTATAACAAATCCGTGAACACTGACACAAACTACTTCCCACATTTCACATTAAAAATAAACGACAATATTCTGACACCCACAACTCCTTTTTCCACATTCATCAATTATTTCAATGTCCACATTCAATACCCTCTCAAAAAGTATTACTCCACTCTAATTTATAAACAAAAAAAGACACATTTCACATTTATTAAAAAAAACAATTAAATATATTCATTGATTTTATTTAGGAAAAATAATATAATTATTAATATATTTTTAAATAAATCATCATTCATTAACACTATTAAATAATTAATATAAAGATAATTTTATAATACAAATATTAAACGTATTTAAATATATAAATAATTGTTTATATTTAAGACCAAAAATTTTTAAAAAAAATTATTTATAAATAAAGTCGAGAATATTATATAAAAAAATGTTTATTACTAGTCCAATGTAGTACTTTCAAAAAGTAATTTATTTACAAAAAAAATATCTATCATTGTACACATGCAGCCAATCAATCCCTGCCACCTCATCAATAACCAATATCTAATCTATATCTTCGTGGGTCCCACCAATGGAATTCATTAAATGCCAACTAAATTCGTAGCTGTCATCCATAGCCATAGTTGCAAATGCCAACGCATCCACGTCAGAAACTCAGTTCATTCGCTGTCAAACTTCTCATCCAATCGAATTCAACCACGTGTCATTACATTATTGGGCTGAAACCTATGGACCTACCCAGCTTCTGACTCAGACTGTACAATACCTGCCACGTGGCATCACCTTCTTGAATTTCACTATTAAAAAGCAAGGCCTGTCTCGTATTCGGGTCCCCACAGATTCCTCTGAATTAAAGTAAGGTTCGTCCGCAACCACGCGCTCGAGAATTTTATCTAAATTCCCGACATCTTTCTCCGCCACCGTGAGGGAAATCTCCGACCATTTCACGGCTGAGGAAAACGGTAAACGGATTCCGTCTGGCAATAATTACCGGCACACAACCCAATGCAACTGATTCAACTAGCCTTGGACTCCATGGGGCCCACCCAAGTGGACATAGACAGAACACTGAACGTGCTATTTCCATTTGGTAACCAGAAAATCTATGCGCGTCGAAGATAGAAATCTCCGATCACCATTGAAATTTTCTCCATATCTCTGTCCTCACTCGCCTTCACAAAAAAAAATAAAAAATCGGTCAATTCTCCAAAAATTTCCAAAAGGTGATAAAAAAGACAGTTAATTTCATATAATATCGGAAGTTATAGTTATAATAATTAATTAAATAGGGGTTAAGTAGCTATAATTTAATTAATTAATGAAAGGTAAAAATTAATTTATGATGTTACAGTGGGGAGAATAGTAATTACATGCTGGTACAAACCGTCCACTGACGTTTTTAGGATGAACTTCCATTTTTCCTCTAAAGAAAGCCCAAATATCTCGCCGGCCGTTGACCGGAGCTTTCTCAAGCGTTCTCCATATTTTCTCCGGCGAAACATACGTGGAATAACCACATTCTCAACCTCCTGACAAGGATGTTTATACTCAACTCCAAACGTCTGCAATACAATCGAATTCTTCAATATTCCCGGAATGCCATCTTTCATTGCATTATCCTCCTTCACATAGGAAACAAAAAAATAAATTTAAAATGAAAACGCACGTTTAAAAAAAAAGCTTTAGAGAATGAAGTTGACGTTAGATTACGCTTTACGCACCAGGGTATGAAAACATGCACCGAAATCATGAGAAGCTACGAAGACATGGTCGGATCCGCTGCTTTTGTTCCAGAATGGATATTCGGTGGAGACGAGTTTCAACGGCGGAGGTGATAAGAGCGCGTGCAATGTCCAATCGCTGGGAAACCGTTCACGGTGCTGAAGTTGCCAGGAAACGTAAACGGGGACGAAGAAGAAATCAGCTTCGTAAGGGTCGAAAGTTCTAACAGTCACTTTTCAATAATGCGGTTGTGAATAGCAACTTCCGAAGCAAATAAATGTGTTTTGCACCTCTCATTCATAAGCAATCTTTGTTGTATTTTGTGGGTAGCTCGTAAATAAACACCTTTAGATTTTTCAACAACCCTGCAATAAAACAATGGAACAGAAAGAAAATAATGTTTATTAAGTAGGAACAAACAAATGTTTTTTTTTTGTCGTTGTTGATGTTGTTCTTGTTAATTACCTAGATTGTTTTGGGTTGAAGAGGAATGAGAAACAACGTTGGATTTGGAACTTGTGTCTTGTGGGTCGTTGGTGATGAGATAAGAAGTGAAGAAATAAAGGGAAAGACAAAGCAAAAAAA